>OZ038485.1:120628895-120643895 GCA_964036315.1 Acanthosepion esculentum | reverse complement strand
ATTTTTTGTATCTCTCTCTTTCTCTTCTATTTTTTGTATCTCTCTCTCTCTCTTCTATTTTTTGTATCTCTCTCTCTCTCTTCTATTTTTTGTATCTCTCTCTCTCTCTTCTATTTTTTGTATCTCTCTCTTTCTCTTCTATTTTTTGTTCCTCTCCCCCCCCATTTTCATTTTTCTCCTCACCATATTCATCTTTCTAGCTAACGCTTTGTCCTATTTATCTAACCTGTGTTTATATTTTATTGGTTTTGTTGGGGACCACCGTTCCTGCCAAGGGACATTGCTGTGCAGCAAAATTGCTTTACACCCCCACCCCCCCACTTTAAAAGTTTATTTTCTTTTTCTATTCAAATACACCATTCGATTGGGCCAGTTACTCAATACCGTGTTGTCCTTTAACAGCTTACCCAAGTTCCAACAATTCATAACAAAGAATATCTTTTAAATTTCACCAATCACAAAAAAATTTGCCCTTATAGATTCTGTTTAGGATGAGATATTGAAGGCTACCCTGGATCAAGCCACAACTTTTCTTTTTCTTAATTTTCATTCTCAATAACTATCTTCTCCCAGAACAATTTTTTTTGTGTCGAGCAAAAATAGAAAGACAAGTGTCTAAGCATTAACCAATGCTTATTTTCCTAACTTCTGTTTTTTTTTCTAAGATTTGTAAAATATGTTGTGTAGCTGTGTGAACAATAAAGAGCAGAGTCAGATTCAAAGACTCTTCTAAGATTTCTCTAACATACTAGTACTTGTAACCCCATCATAGTCTCCAAGGCTAACTTGTCATGACCTCCTAAAACACTGGCCATGAATACCCATCCGTTCTGGATATGATGATAAACTACATCCAATGGCAAAGCCTCTGATCAGAGGGTTTTGATGAACATGGAACCACCTCTTAATTACTGGTGTTCCCAGGTCTAGCCTGACCCAGGGTGATAGCACTTGTTAGGGTCCCAGCTATGTGTAAAATGTGTAAAATAGGTTTTAATACCAGAAATACATTATTATGAGTGACAGAACTAATTTCAGCTCGATTTAAAATCAAAGTTATCAATTTCTGTGAATTCCTAAACAAAATGCAATGAGTTGGTGTTAATTTTTTTAATTTAGCATTAAGAATCCTTAGATAATTCAGAATTCATCTTTTCTGCAACTTTCATTCTTTTTTGTTGCAAATGAATAAAGTGGTATTTTTTATTTACTTTTATTCATTTAAATCTGATTCAATAAAAATGCAATGTTTTTTGTAGCAAGAACAGTAGATTGCTTAGCTGTTTTATTGTTTTTCTTTTGTAAAAAAATTCTTGTTCTAAAGAAGCTATTATTGAAATTAGTTCCAAGTTGTAATTAATTCTACACCCCATTATTGCCAGCAATAAAAATTTTATTGGCATTAAATAACCCCTTTGAGGTTGATATACCATAAAACAAACCAAATGAATACCCAGGTATGCTTTTTGTCTCGTTAATTACTGATTTTGTAACAAACCACCACTGTCAGCCCATTTGTTGGTTAGCTGTCTCAACAGAAATGTGTAAGCCATACAGATGACAATGGCTTTTGATTTTTCCTAAAACATAAATAACATTGGGTATTTCACTGAACAAACAAAGAGCTGAGTCCGATTCAAAAACTGTTCCAAGATTTCCCTAACATACCAAAAGCAATGAACCAAATACGACTAAACCAGCTCAACAAAAATACCTAAACCCATCAAACTTTCTTTCTCAATACATTTGTAGTATTCATACCAATTTCTTCTGTGTGGAATCATTCCTCTTGGAACACTCTCGAGGTATCCTAGCTCTCTGTAACTCCCTTCTGATTTTTTGCTTCTCTGATAACTACAATCTCCAAAACTTTAAATGCAACATCAATCTCCATTTTCCGTCTTCTTGAATCCTGTTCCTTTATTGTCCTTTCCCTTTCTGTAACACCCTGCATTCTAGTTTTGCCTTGCTTGTGGTGAAATGATTAAAAAAAAGAAAATCTGAACGAGCTAAGCAACTTAGTCCAGAGAGCCAATTGAGGATCGAACTGCTTAGCAATAGCTGAAATTACTAAACTGCTAGCCACAGCACCTCTGCTTTGTAGTCAACATGTAATCTACTCATTTCTGCTTGGTTTAGTAGACAATATGTTTTTTTCTGCTTTATTAACTCAAATTCGATACAGTTGGGCGTTTGCAGTGAAACAAGAGAAATTACATCAGAAATTAATCCAATGTTAAGCATCTGTGAGTCAACAAATTCTCTCTTCTTTATCTTCATCCCATCAATTGCTATTTGCATCATTCGGACTGTTGTCCTCATCTTTATTGCCATATTCACAACATTTCAGCCATTATACACTCTGGCCTTCTTTATACATTGGAATTTCAAGTCAAATCCTTTATTTAGTCCATAGGGGTAAATTGTTCTAATTTCCCAAGGACTCATGTTGGTTGAGTAATCCAAAAAGTTACTTGACCCAAAAAGTTGTGAGTTCAATACCTGGTTACAGCAGAGAGAACAAAAACTTGTACAGGGTGTCCATAAAGTTTGTGTGCATTTTAAAAAATTTATAACTTTATTTGTATTTGTGATAGAAATAATTTGTAAAAAGGATTAGAAAGAAGTAAATCTATATTTTTTAAGGTTTTATTGAAATTTTATTTAAGTTTCCACATGTCCTCCATCATTAGCAATACAAAGGGTAATACGATTTTGCAGTTCACGGAAAACATTTGCCAACTGATTTACAGTAATGCCTGAAATCACATTAGTTATTTTAGCTATACTTAAAACTAGGTACATTATACTTTATAACATTTTTTACAGATTATTTCTATTGCAAATACAAATAAAGGTAGAATTTTTTTTAAAGTGCACATGAACTTTATGGACACCCTGTACAGTTGAGTTACTGAAGAGAATTAACTGAAACTTAGATATCCAAAAAAAAAGGATGGCATGTAGAATTATAATAATCTACCCCCTCGGACTAAGTAAAGGGTTCAGTTCAAAATTCTAACATATATCACCTGAAGAAGGCCAGAGCGTACAACAGCCAAAATGTCGTGGATATGGCGATAAAGATGAGGACAACTGTTCAAATGATGTAAATAGTTACAATCGCTCATCTCAGAAATATAATCAAATAATTGTATTGCTATATTTCACTTCATGAAAGTACACCCCCCCTGAAAGCTGCTGATAGCTGATGAGACCAATAAGAGACTGATATGTTTATCACAGTTGCTACAGGGAAAGTTTTAAGATTTAGGATAAGTATGAATTTAGAGGAGGTATGGTGGAGTAATGGATAGTGTCTCGGTTTGAGGGATCGGAGATCCGAGTTTGAATTCCAGTTGAATCCATTACATTCACTTACGTGCTAGTACCTTTGGGATAGGTATAAATCCTCTTCTTCTCCCCCACTACCCCCAGCTGTGGGTAAATAGCAGGACAGACCAGGTTCTATAGTCTTGGATGGCAACTGGTCTATCGCAGAAAGAAATGGCAGCCTACTGCAGGAAAAAAAATCTGCCTCATCAGTCATGTATTGAAAGATTCATGATCGCCAAAGTGTGTATCAGACATGGCACATAACTGACTAACTAATGGATTTAGATTGAAAGTTGACTTTTTAACTATCGTCTCAGCAATGGTTCCATGTTTTTTTGTTTTTTTTTTCTAAAAGATGAGGTGATAACCTGGAAGGCTTTAGAATGATACATTGTATAGCAGCATTAAACCCAACCCTTGGACAAGCAGCTTTCCAGCTGAAAATGTTAAAGCAAATCACTTAATCCTGATTTAATACTATCGAAAAGACTAAAAAGCAACTTGCTAGAATGGAAATCGATACTTAGAAAGAATATAGATAATAATTTACATTAAAATGTGTTCAATGAAAGTCAAATAGATATTTACTCAACTTAGGTACCAGGCTACAATAAGCTGAAGCACCCAGTGAACTAGAGATCCAATGGCTACCTGTTTTATGGTAAACTGTGATAAAACTCCCGGCCCTTAATAATGTTGTGTTAATAATGTCTGATAAAAATATGAGACTAAATTTTTCATAAAATGATTGTTCATTCCTGACTGGATTCTGTCAAATTAATGCCAGCTGTATTGAGGTTATATGGTTTTCAGATCTTTCTTTGAATGTTCGATCTTCTTCTTGAGAAAATTTGAGAGAATCTCCTCTCACTCCTCGTCAGTTGGGCATTTATATAATTTCATGTTATCTAATTGGTGTGTGTGTGTGTGTGTGTGTTTCTTAATTTCCTTGTTTATGTTGGTGCACCCACTGACACCTTTTAGGCTCAATTCTGCACTTTGAGGTCAACCCTTGGGACACCTGGTTTTTTTAATGTTTAATTCTCATCATTACAGGTAAGTGTGTATGAAAAATTCACAATTAAGGCCGATTCCTTTTCCTAACATTTTTTTATCTAAATTTGATGATTTTTTTAAAAAAATACCTACCATATATTTTTTGTCTTTTTAGGAAGGTCAGTGCATGCAAAGAGACAAAGTTTTATTGGACACTTATTTATTTAAAAAAAAAAGCCAGAATAATGTTTAGACAAGATTTATTACCTTATTGATTATTTTATGACCTTAAATTATCTGAGAACATATTGGCATGTGGCCAAGAGGCTAGACTGTTCACTTTTTGACCACAAACCCATTTTTCTCTCCAGAATCTATCTCCCATATCTATATCTACCTTTCGTCCATGTTTAGAATATTGTTGCCACATATGTTCTGGTGCCCCTGCTATTTACCTTGAGCTCCTTGATAGATCCAAAGAAAAATCAGCAATATTATTGGTCCTGATCTGGCAGTCTTTTTTATAAATATTTTCATGGTAATTGTTCGAATTTGTACCCTGTAACTTCTTGGGTACTAGTGGCTGTACTGCCTTGCCTAGGGTAACACCAATTTAAAAAAAACAAAACAACAACAAACTTGCCCTATTAAACCAAGTAAATAGCACTTATAATGCCTTACTGTGGAGCACGGTATTCTTGGCCATGTCATAGTGTATTTCCTGTCCAAGACTGGAGGCCTATCTTAAATATCATCACTCCACTCAGAGTGAAGATTTTTATTTTGGATTTTCAGTAGTTTACTGCTGTAGTCAGCTTAAGAAATTTTTTTTAAAAAGTAGAGATTAAAAGCATATTTAATTTGACCTGAAAAGTTGACCTTCATTATTTTGGTATATTTTTCTTTACTAAGGTCTTATTACAATAAATATATAATATGGAGATTTGGATCCATCAATTCACACCCTGTTAACAAGGGTATACAAAATGTTATATGCATTTTAATCTTTGAATTAATTATCCATGTTAAAACAGTTTTAATGAAACGATAATCATATTGAAACTAAGAATTCTGGGACAAAAACATGAAAGTAAATTATTTATTTTATTGTTTAGAAATAAAGTAAATATTGTTATACTGACTTAATATTTTTTATGATTATAGAAGTACCTAAAAAAAAATTGACACTTTAAAATGTGTGATTTAAAGAAGACATGTTGGAGTAATGGATTGCGGCTTTGGTTGAGAATTCACTTATGTGCTGATACCCTTAGGAAAGTTAGGAATCCATCTCTTCTCCCCACCATCCATGGGTAAATAGCCGTACAGGCTGGGTTCTATAGCCTTGGATGACAACTGATCCAGGAGAAGGAAAACTCTAAATTCAAAACTATCAAGTTTCTTTTACTAAGGGTAGCTTAATTTGGGCCACAAACATGGGGCACCCAGTTAAAAACAAACTGGTTACTCAGTAGTACACTGCAATCTTAACCTCTTGAAGTCAAGGGTTAAATGCTATACACCCTCATAATCTTCACTTCCTTCCACCTCCTTTTATATTCATATTATACACCTCATTCAGTAAAACTCTGCCTTGAGTGGCTTGGTTAAGACGATAAACTACATCCACATCCTGGATGAGACAATAAACTACGTCTAACAACAAGGTCTCTGATCAGGAGGTTTAGAGGGGCATGAAACCACCTCTTAATTGCTGGTTTTCCCAGTTCCACTCTGACCCAGAGCAGTAGCACCTGTTAGGGTCCCAACTATGGGCAAATATTTAACCCCCAAAATGAGGTCAAAACACTATGAAAGTGTAAAAACAGGTTTTAATACCAGCAAGAAATTTTTTGAGGAAAAATTATTACCAGCAATACATTTTTGAAGAAAATAAATATTACCAGCAATAACAATCTTAAATAACCCATTGCGGTTGATATGCCGTAAAACAAACCAAACCAAAACTCTGCCTTGGGTGACTCTTGGGTGAAAATTAATTTAAAAAAAATGTTTAACAAGAATAGCTCTCAAACCATTACCCCACACTGACAAGATAAACTCTTTATTTTATTTTTTAACTTCATATTTCTAGATTTTAGGTAGTGTAATGGTTAACACGTCGGAAAAGAGAAATTAGTGAACTGAGTTTAAATTCCAGATGAATTCAGTGCATTCAATTTCTCACAAATAACCTTTGGCAAAGGCATGAATCCACATCTCTCTTCAGCTATGGATTAAATAGCAACGCAGACTCGGCTCTTCCGCCTTGGTTGGCAACTAGTCTAGAGAAAGGACAACTCTGAAAATAAATACATGAGGTTACATATTCTTATAATTATGTCTGTTCGTAGTGGGATGTTGATTTTTGAACTTTTTAAAATGTCCTTGTAAAAATCTTAAGCATTTGGTGATAGTTATATTTGCGTATACGGATTTGATATCGAAGCTGGCTAAATCCATCACCAAATGCTTAAAATCTTTACAAAGACATTTTAAAATGTTCAAAAATCAACCTCCCACTACGAACAAACAAAATTATAATAATATGTAGTCTCATTACACACGCACATATTATATAGGGCATCAGGGTAGCAACTCCATCCCGTAAAATCCACTTGCTATGTTAAATGTACCAGCAGCACCTAGTATATTCAGAGCTGTGGTCCCCGTACCCCACAAGAGTTGAAGGAAGCCAAAAAGTGAGAGAGAAATATATCTTACTAATAACATCATCTTAGTTCGTTTCTCACGATAGTTACATATTTACTCAAGTTAATTTCCTACAGCTAAAATGGGGTGGCGGTAATTCCGGGGTAGGAGAATTAAGCTTCACCAAAGCCGGTAAGGTTTTCCTTTGCGGAAAAAAGAAAGAAAATAAAGATAACAGAAGACAAGTATTTGTTGATTCCAATTTTATTGAAACGATCAAAGCTGACAAGGTGATAAATAATAAGCCATGGATTTCCATAAATTACTAGGCATAAAACAGTCACACACGAAAAAGACTATATAGACGCTTTCATATACAGATATTTCACACAGATATGCGAGCACCAGGTGGAAAAAATGCGATTTTTCAATAAAGATACAGTTAAGAAATAGCTTATTTAGGAATAGATAGAAACAGAATCTCACTGATTATAAATATAATCATTATAGCTCATTATATATGAACAGTGATAGATAATTCCTAAACTAAGATATAGACAGTTTGTGATAGAGATAAATAGATACAAATAGGCAGAGAAATAGAGGGATATGAACAGGCATTCATAGAAAAGGTCAGGCTTAGATAGATAAGGAGAGGCTTAGAAAGATAGATAAGGAGAGGCTTAGAAAGATAGATAAGGAGAGGCTTAGATAGATAAGGAGAGGCTTAGATAGATAAGGAGAGGCTTAGAAAGATAGATAAGGAGAGGCTTAGATAAGGAGAGGCTTAGATAGATAAGGAGAGGCTTAGAAAGATAGATAAGGAGAGGCTTAGATAAGGAGAGGCTTAGAAAGATAGATAAGGAGAGGCTTAGAAAGATAGATAAGGAGAGGCTTAGAAAGATAGATAAGGAGAGGCTTAGATAAGGAGAGGCTTAGATAGATAAGGAGAGGCTTAGAAAGATAGATAAGGAGAGGCTTAGATAAGGAGAGGCTTAGAAAGATAGATAAAGAGAGGCTTAGATAAGGAGAGGCTTAAATAGATAAGGAGAGGCTTAGAAAGATAGATAAAGAGAGGCTTAGATAAGGAGAGGCTTAGAAAGATAGATAAAGAGAGGCTTAGATAAGGAGAGGCTTAAATAGATAAGGAGAGGCTTAGAAAGATAGATAAAGAGAGGCTTAGATAAGGAGAGGCTTAGATAGATAAGGAGAGGCTTAGAAAGATAGATAAAGAGAGGCTTAGATAAGGAGAGGCTTAAATAGATAAGGAGAGGCTTAGATAAGGAGAGGCTTAAATAGATAAGGAGAGGCTTAGAAAGATAGATAAAGAGAGGCTTAGATAAGGAGAGGCTTAAATAGATAAGGAGAGGCTTAGATAAATAGCTATGAACAGTCTTGGATTTTCACAGACATTGCAATTTATCAATTAGACAAACATAGACGCACATATATACACGCACATAGATATTCCCACACAAGCATTTGTCAGACATCTTGCGTACATACCTACACATTTCGATGCATTTGTTTAAAGTGCATTCATGGCTGTGCATCAAACTCTCACAGTACTGCAACAAATAATGCTGACATGAATCTGTGTCTTGGTGAGCCAAATTTAAGAGAACTCGACCAACTAGGAAAGGTTAATTTTTGTCCTTGTCGCAAATGATTTATCGCTTGACACTTCAAGCAATAGCTCCTCTTACTCCATTCATTGTTGTTATTCAAAGATGCTGAATCATCTCCAATCAAGGTGGAAATCGAAAATCGAAAATCTGCAAAGAAAGAAGTTTGCTTATTGATGTACTTCTGCACAATATATGATGCACCGTTGCAAATATGCAACCCTGTTCAAAATTTCTTTCTAGCCAAAAAAAATGTTAGAATTATTATTAACCTTGTACAACTTGATTTAATGTCATAATTGTTTTTTATCACGCACTATACAAATTTCTATTCATTCAATCACTTTCTATCTTTACAGCTACAATCGAGATAAAATATATTAAATATACATTAATTGCTTTCCTTCTTACAACTACATAAGTGTATTTGACCTTTTGCCATGCTAAATTATGCTTAGTAATGAAAATGATAATTAAAATGAAAGCATTTAGTGCAATAAAAATTGAATACCGTATATACTCATGTATCATGCGATATATGAAGACCTAAATTTGAAGCTAATTTGACTACAGGAAATGGATATATAGTTTGGTAAATGACAGAACCACAGCCAACAGTACATACACTAATTTTATATCTTGTGTATTATGCGACCCCTTTAAAATTAGTTTCAAAATTAGGTCTTCAAAAGTCGCATGATGTACACGAGTATATACAGTGTGTTTGCATATATATATATATATATATATATGAAATGTGTGTGTGTGTAATGAGACTACATATTCTTATAATTTTGTTTGTTCGTAGTGGGAGGTTGATTTTTGAACTTTTTAAAATGTCTTTGTAAAAATCTTAAGCATTTGGTGATGGATTTGACCAGCTTCGATATCAAATCCGTATACACAAATATAACTATCACCAAATACTTAAGATTTTTACAAGGACATTTTAAAAAGTTCAATAATCAACATCCCACTACGAACAGACAAAATTATAAGAATATGTAATCTCATTGCACACACACACACACACATATATGTGTGTGTAAAGTGAACATGCTAGACGCAATCGTCAGGCCACGATTGCGTCTAGCATAAAACAGCCTGTCGCCTCTAAGTGTTGACTTCAATGCTCACTTTTATATTTATACACGTTCTATCTCTGATATTGAGCACTTTATCCCATAAATATAGCACACCATAAGATTATATTTCTTCATATATATATATAAACAAATGTTAAGAGGCTGGAATTATACCGTACCACAAAACGGGCGTATATCAAAAAGTGGTCGATGCACTTGAAAAAAGACATGCAAGGCAAGTAAATACGATAATGTAATGTTGCCCGCCACCTGAAAAGAACTGACAGTTGAAATCAAGGTTGTGTGCGGTTACATAAGGTTTGTTTTTTTTGCTCCTTTATTTCATATTCACATATTATGCTACCTTTGAAGACCAATAGACGACACTTAAATTCCTAGATTAATGAATTTTTTAATTTTTTTTAGAAATACCTTCAAAGTTAATTTTGTGTACATTGAAATACTGGCAAGCGACTTGGACCTTCATTGGTTGGCTGGTTGATTTTGTTTGGAGGCATATTAACATCTATGTGTCATTTGCACTACATTCTAGACGTTTCGACCGTTGTAAACCCCGGCCTTCTTCAGGTGATTGGAATAAAGGGTTCAGTTCGAGATTCCAATCACCCGAAGAAGACCGGAGTGTACAACGATCGAAACATCTTGAATATGGCAACAAAGATTCGGATAACAGCCGGAACAATGTAAATAATTACAATACCTCATCTCAGAAATATAGGCATCTATGGGGCGTTTAATGCAGAAATCTAAATATTTTGTACATGATTTTATATTTTCTAGAGTAAAGGTAATGTTTCTTAGATATACAGACAAACCTCTCATCTACAGACCCCCCCATCAACGGACTTCGAACAAAATCTGCAGACAAAATAAAACAAAAATCTACAGGAAAAAAAACTTCCAAATCGTCAGCGATGTATTTCAAAATTTGTG
Organism: Acanthosepion esculentum; assembly: GCA_964036315.1. Classification (NCBI taxonomy): domain Eukaryota; kingdom Metazoa; phylum Mollusca; class Cephalopoda; order Sepiida; family Sepiidae; genus Acanthosepion; species Acanthosepion esculentum. The sequence goes on along the minus strand of OZ038485.1, from coordinate 120,633,247 downwards.
GCCTAAGCATCTGCAAGCGGAACGAGTCGTATTAGTTCTCAAAGTGACCCCTTGGCGGCGGTGGTGGGCCTTTCAATTGTAAACAAAGACAGATAAACATTATATAAAGCACAATACATTAGTGCGTGCGTGAGTAAGTAGCTGTGAGAAATCTATTATTTTTGTTATTTTGATTAATACATTAATTGTTATGCCCTCATCATGGCAAGAAGCAGAAGGAAAACGTAAAAAGAAAGCGTACATACTTAAGTTAAAGTATCAGGCTGGAGTTTCGGTCACAAAAGTGTGCGAGGAGTATAACTGGTCCACTCGTAGTCGAAGGTACCCGTCTATTAGGGCGACTAGCCAATCCCTATTGCAGATGCTTGCTCGGGCGCATTTTATTCAACACCCACATAGCCTATTTGTGGTTTATACTGCAACTATGCTGAGCAGACCTTAGTTACAGTTTCTGGGAAAGAGTGTGTTATCTAGCGTGATCAACAATTTGAACAAGGCCAGCACACTCAAGCCTTCGGCCACGATGACTTGTGACTTCGTGCTAGCACAGCTATCGACGACCCCCAAGGGTTCCGTCTACCATATGTGAGGAGTATGGTGTAAAGAAATAAACAAGAAGAACAAAGCGGTGTACAAGTGGTACATTCAACGCCCGTTTTTCCGTGGAGGAAATAGCAGAATCACTTCTGGCTGGTGATGATTCAGTTGAGAGCTCCAGTGACGCTGAGGAAGAAAATGTCTCATGTACGAGATTCTATTGACGCTCTTACAATTCGTTGATACAACAGATAATCCTTCCATTCAAGCTTATTATCAACACATCTCCGCACATTAAGAGAATTAATAATTCGTGAACAGTATAAGTGTGGAAAGAGATTAAAGCTGGATTCATTTTTTAAGCCCAAAGCCACCCCAACCATCTCTCCAACACCTGGTCAGAGCACCCCAAGCACCAGCACTGAACAAATACCTGTAGTAGCCACCAGCAGTGCTTCAGAGAAACTTCATAGCTTCTCTGACTCAGAATAATAAACCAATCTGAGTCCCCATTATATGGTCACTGCAGGAAAAAAATACATTTCCCACTGCATACACAAGGTAAATAAACTTTACAGAGAGAGAGAAATCCGGGGACCCCTTCCTAGACACGAAACAAGGTTTGGGCCTCTAAACGTGTCCAATAGAGGGGGGAGGAGTGTAGACCGGGCGGTAGGAAAGCCTACCTACTCCTATTATGTATAACATTCAACGAAGACAAGACAGAACAAAAGAGGGGGGTGTAGTCGGGAGAGAGTACTGGGCGATAGGAATGAGATACCATTGTATGTGTTCAATAATGAGTATTGACATTAATTGTAAGTTTTAACTTATACTAAGTCCCAATGACCTATATTTAAAAAAAAATTAACACTTACGTTAGAATAGTTGCTTCTAAAATAAGACGTGGGTGGGAAGGACGGTTAAGTTGTAGTGTACATTTTAATATTTATAATAAATATAACGTTATTGTATTTTTTAACTGTATATATTATTCTTCCCTTTGAGAGAGAAAGCGCTATCGATACTATTCTTCATAAGTGTGTCATGCTGTGTTTTTATTACTGGATATACACAGCAATTCAGAGGTTGTTCCATACTCCTTAAAAACTCCAAACTTCCGGTCAGAGGCCTTGCTTCTGGATGTAGTTTGTCAAAAACAGGACGATGGATCTCCGTGCTCGCAAAAAAACAAAAAAAAAAACACAGTGTCAAAAGGATGCTTTTCACTTTGATACCAATTTTATTTTAACTACCTTCTCTCCCTGGCAATGTTTTAAAAAGCAATATTTAGAACTGTAAGAAAACCTAAACATATGTGGAACGTGAATTTATACATTTTCTTTGTTCTTGAAAATTAATAACGAAAATAATAAACTTTATTTATTTATTAGATTGTTTATTTACTCTAGTTATTATAATGCTTATTGGAATGGTTGGCAAACTTATTCAAACTTTATAAAATGGTAAATAATAAGGATTTCCTTATAGTTGGTTCACATATTTTAAGTTAGTAAATGTTAATAAATTTGTGAATAAAAGATTGTTTTCATATTTATAAATTGGTAAATGATAAATATTGTATTTGTAATTTATTAGTTTTTAGAATGTTGTAATTATAAAATTATTCTTATAAATAAACGATCTAATAAATAAATATTGTTTAATATTTTTGTTGTAAGTTCTAAAGAACAAAATAAATGTATAAATTCACTTTCATAATGTTTAGGTTTTATTACAATTTTGATTATCGCTTTTTAAAACAATAAACATTACCGAGGAGTGAGAGTAGTTAAAATAGTATCAATGGAAAACTGGTTAATTTTCAGTGTAACACCCGCGCTCAGTTCGCATTAAACATTTCCAGAATACTTACATTTATATGTAATTGTACATGCTCCATTCGAATCTGGCTGAATAATTTGATAAAATCTATCGTTTTGGAGTTATCGACAATGAAATTTCGGATTCATTCGCGTCGCTGGCAGCCATTACTGGCGTTGTTTGCATACATTCGCTGCAGAATAACTATCAGTGTAGGTATAATTGCGCAAACTGAGCTCAGTGCGGTAATTCGTACAACTCAACTCTACGCGTTGCGGTTCACTTTACGACAACTGTTCCTATGAGCAGGCGTTATACTCATGGCGACTGGACGAGTCTGTGTTCAACAATTAGTGTAGAGATGCTCGGTCTTCTTTCTACACAACACCTCCCCTTTTTAAGATACGCATTCTCTTTTGAATTCATATTTTCTTTTCTTGGGGTTCATTTCCAAAATTTTCTTTGGATTTCTTTTACTTTTACTAACACAGTGTTTTCGAGTATTTATAATTGGGGTTGGCAAGTCAAAAGCATCGTACAGTACTTCCAGAGATAAATCTCTTTGTTGGGTTTTTATTTCCTTGACGTATCTTCGTTTCATTTTGTCTAAATGTCTTTTATGTCGCCAATTTCGACCTTGTACCGTATATATCATCTTGCCAAAGCGATTTACTATTTCACCATCTTACCAATTTTTCTCTCCCGCCTTGTAAATCCTTAAAACCTTACCTCTAGCTTTGATAGATTTTATAGTTAATTTCATACTATGCAAACATTTTATTATTCTTCCCGGTAGTTATTTGTCAAACACCGATTTAATTTCCTGGCAAACATTACTTTCGCCGGTGACATCTTCGATGCAGTATTAAAATTAGGAGTAGGTCTATAAATTCTTAAAAACTGTTAAAGCACCACTTCTTCCGTCTCCTCTCCGTTTGATTCTTTTAACGCCTTTTTTGAACGTATCAACAAAACTTTCAGCCTGACCATTTGATCTTGGGTAGCATGGTGGCATTGTTATATGCTCAGCTGCATAATATTTGCAGGACTTTTGAAAGTCACTTGAAGCAAATTGCGCGTCGTTGGATTCAACGCATGGCCCAGTGGATAAACGCGTTGGTTGAATCGAGTGATTTGACCCAAAGAGTTGTGAGTTCAATACCTGGCTACAGCTGAGGTGAACAAAAACTTGGAGAGTTGAGTTAAAAGGCAATGAGGACAACAGTCGGAATAGTGTAAATAATTACAATACCATCTCAGAAATATAGACAGGACCTGAATGTTGCCTTCTAGTTTCGCTTTTTAAGAGTACGTCGTCCAAATATTAAACGGTAACATCTAAGCCAGCTAGGCTTAGACTTGCTGGAAAATGTTAGGTACCACTTTAACTCCGAACGGTAACTTATTAAAATTGTATAGACCTATGTGCATGTTAATTGTTAACAATGTTTTACATTTTTCGTCTACTTCAGTTTGTAAGTATGCGTCTGACATGAAAAAAATCTTCTAACAATGTGTATGAAATCGGAGCTTATTTCACTGAAAACTTTAGACAAAATTAACACAGTTTCATCAAACGTAATATTTCCAGTTTCATTAAACTAATTTTTTCAGGTAAAATTTAATGACAATATTTTTCGTGTTCTGATGGAGACAATTTCCTTAAAAGAAAACGTGTTTTTCGTTTTTTTCATCTGGCCAGTTCTGGAAATCTTTTTTGAAAGATTCTTCCTACCTTCTGTTATACGAGAAAAACGTAACACCTTCTTCAGGGTTATATAAAAATTCGCCAATGGCGTTTGCGATCGCATTGGGCGTGAAGGAGACTGTAGTACGAGTTTTATTTGGTTTCTGTAATATTTCTTCAAACATCTTTGTCTGGTATTCCAATATTTGTAGCAGTTGTTGTTGCAGCAACTGTTTTACCAACGATTTCCAAGTTCTCCAGATTATGAGTCTATTTCCAATCCTTGGTTGACGTGATTTCAAAA
>OZ038485.1:120518806-120611306 GCA_964036315.1 Acanthosepion esculentum | reverse complement strand
TATAGAAAAGACACAGTGAGGCAAACTTAAGGTAGTGGGAAAGTGACTGAAGCCGAACCGCCAGATCAGGACCAATAATATTGCTGATTTTTTGGGGGATTTTATCAAAGAGCTCAAGGTAAATAGCAGGGGCACCGGGCCATATTTAGCAGCAATATTTTAAGCTTGGATGATTTATAAATATGTAAGATAGATTCTGAGGAGAACTTTTTTTTTTTTTACTTTCATCTTCATTTTTCATTAGATGTCAACCATTTTTTATTAAGTTTTCACAAGTATTTACTTTCATCTTCCTTTTTTAATACGTGAAATGTTGTCAAATATTATTCTTAATTTTTAACTAATATTTATTTCCATCTTAATTTTTAAGCTGATTTTTTTCCAACTTCCCTCTGGTCGTCAATCTACAGCAATGAGCAGACATCACAAAATCAGAAATAAAGGATAAGCTTTCAGTCAATTCATTGTCTTTGATTGACGATCGGGATAAATTATCAGTACAAAAAAATAAACATAAAAAATAAGGTGAAATGGAATTCGAGTTAAAAATGAATAATAATCGAAGATTAGCTTCGTAACAAAATTTTTAAAAAACTAGCAATTTAAATTTTTGTGTTTTTTAATAAATTCCCCATAAGCAAGGCGATAACGTGCAACTGGAAGTGAAAGAGTAGGAAAAGAGTTTAGAGGAAACCGGAAACCCAATACTAGTATAACTTTCAGAGATTATGCGGAGACGTTAAAAGTATAGAGTAGAATTTATAAGGAATCGGAAACCCAATCCTAACCAGGAAACAAGGGATAAACCACTATTCTTTTTCAAAATACCCGGGTTTGGCAGAAAAATCGATAAAACTGAAGATGGATACGACTTTTTGCAAAGACCAAGGCAAAGTTACATGCGAAGAAAATCTTTACTGAATGAGACGATGTTCTTTGCCCTTAATGCAAAACGTAGATCATGTTACGAGGTTTATGTAAAGTGTTTGATAGTTTTTTCTGCGATATTGTCTTCACACAAAAAATTGCAAAAAAACCTGAAAAAATCGGGCTTTTCATATTACTTAAAATAAAAACTTGAATAGCTTTCCTCGTTTTTTATCCGATTTTCTTCAAGCATGTCGCGAAAAATTTGCCATCATGCAAGAAATAAGATACCCGCGTATAATGAAAAACCACGAAAAACTGTTCAAAATGTCCGTTTATCCGATGCTTTCCAAATTTGCCATGTAAATTACATATGACACACAAATTGTCTTGCGTGAATGTTTGGTTTAGATTATTTCAGTTAAGTGGACGAAATCTGCGACAAATATGTCCCAGATCAACTTTTGCCATTTAGCCTATAATTTCTTCATCTGATTTCATCCTAAACTGGCATTCGAACAACCTTTGATGCAAAGAGTGTCTCAGAAGGATTATTGGAGCGTTAAAAGAGAAACATTCCCGAAGAACCTTCTGTTAACTCAAGCTTTACACTAAACGTACGGAGAAGGGGCGTTCATGCGTTTGCACTTGCATTTGAATCAAGCTCTGACGTTTCATCCTTGTTTTTGTTTGATTATTAGATTTGTGAACAATGCCATACTGTTTGAAAGTTATTACGGCCATAGGAAATTTACTGAAACATTGAAACAAGTTAACCCAAGAGCAACGACCACACAAGAAGACATTATCGATGAAATTCCTTTATTAAGAACAATCAAACACTTGCGAAGGACATACCGTAAAAAGATGAGGTGGGGAGTAGCTTAGTATATCAATGGCTGATGCATGCAATCGGGGACGCAGGCAGACATTTCTAGACAGGGGCGTGCGGTTATACAGGGGGCGCAGTTATACAATTGCAGCGATGTACACCCGAGTACCTCGGCTAGTAATAAATAAATAGTAAATATTTCAGAGTTTAGGTGGAGACGTTAGAAATATAGATTTGAAACAGAATTCGGAAGGAACCGGAAACCCAATCCTAAACAGAAAATAAGGGATAAATCTCTACTCCTGTTAAAAAAAACGGGGAGGAATATGAACAGTAATAGAGGTTTGATGGGAAAATATATCAATGAATAGCAAATTAGTTTTGCAGGCCATTGGTAGTAAGTTATCTCTTTACCGGAATCTGGCCCTGTGCCAAAATTGGCTTAATCCAATAAATCTATTCACCTGAAAGAGGAAGAACATCTTGCCATTCCAGAAACATTTAACATAAAAAAGCCATTAACAATCGAATCACATTTTGATAAAGGTTTTATTTGATACCTGCATAATTTAAAATAAAAATAACAAGAATAATAATTTAGGTATTTATTTGTGAGGACATATAAACTGGGAAGAAACTTCAAGATAACTGTTTACCAGTGGTTAAAATCAGTCGCTTTCATTTTACTGGTCTTTGACACCCTTCATACATATTTCGCTTCTATGACCCTTTTTCAATTCATCTTATTCTATTTAAAAGTCTATATCAGGTTTCGGCAACCCCCGGCCACATCCGGTCCGCGAATGATTTTTATCCGGTCCGCCAAATTAACCGTAGTAAGGAATTTACATTTTATGTTGATTGTGTTAGTTGTTATCCTGTTATTGTTGTTACAATAAGGAACCCTGTTTAAATAATATAATATTAACTTCGTTGTTTTTCTTTAAACCTCCAGACAAAGGCAGCCTTCTGGATGAAGCGGTCTGAGGCCGAAACAATTTATTATAGTATATTTAATATCATGACCCTCCTCCGAGACACTGCATAGATTTCTGGCCCGCTATCTCCAAAAGGTTGCTGATCACTGTTCTATATCATGGAGTCACACGTGTGAATGATACCTGATGTTGAACAATAAACAGGGTCTACAGAAATCAATCAGATATTTTTCTAGTATTTTAAATTCATGTTCAAGCTATAGATTAAATAATAGGAGTTGTATGTGGAAAATTATTTTATTCTTAAAAGATTGTCAATGCAATATTCACTCGCAAAAATATTCTTTGAATCCCAAAATATGTTTCTGCTTTAAATAACCCACAAAAAGGTTGATAACCCGTAAAGAAACAAGTCAATCAATCAATCCAAGTATTTCAGTCAAGTGTAAATGGTTGCTGGTATTTTTTCTTTTTAAGTCTTCTTCAATAAATGAATGTTAGAAAAAAATGGCGCTGCTGATGGCAACCTGTTACCTACCCAATCAGCATTCCTTGGTGGCGTGATCTTCAGAACATCTTTACCATTTCGTGTGAATGTGATGGAATGGATTCTGTCGGCAAAGCGATTATCGCTGCAGAAAAATTTTACTTTCTGCTTTCCACAGCATGGTACAGTGGACGGTGTGATAGTAAGATCAACAGAATCTAGCAAAGACAATAACATATATAATATAATATACAGAATGAGGAAGCAAAACTTTCAATAAAATTCAAACAAAATGTGCCACCAACCACTACAACAAATCATGTGGAACCAAGTGAAGAACAAAGAACATACTATCAGCTATAAAGACAAACCTTTTTTTAAAGAAATATAGCAAATTGCTTCACAGAAGGATGAACGGCAAAGAGTGACTGATTTTTTTTTTTTTTTTTTGTGCGCAAACTAAATCTAATGCATTGAATATTGCTGTCACATCTGGTCTGGTACTTCTGCTATGGATTTAGAGGTTCTTGATAAAATCCAAAGAAGAATCTGCAATATTATCGGTCCTGTCACCTTGACTTCAGTCACTTTCCCACGACTGTAACAGAGCTCCCCTGTGCCTTTTCTATAAATATTTTCCTGGTAATTGTTCTAATGAGCTTTCCTCTTTGGTACCTAGACTTTAGAAATTAAGTGCAGTACTCGATTGACAGTTAGGTTTCATTATTTTACAGTTGAAATTTCTAGATGTAACCGTAAGTTTTATGCTAACAGTTTCTTTTCTCGCACTTCTCGCTTGTAGAACTCTCTTCCAGGTTCTTGCTTTTCAGTCAACTTTGATCTTCAAAAACTTAAATTCTTATATTTTTTTTCTCTCCTGGATGCTTTTCTTCTCATTCTCTCACACGTAGGAACCCCTTGCGTTTTATTGTCAATGTTACTGACCTAGCATCTCGACTTCAGTAACTTTTCCACCGCCATAACGTAGCTTCTTTGTGCCTTTTCTATAAATATTTTCATGGTAATTGTTCTGATGAGCTTTCCTCTTGCTACCTAGACTTTATGAATTTAAGCACAGAACTAAATTGGAAACGAGGTTTCATCATTTTACAGTTGAAATTGCGAGATGCAACCGTAAGTTCTGTGCTAAGAGTTTCTTCTCTTGCACTTCTCGTTTATGGTGATTTTCTGAACACAGCTTAGATGTGGCATAAGGCCGAAAGTATGGAGCACCCAGTTAGGGTCGAACTCACTACTCAGTTGTAATGGTTCTAGCGAGACAAGCCTGCTAACAAATATACAAAGTCGAGGTGCCCCACTTCTTACTTTCTTCTTAGCTACGATCTCCAAAAATGTAAATGCAATGTGAATCGTTATCTTCTGTCTTCTTAATTCCTGTTCTTTTATTGTTCTCTCTTCTTAATAGTTTTTATCTCGCCCTTTTTTTATCCCGCCCTTTTTTATCCCGCCCTCAGTAACGTATTGCGGCTTTATTACCTTGCTTGGGGTGAAATGTTGTTTGTTTTTTTACAAAAAAAACAACAACATAGTTTGTGTGACTTTGCACACTTTCTACAGTGTCAATAAGAATATAAACCTGGGCAAGGGCATTCAGAGGAAGCCGGACAACGAAAATCGGAATCGAAAATTTATTAATGCCATCAAGATCAAATTTGCAAAGAAATAAATAACATCAATTAACAAAATAGCCACTGGGGTAAATGACCGTCTAAAATGGCCCTGTATGACTTGGCATCAAACACGAGTACACCAAATAGCACTGAAGAATGGAGAAAAGGTGGGATTTGATGCGTACGACAAAGCCCAGTGATTATAGGTTTTATCCTGGCTCAAGACCAATTATAAAGAGAGTAACAGTATTTGGACCATCGACAGTTCTCCATCCACACAGCCAAGAATTTAGAAAAGTTATGCCAAACTAACTTTGCGGATTTCAGCTCGATCATGAACGTACGCCGTGGGGTGCGTTTTGGAGCAGGTCACTAAGAAGACCTCCCTCCCGAAAAGTAATAATCTCAAGGCTGCCATCACCAAGGAGTGTGTACTGAGAGCTCAAAATACATTGCAGTTAATTGTTGCGAGGTCGTGTTGAAGCGGTAACTAAAAATAATGGAATCCAAAATGAATAAATAATTAACATTATTTATGAGTTTTATTAATTAATATCCTTTTGTATTAATAAGCCGATTGAGGTATAATAAATGAATTTCGAAGGTCGAACCAATTTTGCAAGCTTTGTTTTTCCACTCTGTACCTATGTATCTCTGTGTATTTTAATTATTTGCTGCAATGATCAGCACATATGTAATATTATAAAAACGATTCAATTTACGAATCGAGTGCTGTATCGGAATTAGTAACTCTGAATGCTTTAGTCCTAAACTAAGCCTTTTTACTGTTGCATAGAAATTTGCGGACATTATTTCTTACAATGGTTTCGTTCCGATTAATAGACTTTATCGAAAATTTATTTCTAATGGTTTGAATCATTTAAGATGAAATTATTTTTATTTCTAAAGAGGCCAACCTAGAAAGTGGAAAAATGTTATAAAAAAGTAAACAAACTTTATCTCAATCTCTCTCTCTCTCTCTCTCTCTCTCTCTCTCTATATATATATATATATATATATATATATATATATATATATATATATATGAGAGAGAGAGAGAGGCAGAAATAGTTCTCACATATACCTCCCAGAAATACCTCCCACATAATGGTAAGACATTAGTGGCAATGATGTCTTCATCTCTAGCTAATGTCTTATGTGAGAGGTAATTCTGCCTCAACCTGTATGTGTGTGTTAGCTAGATGCAACCGTTGTTTCTACGCTAACAGTTTTTCTCGCACTTCCCACCTGTGGAACCACTTTTTTGTTTCCCTGTTAACTACAATTTTCAAATTTTCTTTTTTGCCTGTTCCTCAATCCTCCCCATTTTCGATCTTCTCATTCTCATTCCGTTTCACTCGCTGTAAACCCCTGCGTTTTAGTGACATTGTCGCCTTGCTTGGGGTGAAATGATATATAGTATTATATATCATATAGAGAATTGGATACACACAATATAGGTATAATTGTGTGTGTCCAATTTTCTATATGTTATAATACTATAACTTTTGTATAGATTTTTTAAAATTTACATATGCCATGCGAGTAGCGTTACAAATATTTCAGTACATTTTTTAAGAAATTCTAAAATGTTTAAAACAAAACTAAAAAAAAACCTACGTTAAAACGTTAATTTATTTTTCCTTTTAATTAATAAAGAAAGCAATAATTCAAAAGCTGGATAAGGATCGCGTCGTCTGAAACGTAGAATTGAAAATAAACACCGACATTAAAAGAAATTTAATAATTTAATATTGGCCAATCAGAATGAACTGATATTCTGGCCAATCAGAGTGCAGCATAGAAAGCGATCTAGTTTAACCAGTTTTTGCTTTGCCTCTCCTACTCAAGGTCTTTTCTGGTTATATGAAGGATGGCCAAATTGATAGAGAGTTCTGCTGGGAACAACTCACAAACATACATCTCTCGACAACTCGTCACACTGTTCTGTATTTGAACATTCACGAGAACCTTTACGCATTGTACTGATCGCAGTCAATAATACTGTTAATAACATTTACAACCTATATTTATATGACGATAATAAATTTATTTGTGATACATTATTCTAATATGGTATTTACTCTGTCTCCCCACTAAGACGAGATGCGACACAAGGTCAGTTTTTTAATGTGGAGAGACAGAGCGCGTACATTCGGGCTAGGAACAAAAATTGCCCTCAACCGTCGGTTGCGCTGGCGTCGTTGCGAGCACCGATCCCTCTCTCTGGTGCAACGAGAAGGCGCAAAAATAAAAATGTTATAAAGTTTAATGTACCTAGTTTTAAGTATAGCTAAAATAACTAATGTGATTTCAGGCATTACTGTAAATCAGTTGGCAAATGTTTTCTATGAACTGCAAAATCGTATTGCCCTTTGTATTGCTAATGATGGAGGACATGTGGTAACTTAAATAAAATTTCAATAAAACCTTAAAAAATATAGATTTACTTCTTTCTAATCCTTTTTACAAATTATTTCTATCGCAAATACAAATAAAGTCATAAATAAAGTGCACACGAACTTTATGGACACCCTGTATACTGAATAGCCTAATGTCATTCGATTGCGCTATACGGGGTCAGGATGTTCAAACCAACTTAATCATGGTGACACAAGAGCTGCAACGGTCTGTTTAGACCAGTTCAAGGCATCCGACATTGTGGACTATCGCTTTTTTGAGGCTGTCTTATCGACAACTGGATTTCAAGAAATCTTTCGCACCGGTATTCGTTTTCTGTATAGGTAAGATCCTCGTCCTGAGTATGACGATAAACTACGTCCAGCAGAGAGTCCTCTGATCAGGAGGATTTGAGGAGCGTGGAACCACCTCTTAATAGCTGTTGTTTCCAGACCAACCATGACCGGGATGGTAGCACCTGTTAGGGTCCCAGCTATAGGCAAATAGTTAACCTCCAAACTGGGGTCAAAATACTATGAAAGTGTAAAAATAAGTTTTATAGTAAAAATACCAGCAATTCATTTTTGAAAAAACAAATTATTACCAGCAATACATTTTTGAAAAAACAAATTATTACCAGCAATACATTTTTGAAAAAAAAATTACCAGCAAAAATATGTCAATGAAACCTGTTCTACAAACTGATTTCTTACAAAGAATACATATTCTATTCATACGAATCTATCCTAAAAATCTTGTCAGCGTTGAGGTGTTGATTGGCCGTTAAACCAAATAAACCAAACCGAAAAAAAAATCCATACGTTTTTTTATCTTGTCTCCCGATTTTTTACAGTTATCCTTTTCATTCAGCTCTGTGTTGTTGCATTCTAATTCTTCCTGGACAAGAAAAAGGCGAATCCGGTTCGACGCGGCATCACCCAATTCTCATATTTACCCCCCCCCCATTGCTGACGATTTTTCTTTACTTGTAAGCAAAATATTAAGGAACCAGAAAATTTTATTGGAAACAAAGAAAAAGGCACTAAACTGTTATGTAATATAGATCTTCCTCTATGGCAGTGAATGCTTGATAATCTCATCACAGATGGAGAAGAGACCTGAGGCAACAGAAATTTGGTTCTACAGAAGGATACTGAGAATACCATTGACTGAACATGTGAGCAACGACTAAATTTTAGAGAAAATGGAAACAAAAAGAAAACTTATGCGTAGCATCAGAAAGAGATTGATGAAATTTCTGTGATACTTAATGAGGAATGAGGGCTTGGAAAGTTTGACACTCGTAGGACATATTGAAGGCAAGAGGAACAGAGGAAAACAGCACATAACCTACCTAACTAGCTTGTGTAAATGATTGGTAGAACAAGGATTAGGAGAGATAGCAAAAGACAAATTTTACTAAGAGCTACAAAGGACGGGAAGTTGTAGAGAGCCATGATCACCAACGTCCTGAAGGGACACGGCACAGAGAAGAAGAATGCGCATTTCTAGATAGAGAACACCGCAAATGAATTCGTGTTGTATCAGATGGTAAGAGAAGCCAACGTTAATCGCGATAAATCGATTAGATTAAGATTTACTAAACTTAGTTTAGTTTGTTATGAGGCTGAAAATATGAGTCACTCAGTGAGCATCGAATTCACTAATCAGTATTAATTGCTAACAACCCGATTAACTAGCAAATATTCCCACACACCGAGGTACCTTCGGTTATATTATGGTTGAGTTCGTAGAGAAGTTAATCTTTCTCTTATCGAATTACTCGATACAAGAAATAGTGCAAGATACTCGGAATTTGTGGTGCTCTACGGAATAATTAACTGTGTCCCATCTTAATTCATGAAGACAAAATATGTACATATTAACACTTCTAATCAATTAAGTCCAGAAGCCATGAGAGTCATTCCTGGTGTAGCATCAGAGCATTATCATTATTATTATTATTATTTTTATTTCCTTTGATATCTGGCGTTTACACATTTCTTTCCGGGTCCCGCCCAGGGACCTAAGGTTAGAAATGGTATCATGACACTTTCCACTGCAAAAAAAAAATAAAATAAAAAATAATTACATAGATAAAGCCCTTCGTAAAGTGTGGGCTGTACTTGTCAGAACAATTTTTTGTATCTCTTTGAGGCATGGACTTCCAGGGATCCCTTCAATCAGCCTACTGGAATCTTTTCCAACCAGTGCAAGGGCTCCAACTACAACAGGGATTGTTGATGTTCCCATGTGCCACATTTTTGAGATTTCTATTTCAAGGTCCTTGTATTTTGACAGTTTTTCGAATATCTTCAAAGATACATTGCAGTCTGCAGGGACTGCCATATCAATAAGGAGGCACTTATTTTGTTTGTGGTCTTTAATAACAATGTCTGGGCGGTTGGCTTTGATTGTTCTGTCAGTGTGTATTGTGTAGTCCCATAGAATTGTAACAGGTCCTATCTCCGTAACCGGGTCAGGGTGGTGTTCGTACCAGTTTCTTTCAGTTTCCTTCCCATAGGAGTGCAGATATTGGCCGACTCTGTCATGCCTGGGTTTTATATTCAGTGGGTGCCAATATCGTGCAACCTGATACAAGATGATCAATGTTTTCTGGATATTTATCACAGAATCTGCATCTTGGGCTAACACAGTATTTTAGTATATGTGCTTGATAATCCCTAGTTAACAAGCATTGGTCTTGTGCAGCAATGATAAAACCTTCAGTTTCAGCTTTCAACCCTGCACTACGTAGCCACTGATGGGTGCGTTTTTTGTCTACGTCAGCTTGTTTGGTACGGGCAGAGTATTGACCGTGGAGCGGTTTATCTTGCCATTGTTTCTTTATCTGGTCGGTCGCATTTGTCTTTGCATTCTTTTTTAAGTATTTTTCAGCTTCAGCCAGTGTACAGTGATGTATTTGCATTTCTGTGTCCATTTGAAACTCCATTTTGAATTTGTCGGCTTCCTTTACTACAGAGTAAAGACACTTACTACTTTCATGTTCCTTGACACATACCATCATCCAGTCTTCTGTATTTTCCAAGTATCTTTGGAGGCCAATTGTTGTACTTTTGTAGGATAGTTCTAGTTGAACTAGTCCTCTGCCTCCTTCGGATCTGGGCACATACAGGCGATCAATATCAGCTTATTATTATTATTATTATTGTCGTTATTGTTGTTGTGGTTGTTAGCCATTGGCCACTCAGTGGCATGAGAAATTAATATATCATGTACTTCTATCCTACAGCTACGAAACGTCGCAAGCCTCTTGCTAGTTTATCGTTATTTCCATGGAAATACCTTCTGGCGAGTTACGTTCCTTATTTCCATCAGTTCAGACCTTTACATCTAAGATTCGCCATGCCTCTTACACGGAATCGAATCATCTTCATTTCCCTTGTATTCCATTGGTAAGAAGGAAGTTCCATTCGGGCAACCTCTTTTTGAAAACCACTTCTTTGACAAATGACAAGCAAATCTGTGGTACTGAAGGTGATATTTACTATGGCTCATCTCAGCTTTCTGTTTCCACTTAATTAAACAGAAGACAGCGATTGACAAAAAACTTAAATGAACAAAGCTCTTCGCAGGATCAAGGCTGTGCTTGTTGGAAGTATTTATCATTATTGCTATTATTATTGTGTGTTGAATCATCTTACCAGAGAGTAATTTTAAGTGTTTAATTACCAAGTCCCCTCAGGGGTCTATAAGTAAAAAGGGCACTGGAGGAGAGTTATCTATGTACATTTGGGAGTTTTAGTTTAGATGGAAACATTTTTGGGGATTATATGTGCAGTTCTGCACAACGTAATCTTTTGTAGCTCTGAGATGCTGATGTATCAAGGAATTTGACTCACATGATTTTCAGTACCCTTCTTTATCTTACCAATGCCCATATCACAACAGGGATAATTGTAGTTTTAAGTTGTTATTATTATTATTATTATTATTATTATTATTATTATTATTATTTCCTTCTGTTGTATACACATTTCCTTTCAGGTCCCAACTAGAGACTTCATGTCAGGAATCGCTTCATTACGTTTTCCACTGACCATTTTTATTTTTACAAAATCCCTAATTTCACATATATTTTACATAAATAAAGCTCTTCGTCATGCGTGAGCTGTACTTGTGAGTACAAGTTTTTGTATTTCTTTAAGGCATAGGCTACCAGGAATCCCTTCAATAAGTCTTTCGGAACTTTATCTAATCAATCCGAGGATTCTAACTGCAACTAGAATTAATGATGTCTTCCTGTGCAATATTTTTGAGATTTTCACTACAAGATCCTGGTATTTTGATAGTTTTTGAAGATCTTCAAAGATATATTACACTCTCCAGAGACAGCAACGTCAATAAGAAAGCACATTCTGTTTTTGTATTCTTTGATCACGATCTGAGTGATTAGCTTTGATTGTTCTGTCTGTGTGCATTGTAAAGTCCTATAAAGTTGTTACAGGTCTTACCTCTGTGACCGGGCCTGGGTGATGTTCATACCAGTTTCTTTCCCATAAATGTTGCATATTTTCCAGTGCAGATAATAGCCCACTCTATCATGCCGAATTTTATAACAGTGTGGAATCTCATAAAAGATGATCAATTCTTTCTGGATATCTATCACAGAATCTGCATTTGGGATCATACAATTTTTCAGTATGTGTGCTTGATAATTTCTAGTTCGTAATATTGGCTCTGTATAGCAAAATTAAAACCTTCGGTTTCAGCTTTTAACTCTAGAAGACTAACCATCAATTAAAATTACACCACTACTAACCATGGGTATATCATACCCGATTTTGAAAATATAAAAAAAAAAAAAAAAATATTAAATATAAATGTTTATTTGAAATATTTTACATGCAGGCACTTCAAACTTTGTACTTTGAGTTAACATTAATAGGAACTGAAAAACATATTATTTAGGTAACAAAATCAGGTACTGAAAATTGTAATTAAAAATAGGAAAATTTACGCTGGGTACTATATACCCATGGTTAGTGTTCTAGGGTTAACCCTGCACTACGTAACCACTGATACCACAGCAGCTTTTTTGGTACGGCAGAGTATTGACCATGAAGAGGCTTATCTTGTCATCGTTTCTGCATTTGGTACATTTCATTTGCTTTTGCTTTCTTTATTAGGTTCTTTGCCGCTGCAGTAGGTGTATTATAATTTATTTGCACCTATTCACTCTCTTGAAATTCCCTTTTGAATTTGTTTGCTTCTTTTATTACTAAATAAAGTTTCTTATTTCTTTCATGTTCTTTGACACAGATTATCATCCAGTTTTCTGTAGTTTTTAGGTATCTTTGTAGACCGATTGTTATGGTTTTGTAAGGCAGTTTTCATTGAACTAATCGTCTGCCTCCTTCGGATCCGGACACATACAGATGATCAGCATCAGCCTTAGAATGAAGCATAGAGTGGTGAGTGAGAAGCTTTCTCGTTTTCACATCCATTCGCTTAATGTCGGCTATGGTTAAATTAAGGATGTTGAAACTGTATTGCACCACAGGGACAGCCAAAGTATTTATGGCTGTTTTATGAATTCAACTCGGTATTTAACACCAGATGCGCACGCCTGAAGTATTCTTTTCTTACTTTCTCCTTTACTTGGGTATGCTGTATACCATCTCCTTTGCTAACTCCTAGGTATTTATAGGCTTCTTCTTTCTCCAGTTCCCTAATCTTTGTAACAAAATCTAGATCTATTGAGTGTGTTTCAGTAATTCTCTCTTTCTTGAATGTTACTTTTGTACATTTATCTAATCCGAAATCCATACCGATGTCTTCACTGAAACATTTTACAGTACTGAGGATACCCTTTATTATTATTATTATTATTATTATTATTATTATTATTATTATTATTATTATTATTTCCTTTGATTTCTGGTGTGTACACTTTTCTTTCCGGGTCCCGACAAGAGACCTAAGGTCAGAAATGGCATCATGACATTTTCCACTGACCAATTAAAACACACACACACACACACACACATATTTTACGTAGATAAATCTCTTCGTAAGAATAATTTTATTAATTATTATTATTATTATTATTATTTCCTTTGGTTTCTGGTGTGTACGTATTTAGTTCGGGGTCCCGCTCAGAGACCTAAGGTTAGAAATGGCACCATGACATTTTCCACTGACAAAAAAAAAGAAAAGAAAAAAAGAAAATATTTTACATAGATAAATCCCTTCGTAAGGTGTGGGCTGTACTCGTGAGAACAATATTTTGTATTTCTTTAAGGCATGGGCTTCCAGGAATCCCTTTTCCAACCAATCCGAGGGCTCCAACTACATCAGGGATTGTTGATGTTCCCATATGCCACATATTATTATTATTATTATTATTATTATTATTATTATTATTATTTCTCCTTCATCTTCTACCAACTTTCTTGATTTGCTTAGACAGTTATTAAGCATATTACATCAAGGGAGCTTTTCTGAGTTATGTGAGCGGTGTTCGTCGGCGCAATCTTTTGTATCTCAGTGTCAAATTCTTTTACTGAGATATTTTTATCAGACAAGATGGAAATGTCTAAAAGATAACATTTAATTTTTTTTAACATAAAAGCATCTTATCTGGTCTATTAGTTTGTATATTGCGATTAGTATGTATGGCAAAGTTACAGGGCACTGTGACATTTTCACTTTTTTTTTATAACATTTTTCCGGCATATAATGCTAACATCTTCCAATGCTGCCCTTTCCTAGCCTATTATGTTTCTATTTAAATTCATTTGGAGCTTGCGTACAACAAGTAGATATTAGAATGTCAATATTTTTCTTAGCGTTTGAACAGAAGTGATATTTGGGATCTGTCCCATTCGTTAAAATATTTGCCCGATAAGATCTTGTTGGTAGGTATTTATCTTAAGCGCTGAATCCTTCTGTTACTGGTTTCAGACGAAAGTTCCGGAAGGATAAGATTTTTGTCATTATCAGTCTTGTGCTTGTAATTTTGTTTCCCGTTTATTCAGGCATTTCTTTTTAATTTGATGTTTTGGGCGGCTGCTTTTGATATTTCACGTCCTGTTTAATCTTGTGTTTATATTTTTAGATCTTAGTGGAATTGTTGAAGCTTTCTTTAATAACTGAATGTAGCTTTTTATTCGACCAATGCTTCTTTAATTGATTAATTCAAAATATATTTCTAAGGGTATGGTTTCACTCTTGTAGATGTGTTCTGGTTGGGTCAGTCCTCTACGTCCATCTGTCTCAGGCAGGTGCATTCAATCTACATATGCTTTGGAGTGGTGCGTATTATACACGGAAATAAGTTTCCTGGTCGTCGTATTCTTCCTATCTCTTTTAGATTCGGGTTAATCTCATCGAAGTAATACAGATATTGCTAATGTGCTAATAGCTTCGATTTTGTTTTCCAGTTTTATTTATCTAGGCGGTCATAAATGTTAAATTTTAAAGCTGTGGCTATCTTGTTAAAATGTAAAAAAAAATTCAAATGAAGTACAGAATTTACTTTTCGTTATTTTAAATGCGTCAAATTCATTAATATTATTTAAAAAAATAAATATATGATTCCGAGAAATAATTTAAAAAAAATAAAATCTTTAAGTTAGTATTACAAAACTAACTTTACCCGGATATCTCAGCACCAATGCACTGGCATTTTAGCATGTCGTTTGTCTGCTTCCTCACAAGTTCGAATCGAGTCATAGTTCACATATTTTTTCTTTAAATAGTTGTTTGTTCCAGTGTGAGAAAACCAACAAAAAATAAAAAATTACATTGTTTTTTTATATAAAAAGAAAGACACACACGCGCGCGCGCGCTCGCGCACACACACACACACACACACACATATATATATATATATATATATATATTGGATTGACCAAAAAATTTCGTGTTGGTTAATAAGTAAATTTTCTACTTAATAAGCAAACGAATTTTTGGCTGACCAATATATACATTTCTTTTTATACAAAAAGAAACACACTCCCAAACAAACACACACACACACACACACACACACACACACACACACACATATATATATATATATATCGATACGACAACACGAATTGACACGTGATGACTCAGTACCTTAGAAAACGATATGACGCGTGAAGACGAAATATTTCGAAAACGATGAAACTGACAAACCACAAAGACATAACTCTTTGATAATGGCTTATAAAGGCGTTATTCACTTACTATATATATATATATATATATATATATATATATATATATATATATATATATATATATATATATATATATCACATTATGTATCTTTCACACATGCGCACACTTTCCTCACACACATATACACACACACATATATGTGAGGTGCGGGATAGGCCTAAAGCTTAACCACTCGAAAAATACAAGCCGCTAATTGAGTTCCAATTCTAGTTCGTGTAACTTATTATTATTATTATTATTATTATTATTATTATTATTATTATATTTGCTGTGTCCCTTCAGAACGTTTGCGATCATGGCTCTCCACAATTCCTCCTCTTAATATATGTTGTCTTTTCGTTATTTCTCCTAAACCTTGTCCCGCCTTCCATTTAGAAGGTAGGTTATGTGTTCTTTTCCTCTGTCCCTCTTGCCTTCAATCTGTTCTTGTGAGTATCAAAATTTTACAAGCTCTTTCATAATTATGTGCCCAGAATTTTCAGTTGTCTCTTCCTGATGTTAAATGATTCCACATTCCCTAATAAACCAGTTTAGGTATTACTCACTGTTGCTTTTGCCATATGACCCACTACAGCCTGCCACATGTTATTTGAAGAGGCGATGGTGATCAATAATCACTCTCTACTACTCCGAGATGATCTCCTTGCTCGTGGAATAATTTTAGTTTGAATTTCGCTTGATAGATCATCTGCGCATGTCCGGATATGAGTATGGAAACATCGCGCCTCTCTTTGTGTGTATATATTAAGAGACAATGTCTGTTTGTAATAGCTTTCTTTTTATCGTTATTCGATTTTGTAAGTAAAGCCATCAATTCTTGTTTTCCGTAGTCTTAACTGTAAGGAGAGATGCTGAAAAGAGATTACTGCATTAATCCAAATCTGTACAAAACAGGATTAGCAATTATCACCTAAGTAATTTAATCCAGCAATGGATTTCTACTTATCTCGTTTAGAATATTGACTTTTCTTTATTCTTTTTCCCAATTGGTGTAAATCTTGTAGTTTTGAAATGTCGAAACCTGATATGCACTTCCGCTTTCATAGAGATTACATTTATGATTTAATACCTTTCCGTTTGATTAACGTTCAACATTGCCAATACAACAGACAACCAATGAAGGCCGCAGGATACAGTAGACAAAACGTTATGATAGACAAAAAGGCGAGAAAATTAATGCGAATAAACGAATATACGTATATTTTTTTCCATTTCGACTCTAATAATTTTTTTTTTAATAAAACTAGAAAATTTGTCCATCTGTGAAGAAAATGAAATCGACAAGCAGAATTTAATTCCAGTCGAGCCTATGGCATTCACTTCGTACTGATAAACTTGGAAAAGGCATGAATCCATTTCTCCCACACTGCTAATTATGGTTAAAATCACAGGGCAGACTAGGTAATTTGGTCTTGAGAGGACAACCAGTCTAAAAGAACAACCCTGAATTAACAAAAGAAAGAAAGAAAGAAAAACTAAAAACAGGGGGGGGGGGGGCTGGAAACCTCTACATGATTTTTTTTTTTTTTTTTTTTTTAATAAGACCGGGGACTCTATCATAAAAAAAGTATGCATGAAAGTCTACAATCGTCAAGACAATTATTACAGATCCGACCCCCCACCACCACCACTACCTAGGCAATGCCTAGACAAAAAGCAATGCAATCATAATATTCTCAGGTATAATAAATGGCACATCTCATAAATGGCACATCTCTTAAATGGCACATATCTTTTTGCTTGTTTTTTCCTTTCGATAAATAAAAGAGCTTCAAATGATGAAAATTGAAAATGCATCTAGTTTTCCTCCATTTTCCACTCTTAACGTAAAAACATTAATAATATTCACAGTCCTCACATGAATCATATAGAAAGACGTATTGAAATGTTACCTTTCAAAATAAATGTACACGTTATAAATAATACTAATAGTAATATAATAATAATCAACAGAGAATGTCTTAAAGAGTTAGACTCAGAAGACTTCGGTCCATGGCATTGTGGGTAATAGAAACAATGATGATGAAAAAATGTTTCGAAAGCAGTTACGGACAACAACAAAAAATAAATTTTCAAACTACTTCTCTTGTGTAAATCTTGTAAAATGTTTTTTTTATTACGCTAAAACAAACAAAAATGCATCCTGACCGGATTCGTATCACCGACCTCCTAGCAAACAGGAAAACGAAATATCAGGACGCTAGCGAATCGCTGCTGAAATATGCGGTTAAAATCTGCTTTCAAATGCTAAAGTTTTCTGATTTATTTTTTAAAATTCTTAACATTTCTAATTATTTCAAAGTCACTTATATTTTTGTTTATTCTTTTCCAAATAATAGTAGTAATATATTGGAAACAATATTTGAAACAAGTAATATTTAGAACAAGTTTAAAACAAGTAATAGAACAAGTATTATTTAGAAGAACAAGTATTTAGAACAAGTAATATTTGAAACAAGTAATATTTAGAATAACAAAAAATGAAATTTAATATTCTTTAAACTTTTATTACATTTTTTTCACAAGACAACGATGTGAATAATACTTTTTCGTATTAATTTAAAGAATTCCTGTGGTGGTCCTGGTTTACGGCCACATCACGTTGAAACGCCGGTTCGCATACGATCACCGAAGTTAAGCAACGTCAAGCCTGGTCAGTACCTAGATGGGTGTCCGCTTTGCAGGAGCTGTAACCTTGGATCTGCTTGTGGTATAATTTAAAATGTCTCGGAATTGTTAATCGGAGAGCCGAGTTCCAATTCCAGGTGTGTTCGCTATATTCCCTTACTGACAAATGCCTTTGGGCATGTTGAGAATCCACCTCTTCACTCATCCCAGCTATGAACCCACTTCTTCCCCCTAGCTATACCTTAATTAGTAAGACTTGTATTATTAAACCATTATTATCTAAAAAAAATTTCTTACAATCTAATAATGTTTTCTGGCTTTAAAATAACCTGCAAAGGGTGGATAAGCCGTAGAAAACGAATCAGTCAATCATATTTTGATACTAAATTTTGTTAATGACAATTTTTTTAAAAAGCCTATTCAGAATTTTTTAAATATATATATATTCTACGAAAGCAGAATCTCTCGTTGTATGGTCTCTTTAAAAATAATGTCAGATATTCAAATATATCCGTGAATTTCTTTCACTGCTAATAAAACATTTGAATATTTGAAATTCTGAGTTGTAAAATGGCTTTTTAATTAAACCATGTAATCTCAATTGAACACATTTTTCTAGATTCTAAACTAGTTAGCAATAAATTTGGCCGGTATCTGTCAAATAGAAGAAATCTCTTTTATTACACTAACCGTTACACTATTTATTTATTTACATTGTTCGGACTGTTGTCGTCATCTTTGTTCACGACGGCCGAAACGTCGTGAATATGGCAACAAAGATGGAGGACAACAGTCCAAAACAATGTAAATAGTGTAAATAAATCAGTTCACGTACGCCGATTTCAAAAACGATTTTATAAAAACAAGACACAAAGAATAACGCCAAGAACCCAGAACAGAACTAATCTATAGCTTGAAGAACTTAAAAGAAAGTTTAAATTTATCTCTGTAAAAATCTATTTATCTTTTTAAACTTTAATTTTTCAACGTTATGAAAAAGATTTTATACTTTAAAAAAAATGTAAACATAGATAGATAGATAGATAGATAGATAAAAGGGAAGAGAGATGGAAAGAAAAGAAAGAGATGGAAAAGGTTAATTAAGTAGATGTTGGATTCTTTAAATTTATGTTCAGTTAGTTTTTGCAACGCTGTTTGCACTTGTCTTCTCGTGCAAATGTACAACATCTGCATGTTCTTATGAGTGTCAGTTTAGGAAAATGGAATAAATTTGGTTGGTTTAAAGATTGACTTTTATTGCCGTTAAATAATTACAATGCGTCATCTCAGAAATATAGACAGATCCTGAAGAAGACCTGAACGTCCAACGACCGAAACGCCATGAGGACAACAGTTAGAACAATGTAAATAGTGTAAATAATTACAATAAATATAGTGAATTAATTTACAATAACGTAAAAATAGTGTCTTATATAGCAAATTGTTCACAGGTTTATTTTTTTCCGTCTTTTATTTGGACAGCGTGATTTGCATTCCAGCTTGGCGCTTAAAACTGTAAACTAACGTTAAAATAAAGATTTAAGTTAAGGTAGCTATTGTGTTCACTTCGCACTAATGCCCTTGGGAAAGTTAAGAATTAATTTCTTTTACTACCCACCAACCGGCTTTTGGTTCAATAACATGTCAGACTGGGATATCTATACTTGCTAAGGCAACCAATTTAGGAGAAAGGCAACTATGAATTCAAGAGAGAAGTCACAGGGAAATCAGTTCATAAGAAAAACGATTGTAAATTCATTTTCTGTGGGGGAAAAAACGGAAATATATTTTGATACACCCTACTATACAACCGTTTTCTCACATGAATAATTAAGCATAGCTAAGTCTTGAAGAAGACAAACCTTCCATTACCAATATTAATATCACCATTACCTTTACCAATATTAATTTTCTCCATTACCATTACGAATTTTAATATATCTATTACCATTACCAATATTAATATCACCATTAGCAGTATTAATATCTCCATTGCCTTTACCAATATTAATATCTCCATTATCTTTACCAATATTAATATCACCATTACCATTACCAATATTAATATATCCATTACCATTACCAGTATTAATATATCCATTATAATTGACAATATTAATATCTCATTACCTTTACCAATATTAATATCATCATTACCATTACGAATATTAATATCTCATTACCTTTACCAATATTAATATCACCATTACCATTACGAATATTAGTATTTCGTTTTCCTTTACCAATATTAATATCTCCATTACCTTTACCAATAATAAAATCACCATTACCATTACCAATATTAATATCACCATTACCATTACTAATATTAATTATATAGTGGCGTCATATAGAGTCTTTAGATGAAACCGTGAATTAAGCTTAGGAGTAAAGCTTTGTAAAAAAAGGAACATAATTTTTGTTATATACGAATAATGTGTCGCTGCCGACACTATAGCTTCAACGAAGATCACCAGCGAGCAAACACAGGCGATCCCATTTTGAATAAGTAGACCATGTGATCGTAAAGTAAATGTATATGTGGGAATTAGCGTGGCGTCTAAGTGATCACTATTTCTACACTATCCTCTCTTACTCTACGGATCGTTAGTCACTATACTATTTCTCTATACTGATCACTATAAGGATTACTATTCGGATCTCTATTCGATGGTTACTTTCTGAGCGAGTATTATCGAGCAAGTACTATTAGTGCGAGTGTTATTCGAAGGCGTCTGACACCAGTATTGTTCAACGGCGTTACTATAGTTGTATCTGCGATTACAAAGTCTCTACTACAACGAGCTTTACGAAAGTGACAACGAGTATTCGTTGACATTACAAAAGTGGCAACGAGTGTTCTTTGACATCACAAAACTTTTGATGTGTGTCTGTACTATCGCGAATATATTTGATACAATCTATTTACCACAATTTACTGAATGAATAGGTACTCAGGACATCAGAACAAGTTATCATATAACAATCTGGCAGATTTTACAAGAAAAACGCTTGTAGATAAACTTTCGTCTCCTATATAGTAATGAATGCTGGACAATTTTCTCACAGATGAAAATGAGACAATAGAGATGAGGTTCTACAAAAGGATGCTGAGAATAACATAGACAAAATATTTGAGCAACAAAGAAGTCTTAAGGAAAATGGGAACAAAGATGACGCTTATACAGCAATCAGAAAGAGACAGTTGCAATTTCTAGGACACATAAGGAAAGGGGTCTTGGAGAATTTGATATTCACAATACACATTGAAATCAAGCGAGACAAATGTAAACAGTGAGTAACCGACCTAACGAGTTTGTGTAACTTGATGACAGAATAGGAAATGGATGGGATGGTAAAAAGACAAACATTTCTAAGATTTACAAATGATAGGAAGTTTGTGGAGAGCCATGAATACCTACGTTCCGAAGTAATCGTTCCTGCAGTTTCCGTGTTTCGATTGTCTCTCTTACGTTTAGGCTGCAGTATCTTCTAGCGTTAATCAGGTATCGGTCACATTCCATAACATTCCGAAAATATCGAAAGAAATTCTTCATCTGATCCGCTCGAGTATAATGCCCCCGTTCCTATAACTGACACGTCTAATGTCCCTTCTTGGAGATGTCAAACGAAATCCTTTATTTAATCCACCGGGTTGTGTTGCCCTCTTTTCTATAGCTAACCCTTGTAGGGCCTTTTCAAGTGTGACCGTCCCACGGCGCTGGATCGGACTTCCGAGAACCAGACCACGAAGGTCCCTCGTCTCGGAAAGAATTTTTCGTCGACAGCGACGAGGCAGGTAGCTAGAAGCCGATCTCTGAGTCGACTCCACCCGCAGTGAACTCCCTTGCCCACGCTGTGAATTTGATCTCAACGAAGCCACGTGGGTTTTCGCTAGGTGTCTCTTCGGCAAGTCGAACCAATCCGGACGCGGACGCACAATTGGGTAAACGAAACGGCACCAAATATAAATAGAACAACGTCTGAGTAAGTTGTAGAAAAAAAAGTCTTTATATACAGAAGAATTCGGGGTACAATCACCAATTGTCTTCTTCCAAACCCCTGTTCCTAATTGGCTGACTACGGAACGGAAGTCTCGACTAATTACTTTAAGGGGTGATTTTTCAAGTTTTCTGGTTGGCGGTATTTCTTCATTCTGGTCGGAGTTCTTGGTTGGTGCCAATTCTAAGTGTCTTTGTTTTTCTTCACACCGAAGCCTCACAGAAATTGATGAAGACTGTCCCTGATTGTTGCAGATGTTGGCGGTATTTCTTCATTCCGGTCAGAATTCTTGGTTGGTGGCAATTCTATGTGTCTTTGTTTTTCTTCACACCGAATCCTCACAGAAATTGACGAAGACTGTCTCTGATTGCTGCGGAGGTTGGCGGTATTTCTTCACTCCGGTCGGCTATTTTCCGCCTCTAACTGAGCTGCAACTCAACTGTACTGCAACTGCACTGCTCTGCACTGCCTTCTTCGTTACCCCCCTTGGGGCTCTGTATTTATGCTTGTCCATCCTTTACTGGGATGGGGACGACGGTCATTGGGGTGTCTATGCGCACCTCATCTCAGACCCTTGTTAGCCAATCAAATCACAGCTTCAGTTCTCTCTTTTCTTTTTTCTTTTCCCGGCCCCTCCTGGGCCTTGCCTTGGTCTTGTCGGCCAATGAAATTACGGCTTCATTTCTTTCTGTCTTCTTCCCTCGTGACACAGCCAATGAGATAGCGTTATCTCTATGACATCATTCTTTTCATCTTCTTCCCTCGTGACACAGTCAATGGGATAGTGTCGTTTTCATGACGTCACTCCTTTTCTCGGCCCCTTTTTTCTTTCCAAAATACCAATTTAGTTTCCCAGGAAAATTCAGTTTTTTTTTTCATATTTCACCAATTTGCATAACCTTTGAACCTGCCATAGATAACCGAATAAGCCATTTCCTTATGACACACTTTATACATGCGTTTTGGCTTTGTTCAAATTTAGAATTTCCAAACTACCTGGCCTGTTTAAAACCTGTTAACAAAATTCACTTCCAACTCATTCCGTTGGGGGTCAGAGGGCATCCATTGTTCTGTGTTGGCACAATTTTTTTTATCTTACCAGTCCTGTCGTCAACAGTTGATTGACCCCACAACCTCATCCGATATGACTGTTTTACTTTGAGAATACCATGACTCTTGTGATAATTTTACCTGCACCTAATTCCGGTTCAATTATAACTCCCTTCATTAAAAAAAAATATCGTCTTTTTTTTCTCTGTTCATATTGGAAACAGAATAAAACATCACCTAATATAATTTTCTTAGTTTTCAATAGTATAAACTAATGCAATTTCTTCCGTTCGGTCATGCTAAATATTTTTACACAAGGAAATGAAGGAAATCATTTAATTAACTGCGACATATTGTTTTCATTCCTCTAGAACAGTACTTCTCAACCTTTTCCAGTCCATGGACCATTTTTTTCTTCAAAAAATGTAAATGGATCACTCCTACGTTTAGGCTGTTCAAGTTTCACACTAAAATACTTAGTGAAAAGACGAAGTAGTCTATTGATTTTAGTAAACAAGGATAAACACAGGATATCAAAATCAATTTTGATGACGTCATTCAGTCTTAGTCTGATAGTTCCTCTGCTGTTGAGATCCATTTTTTTCTACTGAAAGCATGAATAAATTATATGAATAAAAAAATTATATTATATATAACATTATATATATATATATATATATATAGTGTAACCCGGATATAAGAGAGTTGCCGGGACTGAAGAAGAAGTATCTTATATCCGGTTTTCTCTTATATCCGGGTTTGGTCTATTTTGTTTTATTAACACAGGCTCTAATTTGGGACCAGATAAAATCTCTCTTATATCCGGGTTTCTCTTATATCAGGGTATCTTATATCCGGGTTACACTGTATATATATATATATATATATATATATATATATATATATATAAAACATGTATATGATAAAAAATAAAATAAATATAGCACTGCATAATACCTACGTAATTTTGAAATTTTCAAATTTATTGTACATGTGAGTAATTAAACAAAATATTATATTTTTAATTCTTCAAAGTATCAATAATTTAGATGCATTTTTGTGAAATGGCTACAATTTCTTTTATGCCTACGAATTCTCTGTGTAGCACTAGAAATGCTATGTGGACCACAGGTGGTCCAGCTGGACCACGTTGCGAATCATTGTTCTAGATCCATAGTTCTTAACCGGGGTACCGGCACTCCTAAGGAAGGGTGCAAGTAAGAAGGATGTTAATGAGAGGCAAAAGTGGTAAGAGAAAGCTGAAATCAGGAAATGAACGTCAAAGATCGAAGGACACGCTGACATACAAACTCACACAGACCGATAAAACTCAAAAAGATTGCCAATTTAGAAACAAAATGAGATCCAAATTTAATTAAAAATTCATTTAAAAGTAAGCATTCGTTTGGCTGAAACGATCCACTGTTTACTCTTAAGTCTGTGTTAAGGCTGAGGAAGTCATTTATTTCAACTACTTAGTCGCCGTCTGATTTGTGGCTTAGCAAAGTGAATACATTGTTTTTTTTTTCACAGATAATACTCAAAATGTTCAAGAAAAGGAAACAGTATGATGATTACTATCGATTTATGTTCATTTGTACAACCGAATAAGATGAGACAGAAAGACCTCAACGCATTTTATGCTCAGTGGAATTTTCAAATGTAAACTTGAAACCTTCTAAAATCGAAGAAAAAAATTTTTTTTTAAAGTACACACTAGTACAGAGGTTGAAAACGACAGGGAAACACTCAAAGCAAAGAAGGCACATTTCGATCAAGTTGGTGCCAAATTTGGGATTTACCTAAATTGGAAAACCTCTACCTTAAGCATCCTATAAAATTAACTATCGAAGGGCTAAAAAAAAAAAAAACGCATACAATCACCGAATAATTGGTGAAGTCTAGTTCTCTGGAAGTTTTCGAGATCATTCTGGGGAAAGATGAGGAAAAGGTGGTAGCACAAGTTCCAACGTCTCACGATGTCATCAAGAACTGAATTGTTGCTGAGCCACAATATTTTTGAGCAAGTGGTTGATAATATCAAGGCGTGTTCCGTGAAAATATTGTTGAAACTGGACGAATTCGGGGGCGTTTCTCATTGTATCCGGCTAATTGCTGTCGTCCAATATGTCAAATATGAAGTCTTAAAACACATTTTATTTTGTGAACCAATGAAATTATCACGAAAGTACTGCAAGTATTCGATCTCATAGAAGAGAATTTCTTGAGAAATGGATTAAATAAAAATGCCATTCCGAAACAAAGGATGGGTAAAAAGATTTTTTATTTTATTATTTTCAAATGCGAATCAAGATAATAATTTTTCCTTTCTCGCGGAGGGGCGGAGGTTTGACGCTGAGATATGCCAAATGTTCCTGAATAAGGTTAGGAATTTAACGACCCATTGTTTCTCTTTCTCGCGGATAAGTTAGGGGAAACGGGCGGGCAGCTGTCGGCGTTGAATCGCGGTCACTTGGTGAATGTCGGCCAGCGGGGCATGGAAGGAAGTTGATTAACAAAATAAAATACTAAAGAAAGAATTTGACGAAATTCGTTATCAATGAAGGCAGAATTGATCGAAGTCGGGGTGAGACAAATATTGTTTTTTCGACGGAATTTCGTCGCCAAACTAGCGGGCATCTGGTTGTTATAACACCAGTTTTTTGTCCATAAGTGGACGGTTTCCCAAGATAACGAGTGAGGCCCTGTTAAATGCCAGATGTCTAAGGTGAGATAAAAGATTGTCAACGAAATTTTGGGAGGTCTAATTGTTTTTCTTGAGAAAAAGGAAAAATAATTTTTTTTTTCCTTTCCTTCTTTTTCCCTCCAGGATAAGCTAAACACTCACCTGGCTCGAGGTGGTGGGAGGGATGAAAATATGATAAAATAGGGGGTCTGGTTGACACCGACTTGAAGGATTGTTCTGAGGTATCAATGTGAGAAAGGCTAAACTTAGGAGGATAATTCTCCTCCGACTTTCCCTCACAGAAGATGAGGATATGAGAAGGAGGGAGATTTTTGTTGACACCCCTCGAAGGGATTGGTATGAGGTGCCGGTATGAGAAGGAAGAGGGCTCTCCCCCGACCTTTCCTCGCAGAAGGGGTGGAGCCCCTCTAGACAAAGAGCGGTAGATTTCCAAAAATGGAAAATGATAAATATTTCTGACCGAAAACAAAGAAAATCCTTATTGGGGATTTGAAATCAACGTAATAACCACACCACGTCCGACCCACGTCGGGTTTTGATCGGCGTCCATATAAGCAAACGTCTTCGGGCGTTTTGGCAGTTCGACTACAGTAGAGTTCGACTACAGTAGAGTTCGAGAAGTAGAGTCCCGTATCCAGAGAGTAGAAGCAGTGCAGTAGAGTTCAGTTCCAGTGAGAGAGATCCAGTCGAGCCCAAGAGACAGGGGACTCGGAAGATAACGCCTCGCAGAGGTGACCGCACGAATCCATGCCTTCCGACTTAGACTTCTAACCAAGAACAAATTATAGAAGTCTGACTTATATTTTCCACCAGAGCCGACTTTATTGAAAAACAACCCAGATATCCAGAGCTAGCTAAGAACGCAAAAGTGTTACAATCCACATTTTTGGGGGCTGGGAGAGAAAGAGAGAGACGCACTTCTGTAACTCAACAAACCGACATAAAATTAATCACTATTCCTAACCAGTCGCTCGCCTTGAAGTTGTTGTTTGTGCTTTTGTTTTTTTCTACATTTATTGTGCAGTATCACCATGACCCGGATTCGGCTGGCACTACGGCCCGACGTTTGATTGATCTCGTCAACCTAAGATCAAATGACGTGGGTAGGTTGAATCGAGATCAAAGCAGTTGCTTCGGTGACCAGACGTTGGAGTCGAGCCGAGTACGACAAGTTGGTACTAGAACCCAACAAGACTTCAACCGATGTCCCAGGGTTAGCCCGTCACAGGTGGTGTCGAGACTGCAGGACTGCGCCAGAGAGAGTCAGGGGTCACGAGTGGTGTCGTGACTGCAGGATCCCGCCGACGAGGGGTCGGGCCTCACATATTGGCGTCGTGACCAAGGACGGGCGTCACATATTGGTGCTGTGGCTGCAGGATCGCGCCGTAGAAGGGGTCGGGCGTCACACTCATAAATTGGTTTGGATTCGCAGTCGTCCTGAAAAACAAGTTCCCGGTGTTCGTGTCACATATTACTTGCTTCATCGGTATGCATTAGCAGCGAAATTGCAAGACATTTTGTAGGCTTTTGTAAAAATTGTTAATTCAATCAGAGGATGTTCCCTGAAACATCGATTATTTCAAACATTTTATTTAATTCCAAACACACGATCCTTCTGTGCTATACAGAGAGAGGTAAGATGGCTGACATATGGACGTGTCTTGCAACGCATGTTTGATATTAGTCTTGAGCTAATGACTTTTTTTTTTAGAAAAGCAAAAGATTGATCTCTCTTCTTCGTGTGAATCTTCCGAATTTCTATAAATGTTAGCTTATTTGACGGATATTTTATTCTTGATTAAAATGAACTGAATATTTCCCTTCGACTAATACACACATTGCTATTGCACATGAAAAGTCGACCACTTTCAAAAGATAAATTCCACCGTGGATGAATAATATTGAAAAAGGAAATTTAGCCCAGTTTCCACCCAGAGAAAAAGTTGTTGAAACAGATCAGTCTCTGCTCTCAAACGTTTCTACCGCAATACGGGCCCATCTTCAGTAGCCGTTGAATGCTTTTAATGGGTATTTTTCTGCAGGAAATTTGGAACTCAGCAACCGTTTGATAAGGAATTCCCTTCTATTTTAACTATGTGTCATGCCTGGTGACGATCTTTTGAAAGAAGAGATTATTGCCATCTAGAACAATGATGGTGCAGCAAAAATGGCTTTCGAAGCAGACATTCGAGAATTTGGGATCATCACAAATAACAGCATTCCCAATCAATTCTACGAAATCGCTTGATGTATTTGTTCAACAATGTGTCTTAATGAAACAGTTTCTTTTTTCCATTCTCGATGCTCAGCCCGACATGTGCCTCAACCTCAGCAAAAAAAGTCACCTTGAGAAGACCCAAAGGCAAAAGTTTCATTAAAGATTAAAATGATTTGATTTGACCTATTTTTTTAATATTTTTTAATATTTTTTAATTTTTTTAAATATTTTTTAATTTTTTTTAATATTTTTTAATATTTTCTAAAACAAAATTATGTTAATTACTCGTCTAAGTTCATTAAATAGTAGTTGATAATTTGACGTGAAAATTTTTTTGGTGGGGGTTTATCTGCTGGGTGTCCGGGATGGAACATCAAGATCTCATGGAGTGCCGGATAAGAAAAGGCTAAAAACTATTGCTCTAAAGGATATATCCAGTGTCCCTCCTATAAAGCAGCAATCCTTTATTTAATCCATACGATTATGTTTTCCTTATTTCACAGCTTACGACCATATCACGTTGAAACACCGGTACTCGTAGGATCACTGAAGCAACATCAAGCCTAATCAAACCTTGGTGGATGACCGTTTGGGAATACCAGGTGATAGATGTGCAGGTGGTGCAATGGATAACAGCTCAGGATTGGAAATAGGAGAGCTGAGTTCCAATTCTAGTCGGGTTCGTTATATTCCCTTACGCGCAAATAAACTTGGGAAAGGTATTAATCCACCTCTTCTCCCTCTAGCTAAGAGTTAATTAGTAGGAATTAAGAATCAGTAGATCATTATTATCCCCCTCCCAAAATTTTTACAATCTAAAAATATTTTCTGGCTTTAAATAACTTGCAAAGGGTTGATAAGCCGTAAAAACGATTCAGTCAATCAATCTTCATTCCCCTGACAGACATAGCCAATGTCCTTCCTAGGAAATAACGAACAATATCTATTATTTCATTCACTAGGGTATGTTGTCCTATTTTTTTTATATATACGAGTGTTCGACCAGTACAACACTCGAAAGCCATTCAATGTAAAGGCTAACTGTTAAAAATAAAATGGTTATGATTAATGAGCTTTTATATGAGTTAAAGCGGAGGTGGTATCAAGTGAAGATTATGAAGATAGATGGCGATTGACGCTAGACTTGAATAGGTTAAGATTTTAGTGTTCAGGAGACCCGCCGCGCGGTAGTCTGTTCCACAAATTAGCAGTTCTTGAGTAAAAGCTGTCTGAGTGGAACGTTTTTTTAGCATTCCTCTATCAGGCACATTCTTTATTTTCTTATCTACAGTGGCATTTTGGCACCATTCCTTGAACAGAGGCGTTCATCATCCTTCCGAGAAAACGGTTAATGTCTCGTGATGTTTGTTTTTTACTATTTTCTTCGAATTTACGGTCGAATTATTATTGACAAAGTGCAGTTGCTAATGTTCTTATTTCCTTTGATGAGAAAATGACCTACATATAAAAAGTTGTCGGGATTTAATATCTAATTAACGCACAGGAATAAGTAGCTAATAAACAAGAAAGTAGAATCAGTCAGTTAGTTATGTACCATGCGTGATACACGCGTAAGCAAATTTTCCCGCAATAGGTTGCCATTACTTTCTGCGGTAGACCAGTTGCCATCCAAGGCTATAGAAATCAATCTATCCTGGGATGATAAGAAGAGGGTTCATACCTTTCCCAAGGGTGTTAGCACGTAAGTGAATGTAATGGATTCGACTGGAATTCGAACTTGGCTCTTCAATTCCACAATCCGAGCCGTTATCCATTACACCACTTTGCCTCCTTCAATCTGAGCCGCTATCCATTACTGCACCTTGTCTCCTTCAATCCAAGCTGCTATCCATTACTCCACCATGCCTCTTTCAATCCGATCCGTTATCCATTACTCCACCGGGCCTCCGTCAACCCAAGCTGCTATCCATTACTCCACCATGCCTGCTTCAATCCGAGCTGCTATCCATTACTCCAACATGCCTCCTACAATCCGAGCTGCTATCCATTACTCCACCATGCCTCCTTCAATCCGAGCTGCTATCCATTACTCCACCATGCCTCCTTCAATCCGAGCTGCTATCCATTACTCCAACATGCCTCTTTCAATCCGATCCGCTATCCATTACTCCACCATGCCTCCTTCAATCCGAGCTGCTATCCATTACTCCAACATGCCTCTTTCAATCCGATCCGCTATCCATTACTCAACCATGCCTCCTTTAATCCGAGCCGCTATCCATTACTCCTCTTTGCCTCCTTCAATCCGAGCGGCTATCTATTACTCCACCTTGCCTCCTTTAATCCGAGCCGTTATCCATTACTCCAACATGCCTCCTTCAATCCGAGCTGCTATCCATTACTCCACCATGTCTCCTTCAATCCGAGCGGCTATCCATTATTCCAGCATGTCTCCTTCAATCCGAGCCGCTATCCATTACTCCACCATGCCTCCTTCAATCCGAGCGGCTATCCATTACTCCTGCATGCCTCCTTCAATACGATCCGCTATCAATACTCCACTGTGCCTCCTTCAATCCGAGCTGCTATACATTACTCCACCTTGCCCCCTTTAATCCGAGCCGTTATCCATTACTCCTCCTTGCCTCCTTCAATCCAAGCTTCTGTCCATTACTCCACCATGCCTCTATCAATCCGATCCGCTATCCATTACTCCACCATGCCTCCTTTAATCCGAGCCGCTATCCATTACTCCTCCTTGCCTCCTTCAATCCGAGCGGCTATCCATTACTCCGCCTTGCCACCTTTAATCCGAGCCGATATCCATTACTCCACCATGACTCCTTCAATCCGAGCCGCGATCCATTACTCAACCATGTCTCCTTCAATCCGAGCGGCTATCCAATACTCCACAGGGCTTCGTTTAATCCGAGCTGCTATCCATTACTCCACCGGGCCTACTTCAAATCAAGCTGCTATCCATTATACCACCATGCCTCCTTCAATCCGATCCGCTATACATTACACCAGCGGGCCTCGTTTAATCCGAGCTGCTATCCATTACTCCACCATACCTCCTTCAATCCAAGCTGCTATCCATTACACCACCATGCCTACTTCAATCCGAGCCGCTATACATTACTCCACCATGCCTCCTTCAATCCGAGCCGCTATCCATTACTCCATCATGCCTCCTTTAATCCGAGATGCTATCCATTACTCCACCATGCCTCCTTCAATCCGAGCCGCTATACATTACTCCACCGGGCCTCCTTCAGTCCAAGCTGCTATCCATTACTCCACCTTGACCCCTTCAATCCGAGTTGCTATCCATTACTCCAACATGCCTCCTTCAATCAAAGCTGCTATCCATTACTCCACCATGTCTCCTTCAATCCGAGCCGCTATACATTACTCCACCATGCCTCCTTCAATCCGAGCCGCTATCCATTACTCCACCATGTCTCCTTCAATCCGAGCCGCTATCCATTACTCCACCATGCCTCCTTCAATCTGAGCGGCTATCCATTACTCCTGCATGCCTCCTTCAATACGATCCGCTATCCATACTCCACTGTGCCTCCTTCAATCCGAGCTGCTATCCATTACTCCACCATGCCTCCTTCAATCCGAGCGGCTATCAATTACTCCGCCTTGCGTCCTTCATTCCGAGCTGCTATACATTACTCCACCTTGCCCCATTTAATGCGAGCCGTTATCCATTACTCTACCGTGTCTCCTTCAATCCAAGCTTCTGTCCATTACTCCACCATACATCCTTTAATCCGAGCCTCTATCCATTACTCCTCCTTGCCTCCTTCAATCCGATCGGATATCCATTACTCCACCTTGCCTCCTTTAATCCGAGCCGTTATCCATTACTCCACCATGCCTCTTTCAATCCGAGCCGCGATCCATTACTCAACCATGTCTCCTACAATCCGATCGGCTATCCTTTACTCCACCGGGCCTCGTTTAATCCGAGCTGCTATCCATTACTCCACCATGCCTCCTTCAATCCAAGCTGCTATCCATTACTCCACCATGCCTCCTTCAATCCGAGCCGCTATCCATTACTCCACCATGCCTCCTTAATCCGAGCTGCTATCCATTACTCCACCATGCCTCCTTCAGTCCAAGCTGCTATCCATTACTCCACCATACCCTCTTCAATCCGAGCTGCTATCCATTACTCCACCATGCCTCCTTCAATCCGAGCGGCTATCAATTACTCCGCCTTGCCTCCTTCATTCCGAGCTGCTATACATTACTCCACCTTGCCCCATTTAATGCGAGCCGTTATCCATTACTCTACCGTGTCTCCTTCA
Organism: Acanthosepion esculentum; assembly: GCA_964036315.1. Classification (NCBI taxonomy): domain Eukaryota; kingdom Metazoa; phylum Mollusca; class Cephalopoda; order Sepiida; family Sepiidae; genus Acanthosepion; species Acanthosepion esculentum. Next base: position 120,579,064 of record OZ038485.1, on the reverse strand, counting down.
ATCCAAGCTTCTGTCCATTACTCCACCATACATCCTTTAATCCGAGCCGCTATCCATTACTCCTCCTTGCCTCCTTCAATCCGAGCGGATATCCATTACTCCCCCATGCCTCTATCAATCCGAGCCGCTATCCATTTCTCCACCATGCCTCCTTTAATCCAAGCCGCTATGCATTACTCCACCATACATCCTTCAATACGAGTGGATATCCATTACTCCACCCTTCCTCCTTTAATCCGAGCCGTTATCCATTACTGCACCATGCCTCCTTTAATCCAAGCCGCGATCCATTACTCCACCATGTCTCCTTCAATCCGAGCTGCTATCCATTACTCCACCATGCCTCTTCAATCCGAGCCGCGATCCATTACTCCACCATGCCTCCTTCAATCCGAGCCACTATCCATTACTCCACCGAGTCACCTTTAATCCGAGCTGCTATCCATTACTCCACCATGTCTCCTTCAATCCAAGCTGCTATCCATTACTCCACCATGCCTCCTTCAATCCGAGCCGCTATCCATTACTCCACCGAGTCTCCTTTAATCCGAGCTGCTATCCATTACTCCACCATGTCTCCTTCAATCCAAGCTGCTATCCATTATTCCACCATGCCTCCTTCAATCCGAGCCGCTATCCATTACTCCACCGAGTCTCCTTCAATCCGAGCTGCTATCCATTACTCCACCATGACTGCTTCAATCCAAGATGCTATCCATTACTCCACCATGCCTCCTTCAATCCGAGCCGCTATCCATTACTCCACCATGCCTCCTTCAATCCGAGCCGCTATCCATTACTCCACCATACCCCCTTCAATCCGAGCCGCTATCCATTACTCCACCGAGTCTCCTCCAATCCGAGCTGCTATCCATTACTCCACCATGACTGCTTCAATCCAAGCTGCTATCCATTACTCCACCATGCCTCCTTCAATCCGAGCCGCGATCCATTACTCCACCATGTCTCCTTCAATCCGAGCTGCTATCCATTACTCCACCATGCCTCTTCAATCCGAGCCGCGATCCATTACTCCACCATGCCTCCTTCAATCCGTGCCACTATCCATTACTCCACCGAGTCACCTTTAATCCGAGCTGCTATCCATTACTCCACCATGTCTCCTTCAATCCAAGCTGCTATCCATTATTCCACCATGCCTCCTTCAATCCGAGCCGCTATCCATTACTCCACCGAGTCTCCTTCAATCCGAGCTGCTATCCATTACTCCACCATGCCTCCTTCAATCTAAGCCGCAATCCATTACTCCACCATACCTCCTTCAATCCGAGCCGCTATCCATTACTCCACCAAGTCTCCTCCAATCCGAGCTGCTATCCATTACTCCACCATGACTGCTTCAATCCAAGCTGCTAACCATTACTCCACCATGCCTCCTTCAATCCGAGCTGCTATCCATTACTCCACCATCCCTCCTTCAATCCGACCCGCGATCCATTACTCAACCATGTCTCCTTCAATCCGAGCGGCTATCCATTACTCCACCGGGCCTCGTTTAATCCGAACTGCTATCCATTACTCCACCGGGCCTGCTTCAATCCAAGCTGCTATCCATTATTCCACCATGCCTCCTTCAATCCGATTCGCAATCCAATCCTCCACCGGGCCTCGTTTAATCCGAGCTGCTATCCATTACTCCACCATGCCTCCTTCAATCCGAGCCGCTATACATTACTCCACCATGCCTCCTTCAATCCGAGCTGCTATCCATTACTCCACCATGCCTCCTTCAATCCGAGCCGCGATCCATTACTCTATCATGCCTCCTTTAATCCGAGATGCTATCCATTACGCCACCATGCCTCCTTCAATCCGAGCCGCTATACATTACTCCACCGGGCCTCCTTCAGTCCAAGCTGCTATCCATTACTCCACCTTGCCCCCTTCAATCCGAGCTGCTGTCCATTACTCCAACATACCTCCTTCAATCCGAGCTGCTATCCATTACTCCACCATGTCTCCTTCAATCCAAGCTGTTATCCATTACTCCACCATGCCTCCTTCAATCCGAGCGGCTATCCATTATTCCAGCATGTCTCCTACATTCCGAGCTGCTATCCATTAACCCACGATGCCTCCTTCAATCCAAGCTGCTATCCATTACTCCACCATGCCTCCTTCAATCCGAGCTGTTATACATTACTCCACGTTGCCCCCTTCAATCCGAGCTGTTATACATTACTCCACGTTGCCCCCTTTAATCCGAGCCGTTATCCATTACTCTACCGTGTCTCCTTCAATCCAAGCTTCTGTCCATTACTCCACCATACATCCTTCTATCCGATCGGATATCCATTACTCCACCTTGCCTCCTTTAATCCGAGCCGTTATCCATTACTCCACCATGCCTCTTTCAATCCGAGCCACGATCCATTACTCAACCATGTCTCCTTCAATCCGATCGGCTATCCATTACTCCACCGGGTCTCGTTTAATCCGAGCTGCTATCCATTACTCCACCATGCCTCCTTCAATCAAAGCTGCTATCCATTACTCCACCATGGCTCCTTCAATCCGAGCGGATATCCATTACTCCACCATGCCTCCTTTAATCCAAGCCGCTATCCGTTACTCCACCATACATCCTTCAATACGAGTGGATATCCATTACTCCACCCTGCCTCCTTTAATCCGAGCCGTTATCCATTACTCCACCATGCCTCCTTTAATCCAAGCTGCGATCCATTACTCCACCATCTCTCCTTCAATCCGAGCTGCTATCCATTACTCCAACATGCCTCTTCAATCCGAGCCGCGATCCATTACTCCACCATGCCTCCTTCAATCCGAGCCGCTATCCATTACTCCACCGAGTCTCCTTTAATCCGAGCTGCTATCCATTACTCCACCATGTCTCCTTCAATCCAAGCTGCTATCCCTTATTCCACCATGCCTCCTTCAATCCGAGCGGCTATCCATTACTCCACCGAGTCTCCTCCAATCCGAGCTGCTATCCATTACTCCACCATGACTGCTTCAATCCAAGCTGCTATCCATTACTCCACCATGCCTCCTTCAATCCGAGCTGCTATCCAATACTCCACCATGCCTCCTTCAATCCGAGCTGCTATCCATTACTCCACCATGCCTCCTTCAATCCGAGCCGCGATCCATTACTCAACCATGTCTCCTTCAATCCGAGCGGCTAACCATTACTCCACCGGGCCTCGTTTAATCCGAGCTGCTATCCATTACTCCACCGGGCCTGCTTCAATCCGATTCGCAATCCATTACTCCACCGGGCCTCGTTTAATCCGAGCTGCTATCCATTACTCCACCATACCTCATTCAATCCAAGCTGCTATCCATTACTCCACCATGCCTCCTTCAATCCGAGCCGCTATACATTACTCCACCATGCCTCCTTCAATCCGAGCCGCTATCCATTACTCCATCATGCCTCCGTTAATCCGAGATGCTATCCATTACCCCACCATGCCTCCTTCAATCCGAGCCGCTATACATTACTCCACCGGGCCTCCTTCAGTCCAAGCTGCTATCCATTACTCCACCTTCCCCCTTCAATCCGAGCTGCTATCCATTACTCCAACATGCCTCCTTCAATCCGAGCTGCTATCCATTACTCCACCATGTCTCCTTCAATCCAAGCATTTATCCATTACTCCACCTTGCCCCCTTTAATCCGAGCCGTTATCCATTACTCTACCGTGTCTCCTTCAATCCAAGCTTCTGTCCATTACTCCACCATACATCCTTCTATCCGATCGGATATCCATTACTCCTCCTTGCCTCCTTCAATCCGATCGGATATCCATTACTCCACCTTGCCTCCTTTAATCCGAGCCGTTATCCATTACTCCACCATGCCTATTTCAATCCGAGCCGCGATCCATTACACAACCATGTCTCCTTCAATCCGATCGGCTATCCATTACTCCACCGGGCCTCGTTTAATCCGAGCTGCTATCCATTACTCCACCATGCCTCCTTCAATCCAAGCTGCTATCCATTACTCCACCATGACTCCTTCAATCTGAGCAGATATCCATTACTCCACCATGCCTCCTTTAATCCAAGCCGCTATCCATTACTCCACCATACATCCTTCAATACCAGTGGATATCCATTACTCCACCCTACCTCCTTTAATCCGAGCCGTTATCCATTACTCCACCATGCCTCCTTTAATCCGAGCCGTTATCCATTACTCCACCATGCCTCCTTTAATCCAAGCCGCGAACCATTACTCCAACATGTCTCCTTCAATCCAAGCTGCTATCCATTACTCCACCATGCCTCCTTCAATCCGAGCCGCGATCCATTACTCCACCATGCCTCCTTCAATCCGAGCCACTATCCATTACTCCACCGAGTCACCTTTAATCCGAGCTGCTATCCATTACTCCACCATGTCTCCTTCAATCCAAGCTGCTATCCATTACTCCACCATGCCTCCTTCAATCCGAGCCGCTATCCATTACTCCACCAATCTCCTTTAATCCGAGCTGCTATCCATTACTCCACCATGTCTCCTTCAATCCAAGCTGCTATCCATTATTCCACCATGCCTCCTTCAATCCGAGCCGCTATCCATTACTCCACCGAGTCTCCTTCAATACGAGCTGCTATCCATTACTCCACCATGACTGCTTCAATCCAAGCTGCTATCCATTACTCCACCATGCCTCCTTCAATCCGAGCCGCTATCCATTACTCCACCATGCCTCCTTCAATCCGAGCCGCTATCCATTACTCCACCATGTCTCCTTCAATCCGAGCCGCGGTCCATTACTCCACCGAGTCTCCTTTAATCAGAGCTGCTATCCATTACTCCACCATGCCTCCTTCAATCCGAGCTGCTATCCATTATTCCACCATGTCTCCTTCAATCCAAGCTGCTATCCATTACTCCACCATGCCTCCTTTACTCCGAGCTGCTATCCATTACTCCACCATGTCTCCTTCAATCCAAGCTGCTATCCATTACTCCACCATGACTGCTTCAATCCGAGCCGCTATCAATTACTCCACCATGTTTCCTTCAATCCAAGCTGCTATCCATTACTCCACCATGCCTCCTTCAATCCGAGCCGCTATCCATTACTCCACCGAGTCTCCTTAAATGCGACCTGCTATCCATTACTCCACCATACCTCCTTCAATCCGAGGGGCTATCCATTATTCCAGCATGTCTCCTACATTCCGAGCTGCTATCCATTAACCCACCATGCCTCCTTCAAACCAAGCTGCTATCCATTTCTCCACCATGCCTCCTTCAATCCGAGCTGCTATACATTACTCCACCTTGCCCCCTTTAATCCGAGCCGTTATCCATTACTCTACCGTGTCTCCTTCAATCCAAGCTTCTGTCCATTACTCCACCATACATCCTTCTATCCGATCAGATATCCATTACTCCACTTTGCCTCCTTTAATCCGAGCCGTTATCCATTACTCCACCATGCCTCTTTCAATCCGAGCGGATATCCATTACTCCACCGGGCCTCGTTTAATCCAAGCTGCTATCCATTACTCCACCATACCTCCTTCAATCAAAGCTGCTATCCATTACTCCACCATGACTCCTTCAATCCGAGCGGATATCCATGACTCCACCATTCCTCCTTTAATCCAAGCCGCTATCCATGACTCCACCATACATCCTTCAATACGAGTGGATATCCATTACTCCACCCTTTCCCCATTTAATCCGAGCCGTTATCCATTACTGCACCATGCCTCCTTTAATCCAAGCCGCGATCCATTACTCCACCATGTCTCCTTCAATCCGAGCTGCTATCCATTACTCCACCATGCCTCTTCAATCCGAGCCGCGATCCACTACTCCACCATGCCTCCTTCAATCCGAGCCACTATCCATTACTCCACCGAGTCACCTTTAATCCGAGCTGCTATCCATTACTCCACCATGTCTCCTTCAATCCAAGCTGCTATCCATTACTCCACCATGCCTCCTTCAATCCGAGCCGCTATCCATTACTCCACCGAGTCTCCTTTAATCCGAGCTGCTATCCATTACTCCACCATGTCTCCTTCAATCCAAGCTGCTATCCATTATTCCACCATGCCTCCTTCAATCCGAGCCGCTATCCATTACTCCACCGAGTCTCCTTCAATCCGAGCTGCTATCCATTACTCCACCATGACTGCTTCAATCCAAGATGCTATCCATTACTCCACCATGCCTCCTTCAATCCGTGCCACTATCCATTACTCCACCGAGTCACCTTTAATCCGAGCTGCTATCCATTACTCCACCATGTCTCCTTCAATCCAAGCTGCTATCCATTATTCCACCATGCCTCCTTCAATCCGAGCCGCTATCCATTACTCCACCGAGTCTCCTTCAATCCGAGCTGCTATCCATTACTCCACCATGCCTCCTTCAATCCGAGCCGCTATCCATTACTCCACCATACCTCCTTCAATCCGAGCCGCTATCCATTACTCCACCAAGTCTCCTCCAATCGGAGCTGCTATCCATTACTCCACCATGACTGCTTCAATCCAAGCTGCTAACCATTACTCCACCATGCCTCCTTCAATCCGAGCTGCTATCCATTACTCCACCATCCCTCCTTCAATCCGAGCCGCGATCCATTACTCAACCATGTCTCCTTCAATCCGAGCGGCTATCCATTACTCCACCGGGCCTCGTTTAATCCGAGCTGCTATGCATTACTCCACCGGGCCTGCTTCAATCCAAGCTGCTATCCATTATTCCACCATGCCTCCTTCAATCCGATTCGCAATCCAATCCTCCACCGGGCCTCGTTTAATCCGAGCTGCTATCCATTACTCCACCATGCCTCCTTCAATCCGAGCCGCTATACATTACTCCACCATGCCTCCTTCAATCCGAGCTGCTATCCATTACTCCACCATGCCTCCTTCAATCCGAGCCGCGATCCATTACTCTATCATGCCTCCTTTAATCCGAGATGCTATCCATTACGCCACCATGCCTCCTTCAATCCGAGCCGCTATACATTACTCCACCGGGCCTCCTTCAGTCCAAGCTGCTATCCATTACTCCACCTTGCCCCCTTCAATCCGAGCTGCTGTCCATTACTCCAACATACCTCCTTCAATCCGAGCTGCTATCCATTACTCCACCATGTCTCCTTCAATCCAAGCTGTTATCCATTACTCCACCATGCCTCCTTCAATCCGAGCGGCTATCCATTATTCCACCATGTCTCCTACATTCCGAGCTGCTATCCATTAACCCACGATGCCTCCTTCAATCCAAGCTGCTATCCATTACTCCACCATGCCTCCTTCAATCCGAGCTGTTATACATTACTCCACGTTGCCCCCTTTAATCCGAGCCGTTATCCATTACTCTACCGTGTCTCCTTCAATCCAAGCTTCTGTCCATTACTCCACCATACATCCTTCTATCCGATCGGATATCCATTACTCCACCTTGCCTCCTTTAATCCGAGCCGTTATCCATTACTGCACCATGGCTCTTTCAATCCGAGCCGCGATCCATTACCCAACCATGTCTCCTTCAATCCGATCGGCTATCCATTAATCCACTGGGCCTCGTTTAATCCGAGCTGCTATCCATTACTCCACCATGCCTCCTTCAATCCAAGCTGCTATCCATTACTCCACCATGACTCCTTCAATCCGAACGGATATCCATTACTCCACCATGCCTCCTTTAATCCAAGCCGCTATCCATTACTCCACAATACATCCTTCAATACGAGTGGATATCCATTACTCCACCCTGCCTCCTTTAATCCGAGCCGTTATCCATTACTCCACCATGCCTCCTTTAATCCGAGCCGTTATCCATTACTCCACCATGCCTCCTTTAATCCAAGCCGCGGACCATTACTCCACCATGTCTCCTTCAATCCGAGCTGCTATCCATTACTCCACCATGCCTCCTTCAATCCGAGCCGGGATCCATTACTCCACCATGCCTCCTGCAATCCGAGCCACTATCCATTACTCCACCGAGTCACCTTTAATCCGAGCTGCTATCCATTACTCCACCATGTCTCCTTCAATCCAAGCTGCTATCCATTACTCCACCATGCCTCCTTCAATCCGAGCCGCTATCAGTTACTCCACCGAGTCTCCTTTAATCCGAGCTGCTATCCATTACTCCACCGAGTTTCCTTCAATCGGAGCTGCTATCCATTACTCCACCATGACTGCTTCAATCCAAGCTGCTATCCATTACTCCACCATGCCTCCTTCAATCGGAGCCGTTATCCATTACTCCACCATGCCTCCTTTAATCCGAGCCGTTATCCATTACTCCACCATGCCTCCTTTAATCCAAGCCGCGGACCATTACTCCACCATGTCTCCTTCAATCCGAGCTGCTATCCATTACTCCACCATGCCTCCTTCAATCCGAGCCGGGATCCATTACTCCACCATGCCTCATGCAATCCTAGCCACTATCCATTACTCCACCGAGTCACCTTTAATCCGAGCTGCTATCCATTACTCCACCATGTCTCCTTCAATCCAAGCTGCTATCCATGATTCCACCATGCCTCCTTCAATCCGAGCCGCTATCCATTACTCCACCGAGTTTCCTTCAATCGGAGCTGCTATCCATTACTCCACCATGACTGCTTCAATCCAAGCTGCTATCCATTACTCCACCATGCCTCCTTCAATCGGAGCCGCTATCCATTACTCCACCATGCCACCTTCAATCCGAGCCGCTATCCATTACTCCACCATGTCTCCTTCAATCCGAGCCGCTATCCATTACTCCACCGAGTCTCCTTTAATCCAAGCCGCTATCCATTACTCCACAATACATCCTTCAATCCGAGCCGCTATCCATTACTCCACCATGTCTCCTTCAATCCGAGCCGCTATCCATTACTCCACCGAGTCTCCTTTAATCCGAGCTGCTATCCATTACTCCACCATGCCTCCTTCAATCCCAGCCGCTATCCATTACTCCACCATGTCTCCTTCAATCCGAGCTGCTATCCATTACTCCAACATGTCTCCTTCAATCCAAGCTGCTATCCATTACTCCACCATGTCTCCTTCAATCCGACCTGCTATCCATTATTCCACCATGTCTCCTTCAATCCAAGCTGCTATCCATTACTCCACCATGCCTCCTTTACTCCGAGCTGCTATCCATTACTCCACCATGTCTCCTTCAATCCAAGCTGCTATCCCTACTCCACCATGACTGCTTCAATCCGAGCCGCTATCAATTACTCCCCCATGTCTCCTTCAATCCAAGCTGCTATCAATTACTCCACCATGCCTCCTTCAATCCGAGCCGCTATCCATTACTCCACCGAGTCTCCTTCAATCCGACGTGCTATCCATTACTCCACCATGGCTGCTTCAATCCAAGCTGCTATCCATTACTCAACCATGCCTCCTTCAATCTGAGCTGGCATCCATTACTCCACCATGCCTCCTTCAATCCGAGCCGCTATCCATTACTCCACCATGCCTCCTTCAATCCGAGACGCTATCCATTACTCCACCGAGTCTCCTTTAATCCGAGCTGCTATCCATTACTCCACAATGTCTCTTTCAATCCGAGCCGCTATCCATTACTCCACCGAGTCTCCTTTAATCCGAGCTGCTATCCATTACTCCACCATGCCTCCTTCAATCCAAGCTGCTATCTATTACTCCACCGAGTCTCCTTCAATCCGAGATGCTATCCATTACTCCAGCATGACTGCTTCAATCCGAGCCGTTATCCATTGCTTCACCATGCTTCCTTCAATCCAGGCTGCTATCCATTACTCCGCCATGTCTTCTTCAATCCGAGCTGCCATCCATTGCTCCACCATGACTGCTTCAATCCGAGCCGCTATCCATTACTCCACCATGTCTCCTTCAATCCAAGCTGCTATCCATTACTCCACCATGCCTCCTTCAATCCAAGCTGCTATCCATTACTCCACCATGACTCCTTCGATCCGAGCGGATATCCATTACTCCACCATGCCTCCTTTAATCCAAGCCGCTATCCATTACTCCACAATACATCCTTCAATACGAGTGGATATCCATTACTCCACCCTGCCTCCTTTAATCCGAGCCGTTATTCATTACACCACCATGCCTCCTTTAATCCAAGCCGTTATCCATTACTCCACCATGCCTCCTTTAATCCAAGCCGCGAACCATTACTCCACCATGTCTCCTTCAATCCGAGCTGCTATCCATTACTCCACCATGCCTCCTTCAATCCGAGCCACTATCCATTACTCCACCGAGTCACCTTTAATCCGAGCTGCTATCCATTACTCCACCATGTCTCCGTCAATCCAAGCCGCTATCCATTACTCCACCATGCCTCCTTCAATCCGAGCCGCTATCAGTTACTCCACCGAGTCTCCTTTAATCCGAGCTGCTATCCATTACTCCACCATGTCTCCTTCAATCCAAGCTGCTATCTATTATTCCACCATGCCTCCTTCAATCCGAGCCGCTATCCATTACTCCACCGAGTCTTTTTCAATCCGAGCTGCTATCCATTACTCCACCATGACTGCTTCAATCCAAGCTGCTATCCATTACTCCGCCATGCCTCCTTCAATCGGAGCCGCTATCCATTACTCTACCATGCCTCCTTCAATCCGAGCCGCTATCCATTACTCCACCATGTCTCCTTCAATCCGAGCCGCTATCCATTACTCCACCGAGTCTCCTTTAATCCGAGCTGCTATCCATTACTCCACCATGCCTCCTTCAATCCGAGCCGCTATCCATTACTCCACCATGTCTCCTTCAATCCGAGCTGCTATCCATTACTCCAACATGTCTCCTTCAATCCAAGCTGCTATCCATTACTCCGCCATGTCTCCTTCAATCCAAGCTGCTATCCATTACTCCACCATGCCTCCTTTACTCCGAGCTGCTATCCATTACTCCACCATGTCTCCTTCAATCCAAGCTGCTATCCATTACTCCACCATGACTGCTTCAATCCGAGCCGCTATCAATTACTCCACCATGTCTCCTTCAATCCAAGCTGCTATCCATTACTCCACCATGCCTCCTTCAATCCGAGCCGCTATCCATTACTCCACCGAGTCTCCTTCAATCCGACCTGCTATCCATTACTCCACCATGACTGCTTCAATCCAAGCTGCTATCCATTACTCCACCATGCCTCCTTCAATCCGAGCCGCTATCCATTACTCCACCATGCCTCCTTCAATCTGAGCCGCTATCCATTACTCCACCGAGTCTCCTTTAATCCGAGCTGCTATCCATTACTCCACCATGTCTCCTTCAATCCGAGCCGCTATCCATTACTCCACCGAGTCTCCTTTAATCCGAGCTGCTATCCATTACTCCACCATGCCTCCTTCAATCCAAGCTGCTATCTATTACTCCACCGAGTCTCCTTCAATCCACGCTGCTATCCATTACTCCACCATGACTGCTTCAATCCGAGCCGTTATCCATTGCTTCACCATGCTTCCTTCAATCCAGGCTGCTATCCATTACTCCACCATGACTGCTTCAATCCAAGCTGAAATCCATTACTCCACCATGCCTCCTTCAATCCGAGCCGCGATCCATTACTCCACTATGTCTCCTTCAATCCGAGCCGCTATCCATTACTCCACCGAGTCACCTTCAATCCGAGCCGCTATCCATTACTCCACCATGACTGCTTCAATCCAAGCTGCTATCCATTACTCCACCATGCCTCCTTCAATCCGAGCAGCTACCCATTACTCCACCATGCCTCCTTCAATCCGAGCAGCTATCCATTACTCCAACATGTCTCCTTCAATCCAAGCTGCTATCCCTTACTACACCATGTCTCCTTCAATCCAAGCTGCTATCTATTACTCCACCGAGTCTCCTTCAATCCGAGATGCTATCCATTACGCCACCATGACTGCTTCAATCCGAGCCGTTATCCATTGCTTCACCATGCTTCCTTCAATCCAGGCTGCTATCCATTACTCCACCATGTCTTCTTCAATCCGAGCTGCTATCCATTACTCCACCATGACTGCTTCAATCCGAGCCGCTATCCATTACTCCACCATGTCTCCTTCAATCCAAGCTGCTATCCATTACTCCACCATGCCTCCTTCAATCCGAGCCGCTATCCATTACTCCACCGAGTCTCCTTCAATCCGAGCTGCTATCCATTACTCCACCATGACTGCTTCAATTCAAGCTGAAATCCATTACTCCACCATGCCTCCTTCAATCCGAGCCGCGATCCATTACTCCACTATGCCTCCTTCAATCAGAGACGCTATCCATTACTCCACCAAGTCTCCTTCAATCCAAGCTGTTATCCATTATTCCACCATGACTGCTTCAATCCGAGCCGCTATCCATTACTCCACCGAGTCTCCTTCAATCCGAGCTGCTATCCATTATTCCACCATGACTTCTTCAATCCGAGCCGCTATCCATTACTCCACCGAGTCTCCTTCAATCCGAGCTGCTATCCATTACTCCACCATGACTGCTTCAATCCAAGCTGCTATCCATTACTCCACCATGCCTCCTTCAATCCGAGCAGCTACCCATTACACCACCATGCCTCCTTCAATCCGATCCGTTATCCATTACTCCACCGTGTCTACTTCAATCCGAGCTGCTATCCATTACTCCACCATGTCTCCTTCAATCCAAGCTGCTATCCATTATTCCACCATGACTGCTTCAATCCGAGCCGCTATCCATTACTCCACCGAGTCTCCTTCAATCCGAGCTGCTATCCATTATTCCACCATGACTGTTTCAATCCGAGCCGCTATCCATTACTCCACCGAGTCTCCTTCAATCCGAGCTGCTATCCATTACTCCACCATGACTGCTTCAATCCAAGCTGCTATCCATTACTCCACCATGCCTCCTTCAATCCGAGCAGCTACCCATTACACCACCATGCCTCCTTCAATCCGATCCGTTATTCATTACTCCACCGTGTCTACTTCAATCCGAGCTGCTATCCATATCTCCACCATGCCTACTCCAATCCAAGCTGCTATCCATGACTCCACCTTGCCTCCTTTAATCCGATCCGTTATCCATTACGCCACCATGCCTCCTTCGATCCAAGCGGCTATCCATTACTCCGCTATGCCTCCTTCAATCCGAGCTGCTATCCATTGCTCCACTTTGTCTCTTTAATCCGAGCCGTTATCCGTTACTCCACCGTGCCTCCTTCAATCTGAGCCGCTTTACATTACTCCACCTTGCCTCCTTTAATCCGAGCCGCTATCCATTACTCCACCTTGCCTAGTTCAATCTTATCGGCTTATCCATTACTCCACTATCCCTCCTTCAATCCGAGCTGCTATCCATTGCTCCACCATACCTCCTTCAATCCGAGCCGCTATCCATTGCTCCACTTTGTCTCATTAATCCGAGCCGTTATCCATTACTCCACCGTCTCTCTTTCAATCCGAGCCGCTATCCATTACTCCACCTTGCCTCCTTTAATCCGAGCCGCGATCCATTACTCCACTGTGTCCCCTTCAATCCAAGCTGCTATCCATTACTCCACCGTGCCTCCTTCAATCCGATCCGTTATCCATTACTCCACCTTGCCTCCTTTTATCCGAACCGTCATCCATTACTCCACCGTATCTCCTTCAATTCGAGCCGCTATCAATTACTCCACCTTGCCTCCTTTAATCCGATGCGTTATCCATTACTCCACCTTCCCTCCTTTAATCCCAGCCGCTATCCATTACTCCACTTTGTCTCCTTAACCCGAGCCGTTATCCATTACTCCACCATGCCTCCTTCAATCCGAGCTGCTTTCAATTACTCCACCATGCCTCATTCAATCCGATCCGCTATCCATTACTCCACCATACCTCCTTTAATCCGAGCCGCTATCCATTACTCCACTGTGTCTCCTTCAATCCAAGCTGCTTTCCATTACTCCAACGTGCCTCCTTCAATCCGATCCGTTATCCATTACTCCACCTTGCATCCTTTAATCCGAGCCGTCATCCATTACGCCACCGTATCTCCTTCAAACCGAGCCGCTATCAATTACTCCACCTTGCCTCCTTTAATCCGATCGGTTATCCATTACTCCACCGTGTCTGCTTCAATCCAAGGTGCTATCAATTACTCCAACATGCCTCCATCAATCCAAACTGCTATCCATTACTCCACCTTGCCTCCTTTAATCCCAGCCGCTATCCATTACTCCACTTTGTCTTCTTAACCCGAGCCGTTATCCATTACTCCACAATGCCTTCTTCAATCCGAGCCGCTATCCATTACTCCACAATGCCTCCTTTAATCCGTGCTGCTTTCCATTGCCTCCTTCAATCCGAGGCGCTATCCATTACTCCACCTTGCCCCCTTTAATCCGAGCCGTTATCCATTACTCCACCGTGTCTCCTTCAATCCAAACTGCTATGCATTACTCCATCATGCCTCCTTCAATCCGAGCTGCTATCTATTACTGCACCTTGCCTCCTTTAATCCGAGCCGCTATCCATTACGCCACTATGTCCCCTTCAATCCAAGCTGCTATCCATTACTCTACCATGCCTCCTTTAATCCGAGCCGCTATCCATTACTCCACTGTGTCCCCTTCAATTTAAGCTGCTATCCATTACTCCACCTTTCCTCCTTTAATCCGAGCCGTCATCCATTACTCCACCGTATCTCCTTCAATCCGAGCCGCTATCAATTACTTCACCTTGCCTCCTTTATTCCGAGCCGTTATCCATTACTCCACCGTGTCCACTTCAATCCAAGATGCTATCCATTACTCCACCGTGCCTCCTTCAATCCGAGCTGTTATCCATTACTCCACCATGCCTCCTTTAATCCGATCCGTTATCCCTTACTCCACCGTCTCTCCTTCAATCCAAGCTGCTGTCCATTACTCGACCATGCCTCCATCAATCCGAGCTGCTATCCATTACTCCACGGTGCCTCCTTTAATCCCAGCCGCTATCCATTGCTCCACCTTGCCTCCTTTAATCCGATCCGTTATCCATTACTCCATCGTGTCTCCTTCAATCCAAACTGCTATCCATTACTCCACCATGCCTCCTTTAATCCGATCCGCTATCCATTACTCCACCTTGCCTCCTTTAATCCCTGCTGCTATCCATTACTCAACCATACCTCCTTCAATCCGAGCCGCTATCCATTACTCCACCTCTCCTCCTTTAATCCGATCCGTTATCCCTTACTCCACCGTCTCTCCTTCAATCCAAGCTGCTATCCATTACTCCACCTTGCCTCCTTTAATCCCAGCCGCTATCCATTACTCCAGCGTATCCCCTTCAAACCAAGCTGCTATCTATTACTCCACCGTGCCTCCTTTAATCCGTGCTGCTATCCATTACACCACCGTACCTCCATTAATCCGAGCTGCTATCCATTACTCCACTGTCCCACCTTTAATCCGAGCTGCTATCCATTACTCCACTTTGCCTCCTTCAATCCGAGCTGCTAATCATTACTCCTCTTTGCCTCGTTTAATCCAATCTGTTATCCATTACTCCACTGTGCCTCCTTTAATTCGTGCTGCTATCCATTACTCCACCGTGCCTCCTTTAATCCGAGCTGCTATCCATTACTCCACCGTGCCTCCTTTAATCCGAGCCGCTATACATAGTCCCTCCAATGAATGTTTGATACATAAGGAAGAAAGTACAGGGTACAGCAGAAAGTTCTCCCACTTAATGGTAAGACATTAGCGAGATGAAGACACTGCTACCACTAAATCCATTACCATTATATGGGAAGTATTTCAGTCGTACAATATCTTATTAATTAATGAGCTAGGATAATTAATATTTGATTGAAGAAAAAGGAAAAACATTATTAAATCTGATTAATTAACGAGAAAATATAATTAATATTTGAATAATGAAACAGAAAATGTAATCACTATTTGTTTAATGAACGAAACAGTGCAATTAATAGTTGATTAGGAATTACTGTTTGATTTTTTCATCAACCCTTTGTCGATTATTTAAATCTGAACATATTTTGGATTGTATGAATATTTCTTTATTTGTGAGTGAATATTGCATTAAGAATTGTTTTTAAATAAAATACTTTTTTAGATACAAGTTCTACTATTTAACCCATAACTGGGATGAGAAGATAGATTCATATCTTTCACAAAAGTATTTGCGCGTAATTAGGGGACGAGAAATTGTAAATATTATTTGATTAACGAGAAAAATAAAATTAATATTAATTAATGGGTAAGAAAGTGTAATTAACATTTGATTAATGAGGACGTGTTATATTGGATAATTGAACAAGAATATATTATTAAATAACGAGCATTTAAGAACATTTAATGAAACTATAATTAATTAACGAGAAAACGTAATTAATATTTGATCAATACACAAGAAAATGTAATTAATATTTAATTAATGAACAGAAAAATTTAATTAATATTTGTTAGATGGAATATTCCGTGTAATTAATATTTGAAGCAAGAATGTGTAGTCAAAATGTTATTAACTAACAATGAAATGTAATTAATGATTGAATAATGAAAAAGAAAATTTAATTAATTAATAAGTAAGAATGTTTAATTAATATTAGATAATGGGCAATACATTTTAATTAATCCTTGATTAATGAACAGATAAGTGTAATCAATATTTGATTTATGAATTCGAAAAGTTAATTAATATTTCATTCATGAACGAGGAAGTGTAATTAATATTTGATCAATGAACGAAAAAGTTTAATTAATGAACGAGGAGGCATCATTTATTTTCTTGAATAATCGCTGATGGAAAAAAATCGTAGCTAACAGAAGGTACACAAGTCGATACCCGATCAGTATCTGCTGGGTCAACGTGGAGACGGGGTATGATGTTGAAAGACCCGAAACCCCTAATGGACCTCAGCTAGAAACATCACTAATGATGTGTACTAAAGCATCCAATAGATGTATTTTAAAGAATAGAATATTGACAATGTATAAACTTTATTACAGTCTAACCCGGATATAAGAGAGTTTTTCTCTGGTCCCAAATTAGAGCCTGTTAATGTATATATAATAGACCAAACAGGAATAAAATAGACCAAACCCGGATATAAGAGACTTCTTCTCCGGTCCCGACAACTCTCTTATATCCGGGTTACACTGTATAAAGTAATTAAATTCGACATGCATGCGTAATCTAAATAATAAAATGCTGTGTAAAGTTTAAGAAATAAAGAGGAAGGCTTTTTTTTTTATTTACATATTTGTTTCTACTGTTTTTCGTCAGATACGGTAGATATAATAATAAGGGGTGTATTATCGACGTGCTGTCTTGTCCTTAAAAATAACAACGATAAAAATAAAGGCTAGCCTTCTGGACATATCGGCTGCCAGAAATTTATATTTAAAGATAAGCGCCCTGCATCTTCGGCATTTTCCTCTATGGCGTTTGTTTTTATTTCGTTACCTCCCGAACATATACATATATATATATGTCTCACAGAATTTTTTCCATATTGTCATTCAATCACCCACTATTCTGTCCTATCCACCAAACAGCGTGGCATGTTACTAACAAGGCTTCTTTTTTTTTTTCAAGATATATAATTATGAAACAAAACAAAATAGGAGTAAGTTCATGCCTTCTCTAATGTTATTAATGAAAAACGAACATAGTCAGCTCCAACTGGGATTTGAACTCTTCGCTGGTTTTATTATCAATACTTATAACCGCCATACCACCGACATTTACCTACCTCGTCAAGAGGGTAGGATGTGACACGTGAGAGCCGAAAACTGCTTAGTCCTTGCAACCACTGTCATGAAAGCGTCAGAATACTCCGATGATCCCCTTTCGTACAATGGGCAAGTTCCGGTCTGTGTTCGGATTTCCTGGACCAAGCTCGCTTATTTTATTCCTCCGTCCTGCCTGAATACGGGAACATGGCTGAGGAAGAACCGCTAATACATCCTGATCCTAACCTGTACTGACTTGCTCACCACACGGTGGTCGCCTCCACTACTGATTTTCTTTAGCGGCATATCAACCTCTGTGGGTTATTTAATGCCGAAATCTAATTATTTTGTACGTAATTGTGTGCTTTAAACAACAGATATTGTGTAGATAATTTTATATTTCAGGGTAAAGGTATGTTTTTTTTTAGATATATAGTTTGTATTTCGTAAAATGTACTATTGGTAATTTTGATTAGCGGTATATCAACCTCAGTGCGTTATTTAATGCCGAAATCTAAATATTTTGCACGTCATTTTATACTTTTAGGCCCTAGGGTAATGGTATGCTTTTTTAGATATATAGTTTGTAGATCATAAAATTGGGGGTCATTTTATTTTGCTGGTAATTTCACTACAAAAATGTGTTGCTGGTAATTTTCTTTCTTTCTAAAAAAAATTATTGCTGGTAATTTTACTATAAAAATGTATCTTTATACTTTTTAGTATTGTATTGATTGTCATTTTGCAATAAAAAAAATATATTGTTGGTCATTTTACTATAAATAATATACTGTTGATTTTTATTTGAGGGTTCACTATTTGTCTGGGACCCTAACAAGCGCTACCTCCCCGGGTTAGAACGGACCTGGAAACAACAGCAGTTAAGAGGTGGTTTCACGCTCCTCAAAACCTCCAATCTCTCAATCAGATGCCTTGCTGCCGGTTGTAGTTTATCGTCATACCAAGGACAACCATATGTGTACGTATGGACCAAGAACAAAAATTTGGTAAACTCTGAGATCACTCTGTCATGCAGGCATCAGAGTAATCCGGTTTTCTTCTTTTAGCACAATGAAGGAAGCACTGTTATAGAGGAGCGGGATTTCCTGTAACAAGGTCTCCCTCATTTCTTTGCCGTGGACTGCTCGAAGACAGAACACAGTATCACGTCCCGCACCATAGTACAGGAATAGAGCAAAAGTGAAACAGGTGCTGTGCAGTATTTACCCAGCTCCCCATGGTGGGAGGGTGTAACACAAAGTTGATTTAATGTCGGGTGCCCATACGCGTATATATGGATAAAAAGAAAATGCCTAATTCTCACCACCACTGTCACGCCAGCGTCGATACCCACCAACCTGCCCTTTTTAGCGCAAGGAGGAAAGTGATGGGTGCAAGGTTGGAATCCCTGAGATTAGGCATTCTTTATAACTTTAAGAGGAAAAAGACGCAAACTTGCGCTCGGAACTTGTATAGAAACCATGACACCACTATCCAGCACGTTTTGTTCACAATTAAGATTTAATTAACTTATAAGTCAAGTTAATTTATATTTTAATAACACATTAAGAAAAGTTGAAATAGAAATATTATAATTAAAAGAACGTCTTCTCTCTCTCTCTCTCTCTCTCTCTCTCTCTCTCTCTCTCTCTCTTCCTATTCAATTTTTTCTTCATGTTTTTCCTGTTTCACTTAGTTTTATTTTTCTAAGACTTCATGTAAAACTTAAGACACATTCCCTGCAAACATACATATACACACACAACAGCCACATTTGCAAAATGATATTCGTACATGAGAAACAAAATTATCATTATATAACAGGCACAAAATGTCTCTCGTCCTGGGTAAGACGATAAACTACATCCAGCAGCAAGGCCTTTGATCAGGAGGTTTTGAGGAGCGTGGAACCACCTCTTAACTGCTGGTATTTCCAGTTCCAAACTGACCCAGGGTGGTAGCACCCGTTAGGGTCCCAGCTAAGGACAAATAGTTAACCCTTGCCCTCAATACACTTTTGAAAAATACAATTTTGAAAGAAAAATATTACCTGAAACAGATTTTTGACAAAACAAAATATTACCAACAATAAAAAAATGTTGTCGGCATTAAATAAACCATTGAGGTTGATGTGCCGTAAAACAAAATAAACCAAACCAATCTAAACCAAAGAATACATATTCTATTCATACGAATCTATCCTAAAAATGTTGTCGGCATTAAATAACCCATTGAGGTTGATATGCCGTAAAACAAAATAAACCAAACCAAACCAAAATGTCTCTTGTTTTTAACACTTGTTTAAAAAATGTTATGTAAATATACCGAATATGTGTGCGTGTGTGTGCGTGTGTGTGTGTGTGTGTGTGTGTGTGTGTGTGTGTGTGTGTATTGTTTGAAGATTACACTGAAACGTGAAACTGACAGTCATCATACACTGCTGATTCCTATTATCCACACTGCCTATATCTATAAACGCTCTATTTCCAAAATTCTTTAACAATATATATATATATATAGGTGCACCAATAAGTCCCTAGTTAGCGCATTTTTTAATCTAAAATTATAGTTTGGTCAATGTGATTAATGATGGAGCGTTGAATTAAGTGCATTGACAAAAAGAAGATTATGTCAGAAAATAAATACTTGTTGTATCAAATGCTTTTTTTTTCATCATTAGGTGACGGGCTTATTAAAGCACTATTCTCTGTGTGCCAAGAAAGACCAGGTTAATACATGAAAATATTGTAAGGTATGTTAAAATAAACAACTCACCAACAATGTAAGCAAAAGTCAGCACACCAAATATGCTTAATATGCCTAATTGAAGTACTTCCATGATCAAAGACTGAGTGTGTGTGTGTGTGTATGTGTATATATATATTTATATTTATATATATACATAAGAGAGAGAGGGAGAGAGGAGCCAAAGAGTAGAGACCCACTCACACGAAATACCAAATAGTAACTGGCCAAAATAAAATAAAAATTTAAAAAAAAAACAACAAATGAGGGTTGTTGGAGCACTGTTTGGTGGTCACGTGTTTACACTAATAACTGGCTGATTCTTTTTATTGGCTGTTCACGCATCTCAAAATAAAGAAAATCGTTACCGAAGAAGAAGCGTATGGTGGGTGAACGGTGGGGGATATGATGTTGGTTCTATGGACTCGATAATCCGAAAATGAGATTTATATAATGCTTCGAGGTAATCAGCTAAATCACTCCCTCGAATTTGGATTCCTCGGATTAAAAGATATCCGACATTGCCCGGGATTCAATGAACGTTTCATTGATTTTAAATGTCATTTTCCCGATTTTCATCTCGTTCTCTCTTCTCGTTCTCTCTTCTCGTTTTCTCTTCTCGTTTTCTCTCATCTTTGTATGGTCTTCATGTCTCCGTTTCTATGTTGATATATGTTTCTTTGTTTTCTCTTTCTTTTGCTTCCTCGACTCTCTTTGTGTATCCTTTATCTCTCGTTTTCTCTTTCTCTGTCTGTCTGTCTGTGTGTGTGTATGTGTGTGTGTGTCTCACTCTCTCTCTCTGAATCCCAGTCTCTTTCTCTCTCTCTTTCTCACTCTTTCTCTTTATTGTTCGCTCTCGGCGTGCCCTTTCTCTTGATACATCTCTCTTTTGTCTGTTCCTACTTCTTTTCATAGTTCTCCCTCTCTCTCGCTCTCCATGCGAATGCGTTTCTCCCCCTCTCTCTATATATATCTTGACTTTTCCTTTGTATCTATCTGCCTGTTCCTGCTCCCTCTAGAAATCAGTGTTCTAATTACAGTCCGCTTTGTTACATTCACTGACGCGCAAATACCCTTGGGAAAAGTACGAATCAATCTCCTCTAACTCAAACTATGTGTTAAATAGTGGAACTTATATCTAGAAAAATCATTCTAATTCTCATGATTTTGTTAATGCAATATTCACTCGCAAAAAAAAGAATTATTCTTACAGTGCAAAATGTTTCGGCTTTAAATACTCCATAAAGTATTTATAAGTTGTAAAAAAAACAATAAATCAATCTTTCTCTCTCCTTCTCTGTATGCGTTCATCATTGTTTTTATTTCTCAGTGTTTTCTTTGTATATATATATATATATATATATATATATATATATATATATATATATATATATATATATATATATATATATATATATATATATATATATATAAACATATATATATATATATATATATATATATATATATATATATATATATATATATATATATATATATAAACTTAACCTCTTTATCGAACGTAACTAATAATTGATACAACAATAGTTAATAAAAATGAACACGCTACCGCCCATGTCTGAATGATTGGATTACTCTGTATCTTTGGAAACAGGAAATTATGAATTTATATCTGTGTTTAAAACTCAGTAAATTTAAGAATAAGTTATTCCAAAATTCGCTTGAAGATGAAACAGAACTAATGATTTTAATTTAAATATATAATTAAATTTGAAGTTTTTAGCTTCAGTTTTTGAAACATGGTCATTACTGTGTAGCGAAGAAACCATATTTAAAACCAGTTAATTTATAATATTTATGCTCTGTAAATTTACATTGGGCACTGTTTTGTAAAAATAAAAATAAAAAATATCAATAAGAACACCGGATAATATATCTTACTGTTCTTTCTTTATATATATATATATATATATATATATATATATATATATATATATATATATATATATATATACGCAAAAATGAAAATAGCACTGACATCTCATTTTAACATATATATATACCAAAATTACACAAAAATACAGTGACATAATAAAGAGTAAATTTATTTTAAAAAATCGCTATTGTCTTCAACCACGGCCTCCAGACGATTTCAGAATCTCCCGCAACTGTTCTGGACGGTCTCCTTGTTTAAGATGGTGGATGCTGTCATAATCCTTGCCTTAAGTTCATCTTTGGTGTTACAAGGAGTTTTGTTGGCCTCTCGCTCAACTGCGCCCCACACATAATAATCAAAGGGGTTGCATTCTGGGGTGTTAGGTGGCAAGATTTAAGGGGGTGATGTAGCCACAAAAATTGTCTGACAGCCATGATTGGATTTTCCTGTTTGTGTGGCATGTTTCAGAGTCCTATTGCCAGACATAGGACCTTCCAGCAGTCATCCTCTTGGCCAGGGCAACACTACCTCCTCCAGATACTTGATGTAGGCCTCCGTGTTGAGTCTGAAACACTGTGGGAAGATGAACGGAAGCAAAACTTCGTGATCACTCCAAATACCTTCGTAATCACCATTAGACACATCCAACTCTTTCCGAATCCTCTGCACTGTCCTCAGATTGACACCCAAACACTCTGAAATGTTCTTTGAGTTATTCAGCTAGAAAGAGAACAGGTCAAAATCGTTTTGTGTCAGTCCCACTATGTCTTCCCAAGTGAGCAATGGTGAGAGGAAAAGGATCATTCAGGTCTTCAGTAATGGTACCAAAATTCATACTCTGGCTTCCATCTTCAAAGTTCATTCAAGAACCATCAAGAGAACTGTGAATCAATTTAAAAAAGAGAGAACAGTAGGGAGAAAAACTGGATCTGGAGGTCACAACAGTAAAAGGGATCATCATTTTCACTGGCCGTTTTTAGGATGTTATATATGATATATATATATATTAGATGAAAATTTTTAAATATTTTCTGATTATACGTTATTTTATGGATAAAACTTATTTGAGTAAAAAATAAAAAGAATATATATATGTGTGGACTCTCCCGTCGTATTCGGCGTATGAGGGTCAAGCAGCTCAATTCCTAGGAACCGACAGCCAGACACCAGCACATATGATTTGATTATAATGGTGAAGGCTTTGTCCTTCTCCTAGACCAGTTACCCTCCAAAGCTATTTACCCATAGCTGGAGGGAGAAGAAGAAGATTAATACCTTTCCCAAGAGTATTAGCACGCAAGTGAATGTAATTCTACTGGAATTCGAACTCAGCTCTCCGATTCTTCAATCCGAGCCGCTAGCCACTACTACACCGTGCCTCCTCATGAATTGGACAAAGTCCGACAATTTATTTAAAGACATTTATGATATGTTTAACGTTCTTTTTATAGATACAAGTATTTAAGCAAATGCTCTGTTTATATATTTGCTTAAATACTTGTATCTATAAAAAGAACGTTAAACATATCATAAATGTCTTTAAATATATATATATATATATATATATATATATATATATATATATTACTTTTCATATTTATTAAAAAATACGGTGATGATAGATAATTCAACTATCTCGTCTATTTATGACGCAGTAGAAATATAATTTTCTGTTATTTTAGTAGAAATATGATTTAATCATTAATTAATCTAATTGTGTAATAGGATAAACAGAAATTTAATAATCTAATAATTAATAACAATCTAATTTTCTTATTTATTAGCCAAGATCTAATAATCTACTAGTTTAAGCTTGACAAATAAAACGTCATAATTTACGTTTTATATTCAGGAAGTATTGAACATAAACTTGAACATTCAGAACAACAAAGATTTTTTTTAAATATTCTATAAGAAGAACAACACAATTGCAAAATAAATATTTCATAATTTTTGACGTCATAAATAAACTCGTATAAATATAATATAAAGAATAATAGGTTTTTGTGCGCATTATGTCAGATGTAATTACAAATATGACAGAATTATCTTCTCAGACCTTCAATGGGTCGTTTTCATCGAAAAGAATTAACCAATGTGAATAAAATAATGATTGTTAATCTTATCTTAAAATCGTTAAATCTTAAAATCCTGCTTTGTAATATGATATTGCGAGTTATTTCTCTTGTCAGATATTTCGAAACCTGCAACAAAAATATATGATTTACATAACAACCACTTTTGCTGCGTAAAAATTTACTTTAAATAAACACAAGTAGACAAAAATAAATAAACAAACATGTAAATCATAAATACAGGGTGTCTATAAAGTTCATGTGCACTTTAAAAAAAATATAACTTTATATGTATTTGCGATAGAAATAATCTGTAAAAAATGTTATAAAGTTTAATGTACCTAGTTTTAAGTATAGCTAAAATAACTAATGTGATTTCAGGCATTACTGTAAATCAGTTGGCAAATGTTTTCCGTGAACTGCAAAATCGTATTACCCTTTGTATTGCTAATGATGGAGGACATGTGGAAACTTAAATAAAATTTCAATAAAACCTTAAAAAATATAGATTTACTTCTTTCTAATCCTTTTCACAAATTATTTCTATCGCAAATACAAATAAAGTTATAAATTTTTTAAAGTGCACACGAACTTTATGGACACCCTGTACATGCATTGAAAGAATTTTTAAAGTGTGTTTGAGATATGGTCTTTGAAGCGGTCACCCAGTTGACCGAAATGGAATAATAGATAAATGAAGAAATAAGTGAAATCTTTTGGCATCTAGTGACAAGAAACCTGACATTGACAATTTCCGGTCACAGCTTATATTAACACCCAGAAGTAGTTCTGTTCTGGACTGCCTGTTAACGGGAACAGACCTTTCCTCGAGTCATCCTTACGACCCCTATTAGAGTTGTCAGTCGGCGTCGTGATATTGCGATGGAGGAAGGATCAAAGTGAAAAGCTGATGTGTTAGACTATTATGACAGAAGTTGTCCCAAGTGTCACCTACCTACCCAACCACCCAAATCGTGCAAGTAAAGTCATAAGTTCACATTTCTCGTCGCGGCGTTTATTTTCACCTTTCGTTTCCTTATAGATTTGTAACGGACCTTTCTCAGTTGTTTGTTCACACCAACACTAATGAAAATAAAGATGCAACGTGGAGTTTCATATGTCCGGTCAGTGGAAAGTTAAGAGTGGTCCCGTTGTGTTTACAGGAATGCTTAATTTTTGCGTAAGAATTATCAATCAGATTGCTTCCATGCTTGCTTAAAAGAAAGTAATGTCACTAATCTAGTAGAATTGGTAGAATTCTTGGATACAGTAGAAAATAATGTATTTAGTAAATTTTTATGTTTACTTGCATTATTTACATTATTCGGACTTTTATACTGATCTTCATTGCCATATTCACAACGTTTCAGCCGTTGTACGCTCCGGCCTTCTTCAGGTGATTGGAATTTCGAACCTAACCCTTTATTTTGTCCACCGGCGTAGATTGTTCTAGTTCCATGTACCATGCCTCTTCCGGACGTCTCATTTATTTCCCTTTAACTCAACTCTGATATTGAACTCACAACTCTTTGGGTCTAGTCACCGCATCTAATCAACGTCTTTATCCACTGGGCCATGTTTCCTTAACCCTAGAACACTAACCATGGATATAATATAACCAGCGCAATTTTTCCTATTTTTAATTACAATTTTCAGTACCTGATTTTCTTACCTAAATAATATGTTTTTCAGTTCCTATTAATGTTAACTCAAAGTACAAAGTTTGAAGTGCCTGCATGTAAAATATTTCAAATAAAGATTTATATTTAATATTTTTTTTTATATTTTCATGGTTAGTAGTGGTGTAACTTTAATTGATGATTAGTGTTCTAGGGTTAAGGCCTTTCTGTTTAATTTTACTTTTTATTAAGTGCTCAAGCGAAACATATGTCATTAGTAGAGTTACTTAAGATTTAGTCAAATTTGAGTACACTTGCTGATAAAAAAATTTTGTAGTCCGACTTCTTTTCGTAGAGGAACCGTAGGTTCCTAAGGAAACTTGAAGCGCCCGTAATCAAGACCCCCATACCAAGTGCCTTGCCTGTGTCCCCTGAGCCGACGATTACAGATATGTGTAGACCACATCAATCTGCCAAAGAATCGGGAAATGGTGGCATTACATTGCGAAATGACCTGGCATCCCAGGGCCCTACTCAATCGCCGCCATCAAGATCCAGGATTCCCAGGGCTCTATCCCGACTACTCCCGTACAATCTGCCAGGCAATAAGGAACTGATTCCACCCCAACGACCAATATGCATCCGCAATGGGGAGAGGAGGGAGACGTAGAAGTCAAGTGACTTACCTGCTAACATGGCTGCCTTCTTGTGTCTACTTGTGTGTCAGACCACTTGCAAGCTAACCAATATTCTACAGTCCGATTTTTTTTAATCTGATAAAAATTGAATCTATATTCTTTGGTAGTACTTGAATACACTTGGGATTTCAGCTATCCCGTATGTCATGTTTGATCCGCAACCAATGGTATGACGCAAACCAAACGTATATTTCTCATTTCTTATACCGGACTTTTTTACTTTCATTCTTAGATTTTATCAAAATCATTTACGGATTTTACTGACCTTTCCCGGAATTACGGTTTTGATGGAACACGTTAGAAAGAAAACTAATGTTCAAGCTCCAATGCCACACCCACTCATGAGAAAAGCTTTCGGGGAAAACTCTGCAGAATAAAATATGCAGTCCGAAAAGTATCTAATCTCATTCTGGTAACTCCTACGATGACACTGGTACCAAGCAATACAGACCCCTGCCCTTTCCTTGGACAAGATCGGTGGTATAGAAACGACAGACATGTGCTGCATAGGCAACTCTCGAATCATATCCAAAAATTGCGCGTTGGGAACGGCACTAACGTTGCCTCAACGCGACATCAAAACTCCACAGATATCCATAGCCTCTTGAGACTGGTGGATGCCACGTACACCTGTAATTATGCCTTCTAATGCACTGTATTTTTATTTAACGGTTTTATTTCTGTTTACCGTTTGTTTGTGTTTCTAACAAAGCTTGTACTTAAAAAAAATATGATAATTGTTGGCTAATGTCAAAAACGGAATTCAATCTGTTGTTAACTGGGGCAAAAAATGGCTAGTTAATTTGAACGCCTCCAAAACTAAACAGCACTCTATTCATTATCTGAGAGACCCCTTTCTGCCTTCCATCAGCATGGCTGATGCTAACCTCCAGAAGAGTGATTCGTTGAGCTTGGGCTAATGTTCTCAGCTGACATGAAGTGGAAAGACCGTATTGAATCCATTGCTAGGTCAGCTGCTAAGAAAATTGCTTCACTGTGTCGTGCGTGACCATTTTTCTCTCTAGAATCTATTTTACATATCTATAAGTTTGCCATTCGTCCATGCTTAGAATATTGCTGCCACATATGGTCTAAGGCTCCTGCTATATATGTAGAGATCCTTGATAAAATCTCTGCCCTGTCGGCTAGGGCTTTACGCCGACTGCACCTGTGCAGGGGTGTAAGACCCCCCCCCCAATAGGTGTCCTGGGTATAACGAAAAACGGGTCCTCTGGTCGGGAAGTTTTTAGGAGCATGGAACCACTTCTTGATTGCTGGTGTTCCCAAGTCCGCCCTGGCCCGGAGTGTTGTTACTAGTTGGGGTCCCGGCTATGGGCAGGTTCTTGGCCGCCGAGCTTGGGTTGAAATACTGTGAAAGTGTAAAAATGGGTTTTAATGCTAGCAATGCGTTTTTGTAAAAAAAATTATTACCAGAAGGACATTATTACCAGCAGTGCATTTTTGGAAGAGAAAAATTATTACCAGCAATACATTTTTGAAAAAAAGAAAATAATTACCAGCAATAAATTTTTGAAAAAAAATATTACCAGCAATAAAAATCTTGTCGGCATTAATTAACCCATTGCGGTTGATATGCCGTAAAACAAAACAAACCAAACTTGATAAGATCCAAAGAAGAATCAGCAATATTATTGGTCCTGATCTGGCGTCTCGGCTTCAATCACTTTCCAACCGCCATAAAGTTGCTTTCCTTTGCTTTTTCTATAAATACTTTCATAGTAAAAATTCAGATGAGCTCTTCGCTATGGTACCTAAACTTTATGACTTTAACCGCAGTACTAAACTGGCAACGAGGTGCCATAAATTTACAGTTGAGATGGTTGGCTAGATGTAACCGTAAGTTCTATGCTAACAGTTTCTTTTCTCGCACTTCTCGCTTGTGGGACTCCCTTCCGGCTCCATGCTTTCCAGTCAACTTTAATCTTCAGAAATGTAAATGCAATGTCAATCGCTATCTACTGTCCTCCTGATTTTACTTCTTTTGTCCTCGCTCCTTGGTAATGTTTGTTTTCCAATTCTTCCACACCCAGTAACTTATTGCGTCTTAGTAGCTTTACTGCCTTTCTTGAGGTGAACGCGATTAAAAACAAGAAAAGGTATATAGAAAAAAAAATGAGTCAGGAGTGTTTGTTGAGTTGCTACTGCTTAATATATCCACATGATATATGATATGGTGTCTGATAATCCGACCGGGCGGCCCTGGAATCTGGAAAATTAAACAGGATATAAATCAGTATATGAGGAAATAAAGTTGACTCAAAGCAGAGTGAAACAGTGAGTTCGATCCTTGCTCAATGCTCTCCATTTAAAACCTTGTGCCATAGTAAACTAACCTTATTAAATATCAATAAAGTTAAATCATAAGTCTTCACATGATTTTTTTAATGGATGAACCTTCAGGATATAGAGGATCATGGCTCTCCACAGCTTCCTTTCTTTAAATTCTGCCACAGCTGTTCTTGGGAAAATTAGTAGGTAGTTTCTCCCCGGTTGTCTTTCTCTTAGACTAGTTGCCTTGCCAAAGCTAAAGTGTTCCATCTACCTTACTATTTTACTGATAGCTGACGTGGGATGAGCATTAGTGCAAAGTAAACGCCAAAGTCCCTGTCGGAATTTGAACCCAGCTCGCCGATTTCATTTTGCCACATCGCTAAACATTGAGCCATCCGCACATCTGGGATTTGTTGATTTGTTTTTACGGTTTATAAACCCTTTGTGGGTTATATTAAAGCCGAAACATATTTTGGATGTTGAAAGTTGCTTACAGTGCCAGATATTCCCAAGTGGACCCCATTTAAATACAAACCGGACTCAATGCTGCTTAACTTCGGTAATCGAACGACAACGGATGCTTTCAGTGATATTTGACCGTAGTCCTGAGCATCTGTGGACACAATGTGGACACAACTTTTATAGCTTTTGTAGTCTTGTTATACTCCGTTGCAATTAGATCTCTTTCTGGTTCATTCTGCATGCTGGCCAGATGTGAACGTCGTGAAGGCAGGGAACAAAATAAAAAAGTCATTCTCTGCACATAGGCTTCGCGCATCACATCCGCTCTACGAAGCAAGCTCCGGCTATGAAAGCGACACTGACCAATCACGAACGTTCCAGCCAGAAATAAAGGGATGCCCTTGGGAACTACCAGACCTGCTTAAAAGCATGTTTCCGATGACGATCAACAGTTGCGAGCCGTCGGGCCACCTGCTGACACGCAAGGTGCTGCTGCTGCTGCTACCGCCGCTGTCGTCACCACCACCGCCACTCAACATGACCGTTCTTCTCAACGACCATTAACACTCCAGGCTTGACTAACTACCTCGGCTATCCAGCTTCAACATGATAATATCTCGATCTCAGAAAATACCAACCACACCAATCCGGCACCACCTCGCTAACCCACCGCTGCCACCTCGGAATACCAGACTCGTTACAAGGCATCGTTACTTTGTAGACGTCGCCGAGGCTCTGTTCCATAGAACAGGCCTACCAACCAACGAAATCGCCCCACTACGGTGACCTCGATCAACCAACACGTACACCGACCATATCCTGTGACATCGGTCGTACCAACACAGGAAATGGATCAACTCCCGGCGCTACCCTTACACCTGAACACCATCTTGTCGATCGGTCACTGAAACTGACATCCCACTTATTTTTTAAAATCTCTGTACGACATACTAAACAAATAAACGTTGTTCAAAAACCTAATCCTCGTTATTCCTTTCTTCTCGCAACCAAACGCTTATTATAACTGTCTCCAATAATCATTTTAAAGGGAATATAGTGTTCGAGATTTCAGTTTGCAACTGAAAATATTCAAGTGTTTCTGTGACATTTTTAAGAGATAAAAAATCTAACATGTTTACATATTGCCTATATTTCTGAGATTAGGCATTGTAACTATTTACCTTGTTCGGACTTGTCCCCATTCACGACGTTTCGGCCGCTGTACGCCGCAACCTTCTTCAGGTGATGTTTGTTGGAATTTCGAACCAAGCCCTTTATTTAGACCACGGGGGTACATTGTTCTAATTTCACGTGCCATGTCTTTGGATATCTCAGTTTTAGTTAATTCCTATTGATAACTAATCTCTCCAAGTTTTTGTTCTCTCTGCCGAGGCCAAGGATTGAACTCGCAACTTGCTTATGATTTTAAAAAACGACTTATAGTGTTAATGCTTTTGCCGACAAGCGATATTTTTTAATGTGTTTTTAGATAACAATAGTTTGATTAAAAAAGCAAGAAAATACACTAGTATGCATGCAGATACAACTGAAAAGGAGAAGACATTAATATTTAGCAACTAGGAATCGTGTGTCTTTATGTATGTGTGTGTGATAGATACGTGTGTATGAAATTTCAATCACTCAGGGAAAGGCTGTCCCTTTACCTGGGAACAAGTCTCCTGCTGGTGTTGCTTCTACCACATGCTGGAAAGAAAAGAGAGAGAAAGAAAAAAGGAGTGCTTCATTCTAAGTTGAATGTATGTACAAATACATGCTGCATTGCACCCTTAGTCTAAGGTGTCGTCAAAAAGGAGACCAACTAGCTGCCCCACCCACCCTGGGTATGACGATAAACTACATCCGCGTCCTGATTGAGACGATAAACTACGTCCAACAGCAAGGCCTATGATCAGGAGCTTTTGAGGAACGTAGAACCACCTCTTAATTGCTGGTGTTCCCAGATCCACCTTAACCCGTGGCGGTAGCACCTGTTAGGGTCCCAGCTATGGGCAAATAGTTAACCCCCAAACTGGGGTCAAAAAAGTATTACCAGCAATAAATTTTTGAAGAAAAAATTGTTACCAGCAATACATTATTACCAGAAATACATCTTCAAAAAAAAAAAAAAACTTACCAGCAATACATTTTTGAACAAAAAAATATTACCAGCAATACATTTTTGAAAAAATAAAATATTACCAGCAATAAAAATATTGTCGGCATTAAATAACCCATTAAGGTTGATATGCCGTAAAATAAACCAAACCAAACCAAATCAGCTTCCCCACAGTACTAAGGATTCAATGAAGGATACCATCATTATTTAGGATGGCAAACATGAACGAGAACCACCTGATTCGGGTATACAGGTGCTTTCGAGCCTATACTGATGCCGTCATCGAAGTTACGGAGGCTTATTTCACTGTTTTTCTAAGTTGAACGTTTGTTGAAATATTTGGAGGAAATATACTCTTTTTTTTATTGAATGGAGTTTTGATATATTTAATAAATCCAGGGCATAAATAAAAGTTTTGATGTATTTTAAAATAAATACGGGACATGAAATCAATAACTGATAGTTGTTTAATATTACCCATAAGCCAAAATATAGTCAAATCAAAGCAACAATAAAATAAAATCGCAATAGACGCGACAATTTTCATTCAGAAAGACAAAAAAGTAGAAAGGGGAAATAATTTTAAGAGTTGCTTCCCTTTGTATACGAATATATAATACAATGTAAATTATATTAAATATTTTAGCAAATTCTTTTTAAAAATATGTTTGGATATAAACTTGTTCTGAACCTCGTTGCTATGATAGGTGAAATCATTGAAGTTCTCAGGTACACTTAATCCCCACCCTTAGCACCAATCCGCATACGCCTGCAGTCTAAATTCCCATCTTTTTTGTATATAAAATTTATATAATAAAAAAATGTAAAATTATATAAAAAATTAATTAAAAGGTAAATATATATATATATAAAAAATAATAATACAATAAACTACATTTGTTATTTCTTAAAAAATAATTATAATTTTTACTTTTTAAAGACTAAAGAATGAAGCCAGACAGTTTGTAAAATTTTCTTGAATAAAATTTGCTGTGTAGAACTTATAATTATAGCCAAATTTAGTGCTATAAATTATTAGGTTGGTGCAAAAATAATGTCGTTTTTTGACGTTCTAACATATTTGAGAAAACGACATTATTTTTGCACCAACCTAATAGAATCTGGCTGATGAAGAAGAAGAAGAAGAAGAAGAAGAAGAAGAAGAAGAAGAAGAAGAAGAAGAAGACTTTCTATGTATAGTGTAAGTTAAATTTAAGGTATTAACCCCTATTTTTAACTTATGCTGAAACTAGGAGATTTATTTCAGTTTGTAAAATTTAAACAATGTCTAAAAAGAAACAATCGAAAAACCCAACAACACCAATGAAAAAGTTTTCCTTCTCAAATCTTTTCAACCATTCAAATGAATCGGAGTAAAAGAATATTTTTTTGATAATAATAATAGTTTTTATGAGCCCAACAGAATTTTATTTGGAATTATTCTATTGCCTAAGTGTTTGGTGCAACTGTGTAATAAGTGTTTCGCGAGATATCACTAGTTACAGAGAAACCAATTATATATGAGGGGATGCTGAAAACGTCTCGTCTTACCAAGAAGCTCAATTTTGGTCATTTCGTCTGATTGTATAAAGAGGATCGGCCCGAGAAATTTTCTTTACCCCTCGTATATTCTGTTTATTTACAGATCGTAACATTAAAGTTTAAAAAATTATTATTGCATTATTCCAAAATTTTAAGACATCATACTCATTAATGTCAACAACTGAGCACAAATTAATTAAAATCACCACGCATTCCAAGGGAAGTAACTCAAGATTGATTTTTTTTACTGGTTTGTCTCCCTTAAATCGTATGACTATTACCATATGTATTAACAGATCGCGACATCTGTCAGAGATGAAATTTAAATATTTATTATTGCATTATTCCAAAATTTTAACACATCAGTCGATACCTATTAATGCCAACAACTAAGCACAAATAGTTATTAATTTTTTAAAAATAGTAATTAATATATAATATTATCCATAACTACATGTACAAGAATGTCGTTTTTGATAAAATTTAAAAAATAACCATAAATACGTAAAAAATGCGTATATTATGGAAAATTACTAGTAGAGTTGCCTGTATCTTATATCAAAAATCAAAATAACACCAATAATATACAAATTCATGGTGGACAACATTATTAATAATAATAATATTTAATTTTAAATTGTGGCCGAGTGGTTAGTACGTTTGCTTTCTGAACACGTAGACCCTAGTTCGAATTTCACCAAGGTCAACTGGTCAACTTCTGGTTTTATTAGTGTGTGGAGGCGAACCTAAAACCATATCACGGGTTGACTAAAGTGAGTGAAATTGACTAGGCGGAACTTTTCAGAAGACATCGTGACCGAAAGTTCAAAAATATTCATCACATCAGATGATATAGCTTCTCCCAGAAACTATAACTAAGGTTTGCTCAGCATTTGTTGCAGTATAAGCAACAGAACAGGTGTCTGTCATAAAGTTTGACTAGCCGCCCTAGAAAACGGGTGTTCTCGGAAATAAGTAGTAGCCGGCGGTTATTTAAACCAAACATCGTTTAATTTATTTTTTGTTACTATTTAAATAAATATATAAAGTAAAGAAAAAATCGTTAACACCGTGTATGTATATCCGGCTTAAATTACAATATTAAATCCATTAAAACCATACAGGTATACCAAAGCCTACCCGTTAATTGGTTCCAGAAGTCACGACTTAGGTCGAAAAACGAATGAAGTCGAAATAACCACACTATAAACCGCAAATAATCAGACCCCATTGCCTATTACAGTATTTATGATATGTACATACAGTATTCTGAATAAAATAATTAATTTCCACCTTATCTTCCAGCGATGTAACTTTACGCTTAGCATTAGCACTTGCACTGGGATTCTGCTTCGGAGCCATAGGAAAAAAAATGTATTCTAAATCAAAACTGAAATATAATTGAAAGAACGTCGACAGCAGAGCACAGAGGTAAATCAGTCTGAATTCAAAATCGGTGTTGGAGCGGAAAACAACGCACGAGTGCCGCCAGTCGACAGGAATGTAAAATAAGAACATCTGCTGAACATACTTCATTAAGCTAATTTTTTTGCTTTTGATGATTTTTGATGATAAATATATAGTATACATGATATTATTTTTAAATTTATTTAAATATGATTTTATATGTGTTTATTTTTATTTTAGTGTTTTGGTGTTTCTAATATTTTTAATGGCCGACATAAACACGGGTAAAATGATCTGAGGCGAGTTTTATTTTTCCATATAATATTTAAGAAAAACCAGTGTTTCTTCGGAATTGACTTAACTCGAAACGGCTTAAGCCGAGGTATCACTGTAATATATATATATATATATATATATATATATATATATATATATATATATATATATATAATGTTCTAAGGAAAGTTTTGATCATTTATTTCGGTGCTCTAAGTGATTGATATTTTAAAAATAGAATATTTAAAAACTTTTAAAAACTTTTTTACGTTTAATATTATTCTAATGGATAAACAGTATATCTTGTTCTTGTAAGGAAAGAGACCCTGTCTTTCGCGGAAAATGCCTGTAATTTTGTAAACAAATAAGCCCTTTATTAAATCAAATCATTACCTGTGTATTCTTTTAATTTTCTAGTTAATTATTTATAACTGTTTGAAAAATGTAATTGAACAACCTAGGGTTTATATGTGTAAATGAATAGATATTTGTTTAATTTTTCGTTAAAAATATTCGTTTTTCTTTTTATATAAAATAAAGGTGCTACCGAAGTATGTGATCTACCTTCTGAGTCTGATCTACCAGAACAATGTATCACTAAAGTATGTGATCTACGAGTCGAGAAAATTATCTACATCAAAATATACAATTTTTATTTAATATACTGTAATAATATACTAAACAAATAATACCATATGATAAAAAATAAAGGAAATTATTATTTTAATTAATACAATCAATGTTTGTATACAGTTTGAATATCATTTAGAAATGCAATAAATAATTTTTTTAACTGCATGCAACTTTGTATTAAGAATTCCATATATATATATATATATATATATATATATATATATATACATGAGAAACTATATATTACTAAATAGTAATTTGATAGATTAACAAAATATTTTGGGATATTTTTATTAATCAACTTTTAGATTCTATAACTTTGTAAAAATTACATTTTTCATTTTTCTTCCGTGCCAAGCTATGCAATTAAAGATTGATAATCCGAAAGATGAGTGTTCACTAGCGAGTAAATAAAGAATGCACTTTTTCTTCAGATGTGTGTGTGTGTGTGTGTGTGTGTGTGTGTGTGTGTGTGTGTGTGTGTGTGTGTGTGTGGCAACTGGAAAAAATGCTGTAGTGTAAAGTGTAAAGAAATTATGGTAGCTAATGTCTGACCGATCTAAGGGAAATAACACATCAATTTTTTTTTTTAGATATTCAAGGGAGATAAATCTGGACAGTTGAAATATTTTGCATTCGATATGATATATTCAATTGTAATAATTAATGTCTGTCTTCGTAGACGACAATCAAAATCAAATAATCCACCAAGAGACATCGCTGCGATTCAAACCGATAATATGACTTACCCAGTAAGATTTTTGAATATTACAATCCTTCGCGCGCTTATTTTAATTCTCTACCTCTGCTGCCAACAAAATTGGACAAAAATGTGTCTACATGTTTGGAACTAGAAACATCAAACTAGAACATATCTAAATAAAAATATGAAAGTTCTTGATTTAATAAGGAAATTTTTTTAAAAATGTATGAGTTTTGTTTCATTACGTTTATTCCAGTATAATTGTTCTATTTTTTTATTAGTTATTGTTGTTAATTTCTTATTAGACTGTATGATATGTGAGGGTGAGCTAAAAAGTTCATAGGTTGACTATGAAGGAGTGATGCTAGTGCTATGAAATCTTGCATGCATTAATTTCAATTCTTCTTATTATTAATAATTGCATTGATTTTTTTTCTGGTAAACTGACAGCTGACGGTTCAAAGAAGACTGTTCATCCTGTTGATCAAAAAAGTCATCAACAGCAGATATGACTTCATCTTCACTGTGATCCTGGTTCCCAGCCAAATGTTTTTTCACATTGGTTGGTTGGTTGTTTGGGGTTTTATGGCATATCAACCACTATGGGTTATTTAATGCCAGATCCAGTTTCCACATATTTATTAAATATATATACTTTGTAAATGTAATTTAAGGATAATGTTGGCAACATCATTGTTTCAAAAAAGTATAGCTGGCAACATCATTGTTTCAAAAACGTATAGTTGGCAACATCATTGTCTCAAGAACGTTTCATGTTGGGGAACAGATGATAGTCAAATCAGAATAGAGAGTGTGATCAATGAGTTCAAAGCCAATGTCACACACAGCAGCAATTGAAACCAAGGATGTGTACTAAAGCATTGTCCTAACAAAACAAGACCCTCTTCCATCAGTTTTCCTAGGAATTCAGTCTTGATAGCCTTTCGTAACTACTTCAGCAAGTTGGCATAGTATTCTTCATTGAATATGTGGCCCTTTTGATAGTCAATAAACACAAAACCTTTTGCATCCCAAAAAACTAAGGACATCACCTTCCCTGCAGATGAAACGACCATAGCTACTTTGAAGCAGATGAGGAAGAGTGATTCTACTTCATGGGTTGTCTCTTTGTTTCTGGCTCAAAGTGATGAACCCAACACTCATCCTGGGTTAGGAGACATTCAAGGAAACTAACTGAATCTGCCTCAAACAACGTCAAATTTTCTCATGACATAATCAGTCAGGTGTGATTTTGATCAGGTGTCAGAAAACGTGGCACACACAAGGCAGAAAACATTATCATTCCAATTTTATTGTCCAGAATAATCTCAACCCTTTCATGTGACATGCTAATAGCATTGGCTATTTGATTTATAGTCAAACACCTGTCATCCATCACCATGTGTGAACAAAGTCAAAGTTTTCCTCAGTGTTGGTAGCTGCAGGATGTCCAAACCTTGGATCACATTCAAGACTCTCCCTTCCCTTCCTAATTTCAGCTTTTGCACTGTTGATAAAGCCGGAGTATCATTCCCTAATGTGGCAATCATGCCAGTATGATTGCCCTTGGGTGCTAAACTCTTTTTCTATATGTATTTGATAGTACCATGATGCCAAATTTTGTCCATTTCCAAGAGAAGTTGCTACTAGTTACTTTTGAAGTCTTCTTTGAACAGTCAAATGTCTGGTTTCCCTGGAAAGAAACAATGCAGTTCTTAATAAGAAGAGTTGAAATTAATGCATGCAAGATTTCACAGCTCTAGCATCACTTATTTATAGTCATCCTATCAACTTTTCAGCCCACAACTTGTACCTGGAGAGAAACAATGCAGTTAATAACAAGAATTGAAATTAATTCATGCAAGATTTCACAGCCCTAGCTTCACTCCTTCATAGTCAGCCTATGAACTTTTCAGCCCACCCTGTATGCTACACATACATATAACATAGTCTAATTTATAAATTAAACAACAAAAAATAAGCAGACACATGGTTCAGTATTATCTGCAATTTGAAGCATTTGTTTGGGTCTTATAAAACGCATTACTTATGGATAACGATTGACTATCATACTTCTTTTTTGTTTTTAAATTTAAATTTTATAGGCTAATAAATTCAGTAAATTAAATCAAATTTTAGACAACTTCAAGAGCACCAATGTAATCAAAGTTTAAAAACATAATCCAACTTTGGTAGGAATACAAGTTTTTAAGAGTGTCCCACAAATATCCCGGGTCAAAATCCCAATCTTTCCTGGGCATCTCCCACTGTTATCACTTTCTGTTAGCCCAAGCTAAGTTTAATAACCATCTAAGGAATGCTTACAATAGAGTAATGGTTAACACGCTAATAATCCATTTAGTAATTTAGTAACATTAATGTTTTTTCATAAGCAATACATTTCAAGGGAAAGCAGATATTATTTTCATAAATACACAACATTAAGAAAATACAACTTTTGCTTAATGCTGCAATAGACTAAATAAAATATTATGAAACTGATGAACTTGTGTGTGTTGGACTATTTATCTCATTCTGAGATATTATACATATGAAGCAGGCTGAAGAAGAGATTGGCTGATATGTAGTAACAGGAGAAAGAATGCATGTTGATGTGTAGCTACAAGGACAGTTCCAGCAACTTTAACAATATTAATGACTCATCTGAAAATTCAAGATGATACATCTTAGGTTCTAGTTGAGAAGGATCATTTATACTTGATGTATTCAAAAGTTTTTCAAGAAATTGTTTAAAAGCGTCATTTTAGTGACTCACACGGCAAGCCATTCATGGTTTCCTAAGTTCAATCCTCACTAGGCACCCAGTTGTTGTGAGACTGTTCCAGACGAAGTACTTACTATAGAGGGATAGCTGATAAGCTAATCTTACAGACCAACTGCAGTAAATACAAACTTGATTGGATGCCCCAGTATTTTGACCTTATACCAGACTGAATAAATATCTCATGATTGATACACTGATGTAGAAATTGGATTATAGCAGTCACCTACCATAGATTAAATTAATTGTACAAGTTATTTATTTCCATCAAAGCTGCTTGTTTACCTGGATGCATTTTAAGGCTGGCCAAACAGCTGGACCTTGAAGGTTGGAAATTAATATACAGGGGTAATTTGACACAAGGACAAATATGGAATAAACAGTGTTAACCTTCAAGGTCTCTCAAAATTGGGACAATTCAAAATTTCTATGAGATGCTGCATAAACTGTGCTCTAATTGTAGGCATCTATGTAAACATTTACGAAGGGTGCTGAAAAGTTCTCAGCCAGATTCGCTTTTCATAATCTGACTAAATAGCAGAATTTTTTTTTTTTTAATCCCATGGTGTTCAAGCAGATAAATTTTCAACAACTTCTGGAATTTCTAAAAACTATTAGGGAAGATACCAGTGGCTAATCCGGCAGCACCATGGAAAATAGAATCAAGAAACCAAGATAATTCTCATTCAATTTGTCCTGTCAGCCTTGAAAAGGGCATGAATAGAAATAAATAGTCAATGAGAAAAATTTCTTCACTAAAAACAATTCTTGGTATTTATGCCGGCTTGTCTGTGCACTGTCCGTTCAGGACATGAGCAATCATGGCTCTCTACAACTTCCTATCTTTTGTAGCTTTTAGTAATGTTTGTCTTTTTGCCATCTTTCTCACCCCCCTGCTCAGCTATCCAGGTCAGATAGGTGTCCAGCTACCTCCTGCTGCTCATTTTGCTTTTAATGTCCTGTTAGTGTCATATCTTCAAACCCTCCTTCCTCATAATGTCACCAATAAATTTCAGTTTTCTCTTTCTGATTCTAAATATGTCTTTTTTGTTTCCATTTTCCTTAAGACCTGTTAGTTGCTTACATGTTCCATCCATAGTATTCTCAGCATCCTTCTGTAGAACTACATTTCTGTTGCTTCCTGTCTTTTCTTCATCTTTGAGGAAATTGTCCAGCCTTTCCTGCCAATGTAAGAAGGTTGATATTACACAGCAGTTCAACAGTCTGTTCTTTGTTTCTCACAAAATTTTCATATTTCTTAGTACTTTGCTTAGCTTTTGGAAGGCATCTTTTGTCACTCCAATGTGCCTTTGGGTTTCACAATCGCATTTTCCATCATATCTTCTCATAACCGCTGTACTTGTGTGATTTTGACATCTTTAATTTGTAATCTGCATTTTGGTTTTTTTTCTGCTGTTGTAGTCAGGTATTGAACGCATAACTCTTTGGGTAAAGTCACTGGATTCAACCAACGCTTTTATCCACTGGGCCATGTGGCCTTAAGAACATCAATGTATTTTATTTTTGTTCACCTCAGCTGTAACCAGGTATTGAACTCACAATACTTCAGTACCTGGCTACAGCTGAGGTAAGCAAAAAACTTGGAGAAGGGAAGTAACTGATACTGAGATATCCAGAAGAGGCAAGACACATGGAACTAGAACAATCTACAATAAAGGCTTCAGTTCACAATTTCAATCACCTGAAGAAGGCTGGAGTGTACAATGGCCGAAATGTCACAAATATGGCAACAAAGATGAGGACAACAGTTCGAACAATGTAAATAATTGCTTAGAGAAACAAAAGACAAAATTGTAGAGTTATGAAGAGACACAGCACAATAATAGAATACAAAGTACCGTGAATTCATTCAAGATATTTAAAAACCAGGAATTTTTGAGAATATTTGGAGTTCAATCTGTGTTCTACTTTGTGGCGCAAGAAAACATATAAAGGTTTTCAAATTTCTGAGCTAAAAATTTTGTAAAGGTTTTTAAATTTATGAGGTAAAAATTTTGTCATATTCATCTAAGCTTTAGGAAATTAACACCTTTGGTATCAACATTTTTTTCTGTACAATATACATTCAACAGGTAAACTAACAAACAAAAATAAATAAAATAATCTATATAATAAATGCGAATGTCAGTGTGTCACTGTGTCACACTTTTTCAACTTTAATCTTAAAGGCCCGTATCCCAACATATCATACCATTTTGGAATCAGGCCGACCCCTTGAGCAAATTAAAAACATTCCAGGCTGGATCCAGACCCCCAATCCTGAAATTTTGGATTCCCAAGTTTTCATTACTGCAATTGTTTTTGGCGATTATTTTTTTACATGATTTTTTTTGCAACAGTTTTTTTTTGGACAATAACAATTTTTATAACTTGGAAATTAAGTTGGGAATAAATTAATTGCGAAATCCAGCGAAAGTCACCCATTAAATAAAAATAATTTGTACAAAAAGGACCTACGTATATCAAATTGTCTTTAAATTAAGTGGCAGCAGAAGAATTATCATTGAACTTTTAAAAGGTAAGCTTAAATATTAATACAGCACTTAAATGCAATGATCAATTTTGAGTTCTTCTGTAGTTTATTGTTGCATATCACATCTACTCCTCCCTACCTATTGTGATGAAGGCCCAATCAAGACCTCTCCACAGGAGCTAGCTTAAATGCTGCCTGTTACTAAACATATTAAGTGCTTTTTATCTGGTTTGATATTTTCATATCAAAATCTGATTAAAACATCCTTTGATGATGACAGACATATACAGAGATGTTGAAAAACAATTCTTGTAGCAAATGACCAAACATTAGATATATTTTTTTATCTTTGAAGAGCTTTTTGGCTAGGCTCAGAAATTTTCTTGCTTGTACATAGATGAAAATTATAGACTTAAAATGCAACATCAATTGTCATTTTCTGTCTCCTTGAATTCTGTTATTATTGTCCTTTCTCCTCCTCAGTAATGTTTTTTCAGTTTCATTCCTCTTCAGTAACCCCTTGCGTCTTAGTGGCTTTATTGCCTTGGGGTGAAATGATTAAAGAAAAAAATACAAAGTTGATAAGATCTAATGTAAGAATGAATCTTGTCACATAACTTATTACATTATATTATGTTCTACAGGGTGTGGCATAATGGTAAGACATTAGCTAAATGAAGACATCATTGCCACTAATATACTATTATGTGGGAGGTTGGAGGCACAGTGGAATAATGGATAGTGGCTCGGATTGAGGAATCGGAGAGCCAAGTTCAAACTTCAGTTGAATCCATTACATTCACTTACGTGCTAATACCCTTGGGAAAGGTGTGAATCCTCTTCTTCTCTCCCCAACTATGGGTAAATAGCAGGACAGACCAGGTTCTATAGCCTTGGATAGCAACTGGTCTACTGCAGAAA
Source organism: Acanthosepion esculentum (assembly GCA_964036315.1). Classification (NCBI taxonomy): domain Eukaryota; kingdom Metazoa; phylum Mollusca; class Cephalopoda; order Sepiida; family Sepiidae; genus Acanthosepion; species Acanthosepion esculentum. The sequence goes on along the minus strand of OZ038485.1, from coordinate 120,536,725 downwards.
GAAATGGCCACCTACTGCGGGAAAAAAAAATCTGCATCGTCAGTCATGTATCAAAAGATACATTATTGCCTAAGTCTGTATCAAGGATGGCACATAACTGACTGATGTGGGAGGTATTTCTGCCACACCCTGTACTTTAGGTCATTGTTAATTTCTTATTGTGCCTAATTTATATATTAAATTTTATTAAAGGTTAAAAAATGCACACAACATATCACCAGATATAGCAAAAAGAATTCATTAATATGTATCTGACAGGGAAGATCTTTTTAAAATAAGCCCATAAATAATCAATTTCATTAAATAATTTTTTATCAATGAGCATGAATTATTGTAAATTAATCTAAGAATGAGATTTTTCTAATGCCAATGTAACTTACACATCTCAGCATCACATTTGACATCCTCTTTGATGATAAAAAAAACATAACCCTATACTGGCAATAATACTTACTTCAAATCCTGACCACTGACAATCCCTTTTCCCTCCATGATTTTCAATGTGCAATATAGATTGAGTGTTGGAATTTGAGAAGTGAAAAATTGATTAAACAGAAAGGTTTTCAGTTTGATTTTTTGTGGAAAAGAACTGACAGTAAAGTTTGTAGGCAGCAGCTGTATTGGGAGGAAAATACACACACCTTGCCTAAAGACACCAGATTCATAGTTAAAGGTAATTGATTTCATTTTTCACCATACAGAAGATTTTGCTCTCCCTGTACATGGAAAATATTAATATTTAATACATCCTACCCATGATAGCATAGGTCAACTTGTAAATACATGTTTATTTTTATTAAAAATGTTTGGTTTAACAATCTGGTCAGTTTTTTTTAAATTTGGTTTATTACAAAATTATGTTTGTTGTTTCAGATTTCATGAATTTTTTTTTCATAGGAAAATTTTTCAGTGTCAGAAATTCTATCATCTGCAACTTAATGATGAAAAAAGAATCACATTTACACATGTATTTTTCAATATATTCACCTTAATCACAAGCACAGAACGTTATACAGCGAAAATTTCAGATTAAAATGCAGCTAATAACTCTGCTAGACAATAGACAGTAAAACTTTTTTGTTGTTGCTATGACCTGTTGGGAAGAGCCATGGGTTTGCCAGTGTTCACTGTTTCTTAGCATTGTGGCATGACTGTGACAAGATATATGTCTGGAAAGATTACAGGGAGAATTGGACTCATGCCTTTCACAAGTTCATTAGTACAAAGTTAATTTTAGATTTGTTTATTCAATTTTTGTAGACTATTTCCAGAAAACTAATTCATTTATCAAGATTTTTAGCTATCTCAATATATATCAGGTGCAACAGCAAAATTGTTATAGATTAAGCATTGAACCATTGAATCTTAGAAAGGATTAAAGATATGTTACTGGAATTCTCCAAGGTTTTTATAACACTACTTAGAGCTAAATACATTCTTATTGTTCATAGTTGAAATGATGATCCCTCTTTCTGTTGCGACTTCCTGAACCAGTTTTCCTCTCTACCGCTCCTTCTTTTTTAAACTTATTCACCACGCTCTTAAAGCGAGAGTATGACTGTTGGTACCATTACTGAAGACTCAAGTGATCTTTTTACTTTCACCATTGCTCACTTGGGTAGACACAGTGGAACTGACACAAAACAATTTTAACCTGTTCTCTTTCTAGCCGAGTAACTCAAGAGTTTTACAGGATTCTTACGACAGATGGTGTCATGATGGCTAAACGTCTTATCTAAAAACCTGGCAAAAAAGAAACTCAATTAGTTTTTTAGATATTAAACATTTTATGGGATGGACACTTATCCCATGCTGTTACATGATTTGAACAATTTTGCTGTTACACCAGGTATATAGAAGGGCCAGTCAGAAAGTAATGCAAATTGTTTTATTATATAAGAAATAAGGAATACAATCAAATATTAGGTTGGTGCAGAAATAGTCGTTTTTTGACATGATCTTGAACGTCAAAAAACGACATTATTTTTGCACCAACCTAATATATCGTACATTAAGACACAGCTAATCATAGGTTCACATCACTACTTCTAATTTGCATTTCTTCATCGCCATCTGACTTCGCACTTTCAGACACCCATCCCATTGGTGCAATGAAATTATACTGTAAGGAATAAATCAACAACCAGCCAGGTTTTTACAAAGCTGGGATACATGGCCTCATTTGTAATTAAGACACTTCAATCGAAAGAGATGATGACTATGAGACAAGATGTGACACAAGGTCAGGTTTATTGTGGAAAACCCGAGCCTGTATAACAGGACCAAGGACAAAACCTTGTGCAATGACTGTTGGGTTCATCTGTCCTCCAGGACCAGACACAATCGCAGTATTTATTATCCTCAGCTGCGTCTCAGTTGTGCCTCTGGCTGCAGACAGAGTCGCACTCTGCATGAAGACAGGGAGGCAATTGGGAGATGTGATGGATTGATATATGATGTTTGTGTTGCTTATATAAAACAAATTAAATTGTATTATTTTTTTACTAATTCTCCTATATATATATATATATATAAATAAAATATATAAAACACAATATGAATAAAGACAACATGTTTATCAAGGAAATAAGGATTTTATTTTTCAAAATGTATTTATAAACAGAAGTCAATGAAAATATTAAGATTTCAAAATGTTAAATTTATGAACACTAAAATATTCTTAACATTTACTCATTTTCAGCTTTAACATATTTTTTATTTCTTTATATTCATTTTTTTTTTACTCATTTTGTTTATTAGGCATTAAATTGCACCACTCAGCATCCTCCATAGTTTACCTTTACTTACACAGCATGAAGAATATTTTAGTGTGTTCTTAAATTTAAAATTTTGTAAACTTGATATTTTTTTTCTCCAGTTCGCTTTTGTTTATAATTACATGTTGTAAAATAAAATCCTCATATTCACTTTGATAAAACCCCTCAGAGAACAAAACATTTTGGTAAAGAAAATTTTTCCTTTTTTCATTCATATTCATTATATATATATATATATATATATATATATATATATATATACACACACACACACACACACTTTAGATGTAAAATGTAATATCTAATATAAACTATTTATAAAAAAAACTTGTAATAGATAAATTGTGTTTAAGAAAATAAAAAATTGAAACTGAAATAAACTGTTGCCATACTACCTTTAGGTTTTAATAATTTTCACTTTAGGGCAGGGATCACCTAACTATGGCCCGCGATGTCAATTCATCTGGCCCACTCCCACAAATGAGCCAAAATATTATTTATATGGAATTAATAATAGATTGTAGTTAAACTATGTAGCAAAAATTAAAATAAATATAAGTAAAAATGCCAGAATTTGGCCAATCTGATGTTTTAGGAAAATCGGTGAAATAAAAAATTTAGCAACTTTTATATGTCAGTGCTTTTTGTGTAAGTACTTTCAATGAAGTTTCTAAGAAAAGCGATTACAAGCCTGCTGCAATGATGTCTTAACTTGCATGGTCATGTTTAAACCAGTTTGAAGAGTGCTCTATAGAAAAAGGACTGAATTCAGCAAATTATGTCACAATTTGCCTGAACTCATTAAAAAAATCTAAATAGATAATAAATCGAACAAGGTTGACTGAACATTTGAAAGCAATTCTCTTGGTTGGATGCAGTGATTCCAAAGCAAATATTGATTATATCTTAAAAGGTAAATGCCAGTTTCACAAATCTCATTAATCTTTTTTGCTGCTTAGTTTGTGAGATTTTGATATGTGCACACTAGAAGGGATATAACTAATTTTATTGCTCATGTCACCTTTGATAACCTTTTTGGCAGTCTTTATTTCTTGTGTATTCAGTGTATTGAACAAAATGGTTATCAAGCCCACACTAGTCAATCTCTGTTATCTGGCCCTCTGTGAAAAAAAGTTTGCTAACCTCTGCTTTAGGGTATTGGTCAAATTTTTGGTACACAATGCAGCTAAAAATTGTTCATTTATCCTACATACATTTACAAAAAAAAAAAAAAAAAATTTACAAGTCATGCTAAATGATGCAAGAGGACAAGCAGTTATTGCAATTATTCCCATAGATTCATTTAATTGCTTAACTAGAATTAATCTTACACAAGTAAAATCTAGAATTCATTGCATAAAGTCAAATTTACCTGTAAATTTTTCTCCTTTTACCAATAGAAGGTGGTGTTTTTTTTTTATTATTATTCAATATTTCCATGCCTCAAACAACTCTTACTTTTCAATGTGCTTTTTGACATGGTGTAATGGTTAACAAGCTAGTCTAGTTTATCAATGCTACTAAATAGTGAATTTGATACTCCCTACTTGATAAGCTTAGTAAATAATTTGTATATTTCATGCATAAATTTCTGGAAAAACTGATCAAGATCTCAGATTTCTCTTTTTGTGATGACTTCCTCATTTCTGTCTCCTTCAACAAGAGTAGTGGAAGAAAAACAGAGATAAAGACACCTTCAACTTTCTCTTATGAGGAAAGCCTACTGATGACAAACAAGTTAAAAAGAGAAAAAAAAAAAAGGTTAATTTTCTATCCTGTTCAGCCTAAAACAAAGTTTTATGACCCAATATGAATATGTATTTAAATACAATTATTTTATGGCTTTACAAGTTTATTTTTTAAAAGATATCATGTATATTATAGGAATTAGTATAAGCCATAGGCAACTATTCTCTCCTTAATATATCAAGCTGTAAGAAAATAAGTGGCCAATGTTTTAAATTTACCATATTGCAGTATGACCTTATCAGGAACTTGTTTTGAATTAAATCTTTGGAGACCATACACGGCAATGGAAAAGGAAAAAAAAAATAAAAGCATAAATTTTATATTTAATTTCTGAAACACTTAAATACAAAAGTGTATTTATAAAGAAATTCCAAATTATATTGTCTATAAGTATTTAAATTTTTTGTTGTCTTTTATGATTGAAAAATTTTAACACTATGAAAAAGGCCATTCTGCATGAGTAAATTGAACATTGACTAAATATGTTCACAGGTAAATGTTACTGCTTTCTGACAAAGTTTCTTAGTAACATAAACAGTGAATAAATATAGAGGTAGTTAAAGTCATGACACAACAGCTAAAATATAAAACATTTAACAAAAGAAGTTTGAAATTTTTTTTTTTTTTTTTGTGTAGAAATTATTGTACCAAAGGTAAAGAAATATGAAGGTGATCAAATTTTTTAAGGATAAATCAAAAATAATTTCAGAAATATTTTAGTTAGATCAAATGTTGGAAATACAATGCAGAATACAGACTAAAAATAAAACGATTGTCAGCAAGTAGAAAATTAATTCCATTCATTTAAAATGTTTCAATTGATTCTGCCATCATATAGATTTCTCTTTCATTTTGAGATGAACACAAATCCCACCAAAAACCATTTTTTTTTAATACATTTCTTATTCAAAATGGATCAGTCTCACAGAAATTAATGTTATTAAATGGCAACCAGCATTTGGTTAAAGTCTGCTTTGAAATCCAAATATCATTACAATATGATGATGATGATGGTGGTCCCTCACGATTTTTAAAGCACTCATCTTTATTAAAATAAAAAAATTAAAAGTAAATATCTCTATATTATATATATAAGACCACAGACATGTGCGTGTTATTCTTTTCAGGTTGTGCTATCCTGGTTTCAATTTCCTTTCCCTCTCATTAGAAAAATGAAATTTAAGTAGGGACAAAAATAAAGATCATAATGCAAGGTAATGAATACAAATATTAAATTTTAAAGAATTAAATAGTAAAGTTATTTGAAAATAAAAACATGAGCGTGAACTTTAATCTCAATCATGGATTCCACTTTGAACACCTGAACAAGACGTCAAGGCACTGGAGTGGATCTCCATAACAGGCACAGATTTCAATCTCACTAAAAATTGATTCCCAAGAACAAAGGAAAAAAAAAAAAATACAAACTGTAATCTTCAAATTTATGACAAAATTTATGTAGTATTTAGATGAGGCAAAGTTTCAATAGTAGAGCATTTCCATCTTTTGTCTTTACTGTAATCTCATTAGCCTAAATAAAAAGTATCGTTATCGTTCATTGACGCAAAAACATATCTGCTGATGCATCTTTTTCTTGTTGTCCCAAAATCAACTTCAACATCGTTCTAGTTTCTATCCTAACTCAATTTTCTTTTTGATACATGCAAAGTAAGGAAAACTATAACTTTGCAATTCTATGAATTTAAATCAAAACAATTTGGTAGGGCTGGATGCAAGGGACTGGGGTGATGTACGTAGAATAAAACTTCCAACTAGTCTTTGGGTGAATTTAAACAATGAAGCTATTTACAGTGAGGTGGAAAGAGACCATCTCACTTCAGAAAAATTGCAGAAAGGGCAGATAACAAAGATTTCATTTTTTGTGATAATAAAAATAAATACAGTAATAAATAAAAACTCGGGAAGATTTATAGCTTAATGGTCAGAGCACATGACTTGAAATCTTAGGGTCAAAAATCACAGCTCAACTTGTTAATCATGACACAGTTATTCAAAATTCTGACAAATTAAAAAGTCCAATAGGATACTTTAGATAAAGAAAGAACCCACTTAACATTAACAGCAAACTACAATTGAGCCAAAGAAAATATCCTGGAAAAAAAGATAGGCACTACCAGGTTAAAAAAAAAAAAAAAAAAAAAAAAAAAAAAAAAAAATATCCCTATTTTTGATAATTAATAAAACATTAAAAAAAAAAACACAAGTGTGAGGAAACTAAATTTAAACTTCTTAATGCAAATGTTGCTTCATCTAATCAAATTTAATCTAAAGCCATGTCCTCCTCAAAATGACAAGAATAACTGATCAAAATGGGCCTAGAGACTTGTGATGCTCAGTCTTAGAATTTACCAAGCATCCAATGTCTAACAGTTTGTTTATTAATATGGAAATGTAGGATAACAATGGAAGTTGATATTATTAATGAGGCCAAAGATATTTTTTTTTTTTTTTTTTTTTAAAAGAAAATAAATAAAAAGATAAATAAAACAATGATAATTGTTACCTGGTAAATGAAAGAGAATGGAAGTTGCTGGCTGATGTTCAAAACTGATTCCATCTTGAGTTTAAAAAAAAAAGGCAATAATGACAGTTGCCAAAACAATCAAGAAATTGACAAAGCTATTCTCAATAGCAGTGATTGTTTTGACAAGAGAAAAAAAAAAAAAAATTGAAAAAGTTTAAGAAAAAAAAATTTTTTTCTTTTTTTTTTTTGCTCCAATTTATTCCAGTCTAAAACAAAATGAGGAAAAATGGAAAAGCACAATCTAACAGATTTTGGAGGAGAAAAATCTCCACACAAGTAACAAAAAGAAAATGGAATAAGGAGTTAGGATTTTTGCTTTTAACATCTTTAAGCAGAAGAAATCTCTTGAGACCAAAAGCAAACAACTTGGGGGCGAGGAGAGCTGTTATGAAGGTAAGAAAGAAAAGAAAAGAAAAAGGTTTGACTGCTAAAATGACCAGTGGTCATCCATCCTCAACTAACATACAAAAAATGAACATAATCACATCCAGAGTTTCAAATAACAAAATATCTATTTTTGTTTTCTTTACAGACAAAACAAATCGATAAATGAAAAAAAAAAAAAAAAAATTTACAAAACTGTAAATTTTACTCTGTCAAAATAAAGAACTAAAAATATAAAATGCTATATAAATATCTTCAATAGGGGTATTGTCAGAAATAATTATCAATGAGGGGGGGGAAAAAAAAGATGACATGAAACTGGAATAAGTAATTTCAGGTGAAACAAAGCTTTCTCTGGGAAAGGTCAAGGGCAGGGGGAGACAAAAAAGTGTTTAAGGCTTGTAAAGGGTCACAGAGGAGGGGAGAGTCAGTGACAATTTTCTCCTCTTCATATTTTGTTAGTCATTTCACCTGTTTTGGAGAGTTTTTATATATTTTGAGATTATATATATATATAATATATATATATAATTTTTTTAAAACCTTTTAGAATGCTTCCATACATATATAGATATCTTTGTTTTATACATGTAATACCAGTAATAGAAGTAGTAAGTGATCTCTGAAGAAACTCATTGCTAAAATTAGTTTCCATCTTTAAAAAAACAAAAATTCTTTCTCACAAATATTGTATCCAAAAGATTTTTTTTTTTATATATATATTTTTTTTAAATTTTTTAATTTTTATTTTATTTTAACTTTTTTTTTTTTGCAGTTTTGTTCATAATGACTTTTTTGTTTTGCATTTTCAAACCCTTTATTAAAGATGAACATGATTATGTTTTGCTTGGAAGATGGACGTCATTTCTCTCTCGATCTGAAAAAAGGCTGCTGCTTCTGCTGTTCATGGCTGTCAGCCATATTGTGTAGAATGGCAAAGAGAGAGATTTAAAATAATGTTTAATATCAAAGTGCAATGCCAAACATATTGGAGCCAAGAAAATGGGAGGAAAATAAGCACCAGCTGAGGAATGGTCAGTTGTACAAAATGGCTGCTGTATATATAACTAGTGTGTGTGTGTGTGTGTGCATACACGCGTCTTAATGTTTGTAGTGTTATTAATATAATCTGAAGTTGTGTGTGTGTTTGTGCACGCATATACACACAACTTTGCATATGTTGGTCTAAGTCATTTATGCACATGAAAATGCATTTTATATCAAAGATGTGGGTTTAATGCAGTGTGTGTGTGTGTGTGTGTGTGAAAATTGTGTGTATACAGATAACAAGCCATTCAATTCTTGCTGTCCTGACAAACTGACCAAACAGTCAGTGATCACTCCAAAATGATGGAAAACACAGAACAGTAGAGGCTGACTAAAATGTTGTCCCATCAGAATCTACTTCTGGGTTTTAGTAATTTGGTCTTTTCCCCTTGCCAATCTTCAAAAAAGTAAAGAATTTGGTCATTTTTTTTTTTTTTTTTTTTTTTTTTTTTAACTGTGTTAATGTAGTTTTTTGTTTTTTTTTGTCCTGTTTATTTAATCCTGTAAGTTCTGAAGAAGCTTCAGTCTCCCAGCTTCATAATCATCCTCATCAACATTCACCAACAGTTTAATTGCTTCATGGCCAACAGCCTGTTTTAGAGACTCTGAAAGATTGGGTTGAGAAGAAAGAAAAAGAATTAAACATTACAAACAGAAAAAAAGTTGTTATTGTTATATAACAGCACTAAACAAATTTGACACAAATATCAGTGAGTAATCAACAAATCTGTTTTGGCTTTGGTCTTTGGCTGCGAACAAAATGTTTAGCAGTGTTTATTTTGTTTTTTATAGAAGCCTTAACAGGAAAGTCAGAAATGGTTTCATGTGTAGTTTATGTCAAATTTGTATTGAGAACCTAGACAAGATGTTCATGTAACATTTGATATCATGGCAAGGATTTATTCAATCATAACATATACAATCACTTTAATGTTGACAAATATAGCAACAAAGCAAATTCTGGCAGTAAGGAATAAAAAAATAAATAAAATACAAACAAATTAATAAAAATCCAACAATAATCTCATTTCTATTTCAGTAGCAACTGCACTTTAACCAGTGTACAGAGGCAAGCCTCTTGCTCTACTTCAACAAATCCCTGAATTTTCTGCATTAACAATTTTCTAATTTTAAATAAAAACTTTAAAAATTATAGCTAAATAGTGAATTTTGATATTTTGTACCTAAATTTGAAGTTTCAACATTAAATATTTTGTGCATTGCAAATGATGAAAATAATGATTGTCAGTGGTCAGGGATTTTAAGGCAAGCCTTACAGAGCCTTAATGTGTATAGCATTAAGAAAAGAATAATTTCAAGAATAGAGAAACTTTCTAACAGATGCACACATGATGAATGAGATTTTTTTTTTCTAAAAAACATTTATTTTACTCAGTCTGAGACTAACGGAAAATATAAAATAAAATTTGGGAAAAATTGGTTTCATTTACATAACATTTAAGACATTATTTACTCAGCAAAATCTTAAATGTTTTGAATTTCAGAATTATTTAAACTCACAGAATCAAAATAGTGTATAATGGTAATTTTCTTTTTTATGGGAGTAAGTACCAAAATAGTATCTAATTTCCTTGGTTTTTGTTAAAGTATTTTAGTTTAATTGGGGAGGTACTGTCTAGAGGACAGATTCTCAATTGCTAAGATGGAATTGTTAGGGCATTGTTGTAAAATAATCATCTTTTTATAAGAGAAATCATATTTCATATTATATATGTGTGGCACAAGTTTATAATAAAAGGTTCTTTTAAATATCATTAAAAAAAAAAAAATTTTGTAAGTTTAGTAAAAAAATAAATTTATCTGTTTGATGATATGAAAGTTCTGAATATTTATCTTCATTTTTAATAAATTTGCAGATCAAACATTCTTTGCTAGCACAGTGCCTAGAATTTGGATTTAGTGTTAACGCCATTTGTCCAACAAACAGAAAAAAACCATGATATACAACAAAGCTTCAAAAGCAGCATTATACATAGAATCACTATTTTATCAGTATTGTTCGCTTTAATTCCTGACAAGCACTTCTTGGTTTTCAATGTTCAAAATACAGAATTAAGAAAAAGAAAAAAAATTGCAAAATTCTACAAACATCAAATCTCACTTTTAGGTATTCATCTTACTATAGTGATTTTTATTCATAACATCATGAATTTCCCCTAAGATGGGCACTCATCAGTAGTGAGCCATTATAAATTCTTCTGTGAGGCTAAAACACATTCTTTCTACTTGGAAGACAAAAAAAAATCTTAATGTTTCCTATAAATACACATGAGTATTAAGTGAATGACTTTTGTTATTTTTCTTGTCATGACAAGCTTAATATGAAAAGCCTACAAGGTAAATGTAAATAAATTTTACAAGCAAGCTAGAATTGAAAAGTTTAAATATATATTTATTATGAAATAGTTGTTTTGTTTTTTTTTGTTTTTATTTAGAACTAAGGTTGGAACAATGAGGAAAAATCCCAAACTTTTACAAAATCCAAAATTGAAACAAAAAATGCAGATTGTTTTGATAAAAGCCAAGAGTTTTGCTTGCACAAAACAATGCAACCCCCAAGCGATTTTCTTGATTTCTATTTACTTTCTTTGATGGAAATACATGGTCTTTGAAGCACTGAGAAGTCCCATATTTTTTAAGGTACATCTGAACCTGGTTGCCCAAGAACAGTCTAGACCAAGGAGGAAAATATCTGACAAGTTATTACTTATGAGCTCATATTTTGCCTTAATATTGAATATTAACAAATTAAAAAGTAAAATCAACATATGGGTCGAAATTATTAAAGGAAACATTTTGCTGTAAAATTAAAAGTACTTCAAAAGTGCAGGGTGTTTTTTTTTTGTTTTTTTTTTAACACACCTCTTATTTGAAATAAAGCTCTTTATTCGAAATAATAGATGAACAATGTTCAATAATTTATTTTTCAATTTCACCAATACAGAAAATTTTTTGGGGGTGAGGAGGTAAATGACAGGAATTCTTTTTGGCCCGGATTTCTGATTGATCAAGGGAGATATGAGAATAAAACGTGATCTTTCTTTGGTATTAAGACAGAATTGAGCCAATGAAAAAGTAGCAATATGAAAGTCAGAGATTGGAATGAGCAGCTAAATTTGACTAAGACATATATAAATTGCATGCCCCCCCCCAAACTTTAACCACCCTCTTAAGAGTTCTCACTATAAACCCTTCAATTTGGAACCTTGGACAGTTAGAACTAAGGGATATCAGCAGACCCTGTCAATATGCTGGCTGATGCTCCGATATGTAAAAGTGTTTTGCACCAATTACCTTGACCTTTGAACTGAAGAACAGTCACCTAGTCTGGAAAATTGTATTTATTTTTTTTAAATTGTATTGTTTTTTTTCTAAAAAGTGGTGTTAATTATAAATGAACATTTTTGTCATACATCTTGATTTACACACAGGTGATTGTAAGAAATTTCTGTCACAGAACTGCAATACCTTTCCTCTATAGAAGGTACCTCTACATTTTCACTGAAAAAAAAAAAAAAAAAAAAAAAAACCAGCATAGAAAGGCTCCAAACTTAAAATCAAAGTTTTCTTGTAAAAATATTTATCTTATTATTAAGAGGAAAGACCAAAGTATTTTTTTTATTATTAAATTTTTTAATCCTTTCGAGCATGTTCCAAATTTATTTAAAAATTGTTTTTTTCACATCAACGTTAATTTAAGATAAGTGTTTTTGCACTTTTTTACCTCCAGTGAAAACACATTGATTTGGAAATTCTTGCAAACATCAAATAATTGTCAGATTTTAATGAAACTTTCAGGACTTATTGTGAATAAGTCCTGAAAGCATGAAATTATTTTTGAATGTTTTTTTATGTGTTACCTCCCACTTATTAATCTCATGAAATTTTGAGAAATTAAATTGCAATCTCAAAAATTTGTTTTATTAGTTAAAAGCAGGACACTTTGGGGAATGTAAATCATTCATTTTCAAACTACTACTCATTTCCCAAAAATCTGCTCCAGATCTTAAAATAAAAAATGCAATAAAACTATGACATTATTTAATTAGAAAAACTTTTAATTGTTTTTATGAATAAGATTTATTAATCATTTTTTTAAATTTTAATTATAATAATTTATATTATAAATTATTTAATATTCTGCATTACTTCAATCCGGTTAGACGATATTGTTATTAAGAGAAAACTATATTTACGAATCAAAAATTGAAGAGCTCAATAAAAGCCGTTTACCCCCAATATTTTTTTTTTTTTTTAAATCTTTAATTTTTTTTTATGTATATAAAATATTACATAACTCGCCCCTGTTTGAAAGTCTGGTTGACCTTACAAGACAATCAAAAAATAAGAGTGATGACGATGATAAATTTAAATCCAACATTCCTAAAATTAGATTACAGAGAATATTTTCCAACGTTTTTAAGATTACTGAGTATTTAAAAATTATATAAAAATGGCATTCAGTCATTTTCTTAAATTATGTTTTAACTGATAAAGTCTCTGTAGAACAACAGTAAATGTGTTGACAGATTTTATCATCACTTGTCAAGTGATCTATGAGTGAGAAGAGACGGTATTAGGTGCATATCAGCTACCGTTTGTTTTAAAAATCCATTTCTCTATTATTTTAAACTATTTTAAAGTAAATAATATTTTTTTCATATCAGAATAATTATAATATAAATCAGCTAATATTCTTCAAATAAAGCTTCAGAAAAGTATATTTTATTTTTGGAAGATTTTTGAAACCAAGAATTAACTTTTGTCAAAATGTGCCAATCAGAAAAATCGCTCAGTGAATAAAAGGGTATGATTTTTTCTAAGCTTGGTGGACAAAGATGCATTTTTGCTGGTGAGAAGTGAAGGTTGGATTTGCGACCCCATTTTGTCGTTTCTACATTGCCTGTTGAACTGTTACGATGGACTATCGTTTGAACTGTGATTTGGCTACAAGTGTTACAGATGAGAGACAGAAGAAACCTATTGAAGGCATTTATTGCTACTATAAATTTACAGGTTTTTTTTCTTTCTTTACCGCAACAAGCTATTTCAGCACTTACTTTGTCTCTAGAAAGATGGCAGAAAGACCGTTCGACATAAAACTGATCCCCAAATTCAGTGGTGACACGAGTGGACAGCCTGTGGTTGAGTGGATCAAGAATGTGGAACTGATATGCAAATTATGCAAGATCACGGAGATGGAACAAGTTCTTCCACTGTGCTTGAAAGTATACTGTGTATAGGCAGCTGAGCAAAGAACAAAAAAGTGACATTGAGCAAAAATAAAGAGTGCTCTACTAACTGCATTTGGAACAGACCAGTTTGTGGCCTATGACCAATTCCAGACATGGCATCTGTGGCCTGGCGAGACAGTAGACGTATTTTTGGCGGAATTAAAGAAGCTTGCTGTACCGATCGCACCACTCCTTGAAGAATGGATGACCTGTGTCTGGATTGCCTAGCCATGTTAAACAGATACTCCACACATCGTCCACAATGGATGATATGACACTCAACCAGTGGTTGACCAGAGCCCGCACTATCATGATTGACGAGAAAGAGGCTTATGAACCAGTGGCTGCAGTCAGTCAACCAGTTAAAGTCAAAGAGGATCTGACCCCGGCCATCCATCGACATGGCGATGTCACTTGCTATCAGTGCTCTGGGCCGAATCATTTTGCCAAATATTGCCACTATCAATGCTAAGAAATGCATGGCGGGTTGACACGAAAGGCACGTCCTGATCTACGACATTTTCAATGTCATAAAGTAGGTCACATTGCCTCTAAGTGTCCGGGAAATGGAATGGGAGATGCAACATCAGCTCCAGTCTCTTCCCCACACCAAGCATGAAAGAGGCACTCCCTGTAATTAAGGTGTGCATCAATGGAATAACACATACTGCTTTAGTAGATTTGGGCTGCTCTCGGTCACTCACAAACAGATCAATTTGTTGGCAGTGGAGCAGACAAAAGATGAATGTACTAACGGCCAAGGGAAAGGCTCTCAGGAGCCGAGGAGTCGGAAACATCAAACTCGGTATCGACAATGGTGACCCCGTCACAGTCAGTGTGTTGGTAGTGGACAGCACATTAGGTTTTGACCTGCTTCTTGGAATGGACATTAAGGAGCTGGGCAGAGTACGCATCACAGAGTCGGGCAAAGTCAAGTTTTCTAGTCCACCCATCTGTGCTGCTCTGCGGATCAACGGGCCCAACTTTAGCACAGAGTTTGACCAATGGACAAAGACATGGACAGCGCTGTGGAAATGGTCAGAAAATAACCCACCAGAGAAGCTCCAGAACCGAGTGTCAGAGTACTCGGTGCCTGGACGAGTCAAGGAAGAATACCAGCACGAATTGCAGGTGTGGCTGGACGAGTCAAGGAAGAATACCAGCACGAATTGCAGGTGTGGCTGGACAATGGATGGCTGACTTCATATCCTGAGGAAGAGCTTAGTCCTCCAAGAGGCCTCATTCCGTTGATGGCCATGGTACAGAAAAACAAGGGAAAGGTGCGCCCCATACTAGATTACAGGGAACTGAACGAACATGTAGACACATACATGGCTCATGCTGATGTGTGCGCACAAAAATTAAGAGAATGCTAAAGGAAGTGGTCCAATGTGTCTGTGATTGATCTTTGAAAGGCCTGCTTGCAGTTACACATGCACCAGTCACTGTGGCCATTTCAGACAGTGATCCTTAACAGGAAGAGATACTGCCTAATGCAAATGAGATTCGGGCTCAATGAAGTGCCGGCCATTATGAAAGCCATTGTGGATGCTGTGCTATCCAAGGATGAGACAATTCATCAAGCGATGTCAGCTTACATTGACGACATCTACACCAACAAAACCTTAGTGCCCGCTGCGCAGGTAAGACATCTTGCCGACTTTGGGTTCGAGTGTAAGAACCCAGAACGACTGGAGGACAGTGCCCGTTTGCTAGGCTTGCAGGTCTGGGGAGAGCATAACAGGTTTTATTGGAAAAGTGAAAGCAAGCTCCCAGACATTCCCAGATATGACACGATACAGCATGTTCTTGTTATGAAGGGAAACAGGTGGGATATTTTCCTGTGGGCAGTTGGATCTGCATTGTGACTGCCTTTATCAAACGTAGGGTGACTGCTGTCACTACCAGCAGGGATGACAAAACAAATGATGCTCCCCTTAGAGACATGATAATGGAAGTCATTACCAGGGTACAATAAGATGACCTCGTACGTGGTAAATGGTGCGTTGACAGATGTGATTTTGATGTCTGGGTTGATGCAAGCTCCCTTGCGACAGGACAGTCTCTTGAGATAGATGAAACTGTCGTGGAAGACGCATGTTGGTTGCATCCCGAGAAGGAAACAACATATCAACCTGTCGGAATTGGACGCTGTTATTAAAGGAGTAACTGTGGCCCTTATTGGAATGCAAAAATGTTGCATTTGTTCACGGATTCTGCATGTGTGCGTAAGTGGATAGTAGACACTCTTATGGGGAAGGCCAGAATACGTACAAAGGCTGCGAGCAAAATGCTCATTCAAAGACGACTAGACACACTGGAAAGTTGGTAAGCGAGTACAACTTATCAGTGGATATAGAGCTGGTTAGATCAAATCAGAACAAAGCAGATCATTTAACAAGGGCAACCCAGAGATGGGTTGACGCCATTAAGAAAGAGGTAGAGCATCAGCATGCGACCGTAACTCAGATCTATTAAGATCTGTGAATTGTCAAAGCAGAAAATCCTGGTGTAAAATGGATATTTCATGAGGCAGATTGATCCCACTGTATCCAAAGCTGCCTTCAGGGCAGTGGTCAGAGAATGCAAGGAGTGTCAGTCAATCAGCCCAGCACCTGTGCAATGGCCAAAAGGACTACTGAATGTGAGCAAAGTGTGGTACAGTGTTGGAATGGACATCACCCACCATAATGGAACTCACTATCTAACCCTGATTGACTGTGGCCAAACCCAGTTCACTATTTGGCGACACCTACATCGACATGATTCCGCAAGCATGATTGACCATTTGAGGTCGTTGTTCTTTGAACATGGACCTCCAACAGAACTCCTCACTGACAACAACACTGCATTCCGCAGTGGAGTATTTAAAGATTTCGCTGCGTATATGTCCCATCAGAAAATGGCATAATCAAGTGATGCCATTGGAGCGCCAAGAGAGTCGCTGCTAGGAAGCCGTGTTCCATAATGGAAGCGGTGTATTGCCATGTTACCCGTAAAGACAATGTGTCACCCTCAACTGCGCCAGCCAACACGATTTACTGGTACAAAGTCCAGCTAAGAGGAATTGACGCAACGTGTTCAACTGAACAGATAAAAGAACGAGCACTGTACAACCTGGGCGAACGCATGTGAGCAAAAGCCCCACATAGCCGGAGTACAACTTGGTACTGGGTGGGGCATATCACTGGAATCAGTAACTCGCACACTGTGCTGGTTGATCGAATGCCAAGACTTGTGTCCCTGTGTAGGTTCGATACTTCAGTAAGTGGTACTAGCAGTGAGTGCTCAGGAAATAAAAGAATAATCATGATTGGGGGTAGGGCTAGCACCTCTTCGGATTCTACATTGCCTGTTGAACCGTTATGACAGACTATCGTTTGAACTGTTATTTGGCGACAAGTATTGCAGACAAGAGACAGAAGAAACCTATTGCAGGTGTTTATTGCTACTATAAGTTTACAGTTTTTTGGATTTTTTTTCTTTACCACAACAGACCAAAAAGATGAGATTCCAATCAATATAATTTCTATTTGAAACACACCAGAGTATTTTGCTTACTGGAAATAGTAAATTTAATCATTTAGTTTTAATTAAAGCTAAAAAGAAAGCTTCAAGAATGCTTTTTTATTCTTAAAAATTCATTTTAAATCTTAAGTATCAAACATTCAGTGGAGGTGCCTACTCTAGAACAAAGCAATAATGAAATCTTTTATGATTATTGGATTTTTGAAAAATTTTTAAACACAGAAATTATATTGTTGATATTAATCATGGTGTCAGTCCAGATAGTTATTGACAAAAACATTGAAAAACTTATTCTTTTATAGATCATTGACTTTATACTATACTTTTCTTTTGAAAACTTAAACAAAATTAAAACATTAGGAAAAAATTACATTTTTTTTATAAGGTGCCTTCAGTGGAATAAAAAGAATAAAAACAAACCCCATCTTAAACTGGCTAATTTAGAATCAGACTCACTAAACAAGTGATGGTCAGAGAACCTTGTTTGCCAATAAACATTCATTCATTCATTTTCTAAAGCTTTTCAAACCATTACAGGTTATTTAAAGCCAGAAAATATTTTAGATTGTAAGAATTTTTTTTTTTAGATAATGATGAATTAATGCTATAAGTCTTACTAATTAACCCATAGCTG
>OZ038485.1:120478806-120506306 GCA_964036315.1 Acanthosepion esculentum | reverse complement strand
ATACCTAACTGTGCCCTGACAATTCCTGCTCTCTGCTTCTCTCACCGCTGCTCACATTTGTAGACCTTTTTCAATCCTGCAATCCTGATACACATATCTAAGGCAGCATTATTAACATTGGCCTCTATTCTAAAAAGCATCCTCTCCCACTAACATCAACCTCGGTGTACAAACACCTTTACTTAATGTGCCCAGATTCTTACACTGGGTCATCATTCTCTTTGGTTGTAGGCAAAAGATTTTTACTTGGATATATAACCACACTCAATCCAAGTGATGAGAAAGAACTACACAACAAAAACACATTCATCATCTTCAATCAAAAAGGGTAAATTTATTTTAATTTTTCATACAAATCCTTTTCCCTAATTTAAGAGAGTACTGAAAAGTTCTCAGCCTGACCCACTTCCCTAAATCTAACCAATACTGTTCATGCTTATCTCAACTTTCTAGGTCAATAGACCTCATCACAAGCTTCATTCCAGTGCTGGCCTTAATGGCCAAGCAAGTTGTGAGAAAAACAATAAGATGGAGTCATAAAATATAGTGAAAATGATCAAGATCAACAATTACAAGGTAGTAAAAAATAAAGATGGTGTAGAGAATTGGAGAGATGAGGGCTGCAGAATTATGAGATTTGTACATCACTTAATCATCATTAACCCTTTCATGATTAAAGTCATTTAGGTAAGATCCATGAAAGATAGTCTCCCAAGATAAGATGAAAGTTCAAGTCTCATTGGAATCTGTTTTCAATTCCAAATTTCCAATTTGTTCTCAATCAAAGAATATTAACCAAGAGTGTTGTTATTAAAAAACAGTAAGATGGAGAAAAGCTAGTAATAAAATAATGGATTTCTTTTTCAGGAGATTGTTTCAAGGGGTATTTTGTGTGGTGAAGACTCCCTACATCAATGGTGACAATTACCTATCAACATCAGAGTAAGAGACGCCAATAGCAAAGAAACAGCATTCTGTTCAAACCCTAAAGTGATTAATAAAATGATGAGTCTGACAGAAATAGACATGTAGTTCTTAAAATAGATACCTTTTTTTTTTTTTTTCAAACCTTTATCTTTGTAAAATCCAACAGTCGCAAGAAAATTTACATCAAATTAAAACAAAGGAAATTGGATAACACTAAGGGAACCTTGAAGGGCACAAATTGTGAAATCATAGGAATCTGGTCATGTTCAATCTTCATTAGATACTCTTCACTTAGTTTTTATGGCCTTGTACTAAAATAAGTAAAAAAAAATCTAGCAGAATCTAGAGTTAATCTTAAACCTTTAATCAACCCCTCATTCTAAAAGCTATATTCTAAACATACATTTTCTTTCTTCTGATATCTAATGACTTTTGTCTCATAAAAGCTGTTACATTTAGTGTATGAAAAATTCAAGGGGATGCTTAAAAGTTGTCTTACCCACTTCTCCAAAAAATCAAAAAAAAAAAAATTTTTTTTTGACAGAGATTCCTGGTCAGGCCAAGAACTTTTCAATCCCCATTTGTGTAATCAAATGTGGTAACTATTGTGGAAGAGAAATAGTATTATGGCACAATATACAGCAAAGTATTTTTCTGTGTATTCTCATAAAAATAAATGCACAAATAATAAAAAAATGAGTGAAATTGAACAAAATACTGGCAACTGACCACAAGTAACTTTCTTTTTGATGTCATCAGAATCCTGTGTTTTATCAGTTGTTTTGTCTTGAGAGGAGCGAAGTCGAGATCTGCGTCCACCACGACACCTTTTCTGTTTTTTGTTAACAGGACAAGCCGTGGTTAAATCAGTCTTGCTGGTTGAAGACTGGCCACAGTTTTGTGCTCGTTTGTGCCCAATGCGAGAAGTTTCTTCCAGGTATTCATCAACAGGATCGGGAGTAACTGCAAAAACAAACATTTAAAAAGTTAAAGCATTAAAGACTTAGCACAAAGAAAATGGATTCTGTTGCTGCTACAAGACAATTTAATTTCTGCAATTTATGAATAATAAATTTAGTAATTTCTAAGTAATACTGGAAATTATCTACAGTTCTCAATAGTAGTTTATCCATTTAGTTTATCCAATACATTTATATACTACATTTGCTGATAAATTAAAATGCTCAATTTTAAAAATATGCTAAAAAAAATATGCAAATATTACATTGCATCCAGTATGTTGGCATTGTGAGAAGATGACTCTTCCAAATCTTAAAGTAGACAGCTATAGGGCTCGGAGAAGTTGAAATAAGAAACAATCCATAAAATATTTTTGGAAACCATGCATCTTATACAGGTCAGTGTAAATACGGTAATTTTTATTTTTTTTAGATCTCATGGGGGTATATATTTTTATTACTTTATCCATGACATGTACCAATCTGTGTTTGGTTTTTGACTGGTAATTCACCACTGTAGAGTCGTTTCTGTTTATAATATGATCATAAAATGCATGGAGAATACCCACTGCAACAGCAGTTTAAGAACACAAATTTATGTAATACGAAAAAGAAAAATATTAATTTTAAGAATGGTATAATTCGCAGATGAATAATGGAGGATATAAAAAAAAAAAAAAAGTACAATTCTCCTTAATTTTGAACAATACTGTAGGAAAAAATATTTCTTTTCTACTCTCTTTATCTCTGCTTAAGCATTATTTTAATTCTTCTATTTTGTAATGTCATTTGGAAGAAACAAGCTTATCTGTTGCTCAATATTGGCTATCAGTGAAAGTTTAGCATTAATTCATCATTAAATGGCATATACATCATTCCTTGCCAACTATCATTAATGGATACATGGGCAGTAAGTTAATAGAGTCAATGTGTTTAAGGGACTCCACAAAGCATTGTGTGTAACAAAGGTACTTGGGTAGATACAAAGTATATTAATATGTATTTTTTGATGTGGTTATAGATTAAAACTAGTACATGATTAATATCTAATTAAGAATAGTTTAAAGCAAACCATCCTAAAATGGTTGTTAGTGCAATTGAGAAAGTTAAAATTTTATATCCTAGAAGCTATAAGATATTTTTTCTATCCTTTTAATATATTTTGTATATTTATTTTCTAAACTCAATTTTGTATATTTTATATTAATAATGTTGATTTTGAATTTGATTGTTTAAAATTCTATAACTGATGATTCTTTTTTGAATTCTTGACAAAAAAGAAGAAATTGCCGAAGAAAAACTATGTATTTTGTTTTTCTAAGTAGACATAAATTTTCATCCAAGTTACCAATTTTGACTTTCCCCAAAAAATAAATATGGAACATTTAAGACTTTTCTTAAAGAAGAATGCAATCTCAGAGATGGCATTTCTTCTGAAGAAAAATCTTGCAATCAGTTTTCTAACATAAGAGGATTTTATGCGTCTTGTCTTCCACAGCAAAAATTTGTGAACAACTGATCTTACTGGAAATATGCAAGGACCCTCATGAAGAGAACTGCCTAAATTTCCAAACAAGCTATTGGTGGTGGATCACAACAAATTTCTTGTAATAAAAATTTTGCTGTGATTCAAAGATTTTGGGAAGTCCAGGTTCATTTTATAATAAGAGGTTATAAACATGGAAAACCTCATGTCACTTTGCTGAAAGTTACATATCTATAAGTCTACCATTTGAGCATGCTTAGAATATTGCTGCCACATATGGTTCAGTTCCCCTAATATTTATCTTGAGCATAAGATCCAAAGAAGAATCTGCCATATTATTGAGCCTGATCTGGCATCTCAGCTCCAGTCACTTTCCCACCACCATAAGGTTGCCTCCATATGCCTTTTCTATAAATATTTTCATGGTAATTGTTCGAATGAGCTCGTCGCTATGGTATGTAGACTTTATGAATTTAAGTGCAGCACTAGACTTTCACCGAGATCTCATCAATTTAAATTTGAGCTGGCTAGATGTAGCCATAAGTTCTATGCTAACAGTTTCTTCTCTCTTGTAAACTCCCTTCCAGCTCCACGCTTTCCAGCTAACTTTAATCTGCAAAAATTTAAATGCAATGTCAATTACTATCTATTGCCCACCTGATTACTCTTCTCTTTCTGCTCCTAATTCTTCCACACCCTGTAACCCCTTGTGTTATAGTAGCATTACTGCCTTGCTTGGGGTGATTCCAATTTAAAAAAAAAAAAAAAAAAAAAAAAAAGAGTTAAATTCTAATGACTAACAAAAGGTTATGCCAGGTTTAACTCCCTAACTCAAAGAAATCTGTTAGAAAGAAAAATGTTTTACATGTATGTTTATATGCACATAGGCAAAGTTTTTCAATCATCCCCATGACATGATTACTGGTTTTTATATAGTTAACCACGTCACTAACTCTTTCACAAGAATCAAAAGATTAATTCCGCTTTGTTATTAAAAATTTTCAAAACCACAATAATTACTACAGAGTTCTATAACTGTCTTAATGACCATACACATAAAAAGATAGATTAATCAAGCTGCTAAATCTATTTTATTATTGTAGTTGCTCAGCAAGCTCTCTTCAAATAGGTGTGGGTGTATATTTTATAAAAATCTATGACAAAGTAGAAATTTTTTTGTGCAATTTGTTTTGACCTTTATGACTTCTGATATATAAAAATGTATATCTTATGTGCGTGTGTGTGTGTGTGATGTGCAATGCAATTTATTTCCAAAATAATTTAAAGCTGAAATTTTAAATTTACATAAAACCTATTTTAAAAGATTTTCACTTGTCTAAAAAGCTTAAAAATAGACTGCAAAATGGTTTCATAGACAGCACATCACAACATAGAACTAATAAAGCAATCATATTATTTAAAACTAGTACTCTGAAAAGATATTTAAAAGAATTTTTTTTTGCTACTCATCTGTATTTCTTGATTTTTATACCTTTATTCACTGATAAAATTTGGCTTTTATACCTTATAATTAAAAGATAAGTTTCACTGCGTATACCTTAAAGGAAACATTTTTTTATAATATTGAAATTTTTTTCTTTAAATAGGTACATGTATTTTAGTAGTTGCTAAAACAATAAGGATTTGAATGTTAGTCTAGAATGGAAATATACATTTCTAATTATTAATCATAGTGTTGATGATTGGCAGTAAACAATACTTAGTTATATACCAGTGATCTATTCCTCAAGTAAAATTCTAGGCCTATACTGTCCACCAAAATTAAATTCATCCATTATATTGCAAGAACATAGTCATCAAATAATCATGGTTGGTCAAGAAATTGATAACTGCCAATGTTGGGTCCTTCATACCATCTCAAGGTTGAGAGCAGAAAACAACTATTACATGATAACCAGTAGCAAGGAAAAATTTCTGACTATTCCTCAACAGTAACAATTGCGATAAGCCAGTGATGAGACCTTTTTAAGACAATGGCACAGAGAACAGGAAAACATGAATTAATGCCCTTTTTTTAATGTTATTGGTGTGAAATAAAAGTAGTTAAGATCTCTGATTAAAATAATTATATTTTCAAAGCTGATCAAGAAAAACAAAACAGATTTTTGCCAGAGAAACATTCTCACATAAAAACAATATTTCAACATCATTTAGTCAAGCAAGAGGAATAACCAAATGACCAACTGTTTTGTAATTCCTGATTTGGACGGATTGAAATTCAAACCAGGATGTTTGGTAGATATAAGAAAAAAAAGTATTTTTTTTAATTCATGATTTTATGTTTTGCTTTAACTACCAGTTATCACAACCAAAAGGAAATGACCAGAAGACTCACTTCATAGATAGGAACTGCTACAATGAGGTAGATAACAGTATCCCAGTTTTAAAAAGGAGAAAAAAATTAGCCTATAATATGACAACAAACTTGGTTCATCAGATAAAAGATCACAGCTTACTTTATGTCATATCAACCGTTTAACTTTAATAATTCCTAGTAATGCCAATTCTATCTGGCCTTTCTTTGTAATACCATTTTGTATATATTTATTGCAGAGTAATCTTACAAAAAATACTATTGCCAAGTTCAGATGAAGGTCACTACAATAAATGTGGTTAATATGAGGATCAGCCTAATGTAATTTCAATTAGAAGAAAATAAAAATAAATCTTAAGAGTAAAACAACATTGGGAAGAATTTATCAACTGGTTATTGTATTCTAAGCAAAATATTTGCTTAACCCTATGAAGTCACTGCACCTTAATTTACTAATGAAAATTTAAAACACTTTTGTGAAGTTATTTTTTTACTTTTTGCCTATTACTGAAGTCAAGACAGAAGATTTTGAAAAAATATTTTTTTAAATTTAATAAGTGACTCATATTGAAAGAGAAATTTCTTGCAAACAAAAAGGTGGAATTATAGTAACTATCAGAGAATTAGATTAAAAAGAATTGAATTTTGTTATTAATATTGCTACTAAATGTTAAATATTTTCCTTTGACACGTATGCACTCTCCTCCATCAGTCATACTGGCATACCAAGAACAATACTTTAATAACAAAGTTTAAAATAAATTGTATAAGAGCAACTTGAGAAGTGGAAGTTGCCATTTAAGCAAGTAAAAATAAAGTGAATCTTTCTAAGACATTACAAAACCAACAAAGTTCGATTAAGCACACCAGTAAAAAAAAAAAAAATTAAAACCAACAAGTTTGTAGCTGAATAGCAGACTGGCAGGCCAAAGCAAAATCATATTTGCTTAGCAGAAATAATTTTAAAAGAAATATGTAATTCAGTGATAACTTAAGTTACAAGTTTTTCATCAAATCACTTAATAGAGTTCTTTATTTTGATAATTTAAACTGGAATTCAGATCTGTTAATGCATAGTATTTTTAAGAACTTTAATATCTCTAATTATGTTGTATTTTACAAAAATCTGTTACAATGACTATGAATAGAGTGTGATGCATTTAACTAAGCTTAGTTTGGCACACTGCACCAGTCATGAGACAGCCAGGAAGGACTGAACTGATTTCTCTCAAAAATTAACGTATGACAAGTGTGTACTACATGTACACATTTAATACAAACAATTTCTTGCCGTCTAATATTCATTGCTTCATACTTGTACTATTAGAACATTGGTTTTATAAGATAGAAAATATGAAATTATTTCTCAGTGCACAAGTAAAATCGTAAATATGCTAATATACACATATTGCAAAAGATAAGAAAAAGGTACTTTTCATTGTTTTGTTTTTTTTGCAATGTGTATATTTATATATTTACTATTTTAATTGTGCATACGAACATGTAAGAAGAGGAATGTGGTGACATATGTGCTCAATAGAAAGTGTTGTCTTTGCAACAATTTATTTTTAAAAGGGAAGTTGAATTATAATTGAAAAAGCTTATTTCCAATTTTATTCCAGTGAAGAAATGTTGACGTGTATATGAAGCATAGCCATTATCAGTGCAGATAAGGGAATCGGCAACCTCAAATTCCAGCCATATTTGTTGGGTTTTATTTTACACAAACATATGAATTAATCTCTTCTCCTTCAAAATATGGGTTAAATAGCAAGACAGACTGAGCTCTTTAGCTTTGGTTGACAACCAGTCTAGGACAACTTTAAATTCAAAACTAGTTCTGGTATAGTGCTGACAATTCCACCTTGTAAAAATCAACTTGCAACAGAAATCACAGCAGCAACACTTAGTGTGGTGAGGTTATGGTCCCAGTCTCCGCAGAAGAGGGGGTGTCTAATGGCACTAAGGAGAAGGAAGTAATATTTGTAAATCTTATTCTCAACAGTTATTCACAGATGCTTAGATTCATTATCAACTTGACAGTAACCCTGAAAGTCACTAAGATATTTTTTACATGGAGACTCAGCAATGTATTGAATGCCCTCAGTTAAGGACAGAAGTTTGAATGCAATGAAGAGCAGGTGTACTTTTGTGTCACAGTTCATGATTTTAATTCTTTTAAATCCTAAAAATATCTGTCTATATTTATGAGATAAGGTATTATGTACGCTATTTACATTATTCGGACTATTGTCCTCATCTTTGTTGCCATATTTATTACAACGTTTCAGCCATTGTTACACTCCGGCCTTCTTCAGGTGGTTGGAATGTCGAACTGAACCCTTTATTTCGCTCACTGGGGTAGACTGTTCTAGTTCCACGTGCCATGTTTAATGGATGTCAGTTATCAGTTATCTCCTGTTAATTCCCCTCTCCAAGTTCTCCACTGCCTTAACTGTGCCATGTGTCCTCAAGGACACATGGCACAGTGGATAAAAGCATTGTTTAGATCCAGTGACAGGACCCAAAAAGTGTGAGTTCAATACCTGGTTAAGAAGGCCTGAGTGTACAACAGCTGAAACGTAATAAATATGGCGACAAAGATGAGGACAATAGTCCAAATGATGTAATTAAAGTCCCAATTATGAAATAAAAATTCTAGTAAATACAAAACCATTAAAGCTAGTGTAAAAACTGCACATTCCATTGACAGCAACATATTCGTATTTAGAATGCTTAAAAAAGAAATATGAAATAATTCTTTAAAAAAGGTTTTCCACTGATATGAAGTGGAATGGTTATATTGAATCAATTGTTAAGTCCGTTCACTACATCATGTTAGACAATTTTTTTCACCAGAATCTATCTTGCAAATTTATAAGTTTACCATTCTTCAAATATTGTTACATCTGGTCTGGTACTTCTGTTATGTATCTAGAGATTCTTGACAAAATTCAAATAATCAGCAACATTATTTGTCCTGCCATCATAATGTAGCTTCCCTTTGCCCCTTCTATAAATACCTTCAAGATAACTCATCTGATGAGCTTTCCTTGTTGATATTTCAATTTCACAAATTCAAGCGCAGTACTAGACTGGCACTTATGTCTCATAATTTCATTGTTCAAATTACTAGTTGTAACCATAAGTCCTATGCTAATAGTTTCTTCTATTGCACTTCTTGCTTTGCCTGTCAACTACAATCTCCAAATATTTAAATGCAACAGCAATCATCTTGAATCTTGTCCTTATCCTCCATTCCCCCTCCACATACTCTCAGTAACTTCTTCCATCCTCTTCCAGTGGTTTTTATTGCCTTGCTTGGGATGAAATGCTTAAAGAAACAATAAAGAACCAAGACAGTATTGATAGTACAAAGATAATGAAACTAAACAATCAAGTGATAGAGATAAGAAAAGAGTTAAACTACCGCCGTTCCGTATATACAATCCAGATCACATTAAAGAAGATTATTCTATAGTATGCTTCAAGTTTTGTGAAATAGACATTTGTTTTTAGTTTTGTCTATCTTGAAGCAGAACTTTTTATGTTTATTCATCATCAGAGTAACATCTCTGAAGGTTGCTCACAGTAGTCATAGGGCAGTTGAAAGTACACTCCTCCACAAAATGGCATATCCTATTTCACTTCTCAACAATTGGCTTGAAAGGCATGATTTCCAACCAAAATCAACTTTGAACTCCTGTATAAGCTTTGTATCAACTGTAGGAATAACTTCTGACTCCAGGAGAATTTGACAGGGTGAAAATGTACAATTCAGTCATGTTTTGAGCACTAAGTAGACAATATTATAAATAAGAAAGAAAGCACAAGGACAAAATACAATTCCAATCTTATTAACTTATACAACATCCAGACACTTTTTAAGGATCAAGTTAAGTTTATTAACAAGTGATGCCCAGTGAGGACCAAATTTATGAGCAAATTGTGAGACTATCTTACTGACTACAGAAGACAATGCTTAATTGTTTCATTTTACTCAATGGATTCCAATCTGAAGTTCCCCTCCAAAGTACATACTAAGTAGTACTAGAAAAAGGTTAAGGACTAAGTGAAGATTCTGTCACTAATAAGAACATTTAATGGATGCACAACTGTAGTGTGTCCAAACATTTCCAAAGCATCATACTCCCTCACCCCATTGTTATAAAATCATAAAATGGTCAACAAAACAAAGACAATTTTCTTTTAATCAACTGAAAATTCTAGGGTCTTCAGCTAGTAAACGCTTTCATATTTCCTCAATTACAACTTTTGTTCCAAGATAACAACCCTGAGAATAAAAATAAAAATTATGCCTAATTTAACAAATACATTTTACATGGTGGGTGATAAAAAAATATATATATATATATATATATATATATATATATATATATATATTTCCTTTTTAAAAACTTTTTTTTTATACAAGAGAATTCAAACATTACCATTAGCTTTTTTTGTGTATATGGAGAGAGGATAAAACGGGGGGGGGGGATTAATTTCGGATATCGTCGAGTTTAGCGTCTGAAATAAGTTTTGCATACCAAAATTACTTCTCTGAGGTTACTGTACTAGCTACATATTTTCCCCTATAAAGTGAAACATTATTTTATTGTGACCAATATGATTTATAATTTGTTAAACGAAAATAATTTAAAATACAAGAGATCGAATGCATCACTCAAAAAAACGAAAAATAGTGTCCGAAAGGCAATATTCCCAGATGCTGTCTTAACTATTTAACCCTCCCCAACCCCGTGAAATAAATTCATATATTGGTTTTCCAAAGTCTGGCAAATTAGGTGGTAGATTAATCACGAGGAATATTTTTTGTGGGTCCACATGATTCAATGCAAAAAGAGTAGCAAGCTCTGAGGGAACCATGAAAAACAGAAGCCACAGAACAAAAATGTACTAGGCAAAAACTGTCCCCATCCTCATATATGAATTAATGCAGGAGAAAAAGAAAATAGAATTTATTGTCCTATTTGAGACTATTTTTTTTTATGAGGGGGAAAAAAGGTTACTCACAATATGAGGCTATAAACTATAAAGCAATAAAAGGAAGTAGTTCAGTATTTATTTAGTATGCGAAAATTGTTTGAGTCGCTAAACTCGACAATAAATTTCTTACAAAATATCTATTTTAATATTTTGTGATGATCATAAATTCGTTGTCAAACAAAGAACTTTTTCCCCAAAGCATTTTCTTCGATACTTACATCGGTAATAGGTTTCCAGAAATACGAAAATGGATATCTTTGCATAAACCATTTTTTAGCAATAAACAAAAAAAATAAAATTAAAATAAAAAAGAAACTTAAGATTATTCCTAAGAATTACATAAAAAGCTAAAAATAAACTTAAAGTAAAAACACGAAAAAAATGTAGGTTGAACTGAATTGGTTTATGTCCGTGTTTAAAAAAAAAATGTGAAAAACATTTCAACAGTGCCTGACGAAATGAATTAAGGTTACTTTGACAAAACTTTAAAATACATGAATTAATTAAATAAGAGATAAAAATGATAATAGAAACAAGTTTAAAAATAAAGAAAAGAAAGGAAAATGAAAACAAAAAAAGCATAAAGTTGCTTAGTTGGGGCAGATTATAAAAATGGAAACTAAAGGCGAAATCTTGAAGTAAAATGAAAGTTCCCAATTTAAAACAAGTTCTAATCATATCTTTTAAAAATAATGCACTAAATGAAACAATATTAAAAAATGTTCATTTGAAGACAAAAAAAAATCCTAAAACGAATGTAGCTAACAATAGAAAAAAAAATTCAAATTTGCTTTTTGTATATCCTTGATGTCAAAAAATGTTTGAAAAAAAAACAAAAAAAAGAAAGAAAAAAAAAAAAGGTGGTTTTAAACATTCATTTCTTAAACTGAAAATTAGATTATTAAAACCCAAGGTGCATGTGTGCTTAAAAATGTCTACAAAAAAAAAAAAAAAAATCTACAAAACGCGATACATTTTCCATTTTTGTCTTATCAAAGATTACATGATTACAACATGGATGAAAATAGCTTCCTCATAAAAATCATAAATTGAAAAAAAAAAAAAAAAAAAAAAAAAAAATAGCAGTAAAGGGCACTTTAGCATGGGAATAATCCGTGTGGACATTTTTACGATAATGTTTAAAAATAAATAAATAAATCTGCAAAGAATTTTTTTATATATAGAAATGTTTTTTCACACCACTTTTTTTAAAATTTTATATTTTT
The DNA here is from genome assembly GCA_964036315.1 of Acanthosepion esculentum. Classification (NCBI taxonomy): domain Eukaryota; kingdom Metazoa; phylum Mollusca; class Cephalopoda; order Sepiida; family Sepiidae; genus Acanthosepion; species Acanthosepion esculentum. The sequence continues at coordinate 120,494,363 of OZ038485.1, read as the reverse complement.
GCATGATCCAAGTTATATCGGACATGTATGATAAAAAAAGCAAATACGAAAAAGAAAATATTTTTTTTATATAATGCAAAAAAAAAAAAAAAATTAAAAAAAAACATCTTATTTTGTATTTAATTTTAAACGTTAGTTGAGAACTTGAGAATCTATTCATCAAATCAAAAGAATTGTCATAATGACAAAAATATCAGATTTAGATCTCCAACAAGTTTATTAATTTATTTTATTGTGGAAACCTCACAATAATTGTACAATGTTATATAAATTGCAAAATTAGAGGGGAAAATGTGTGTAGTGTACACAAAACATACAATATAAAAAATAAAAAATGTATATTCTGACTGACATACAGATTTTTTACTTCAAGTCCCCAGGCATAGACAATCATCGGCTCAAATAAATATTTTTATTGCAAAAAATAGTGGGGGGCATATCATTTTAAAAAAAAAGGGATTAATGAATGTATTTTTTACTAGATCATATGGATTATTCAACAATACAATTCCTTTACTTATTAAGTTTAGTCATTTTAACACCCTTACCACTCTCCCAATCCAATGCATGACAAATTCTTATTAAAAATCTTTGGTTAGAATTTAACTACAAGATACATCTTAAGACTTAAGTCTATTTTTCCTAACCATGATATAGTAGCAACATCATCACCATTTAACTATAGTGTTGTTATTATTTTTATTCTTGTGGGCTTGAAGCATTTTTAGTAGCAGCAGTGTATAACAAATATAAAAATGAAGATGTGTGTCTTAGTAACAATTTACCAGAGATCAGGCTGCTTAATGAAAGATTTATGCACAAAGAATTTACTTACACAATTACAATACATCAATAATAGGAATTTTAAATCACTGGGTTAATTTTGCATTTTTTTAACAGAACTAGATACATATACGGATTTTTTTTTAAGCCTACGGGCTATAATTTACTAGCTTTTTTTTTTTTTTTAAGATGATTTTTGATTTTTTTTTTACTGTCCCAAAAATTAGTTTAGCAATGCTCAAATTTTTATTTTTTTCAACAAAATTAGCAAGCTAAAGAAAAGTAATTTTACATCAAATAAGAGATTTTTCTTTTTCTGGAGATTCTTTTTATTACATAAGGTTAATTCTGCCAAGCCATTATCAGTAGTTGGGAGTTAGCTTCTTGACGTACCCACCACTTTTCCCCTAGGTGTGGGGGGTGGCTTAGTAATAATGGAATAGGCTCATTTTTTTTTTTTAAACTATCACGAAAATACATATTGTTGCTACTATACATAACTCACCAGTTTTCCTACGACGTAGAGTCACGTAGGGAAGAAGGTCTTGTCGACCAGTGATAGCAAGGGCTTGAAGTATTTTGCCAAAGTTCGTTCCATCAACCATACCGGCCCTTTCTAGGGCAAGAAAATAATCATAACCATCGTTGACTTTTTTCATCAATGACCTCTGGTCAGTCTCATCAGCCACCCTGGGCCTTGAAGACGTTTGTTGATGAGGGTCACTTGAGCCAGCTGCCCCCGTTCTGTGTTGGTGAGAAGAACGATGGGGTCTGCTGCTATTATTAGGATTATCACATTTTTGGACTTCGCTATCTGTTCCATTAGAGCAACTTGCTGTACCTTTGCTCGAAGATGTTTCGGCATCTGAAAGTCCTTTTCTCCTCAAACAAACTACCTCTTTCGGGGTGAGCCTGTCCCCGACCAAGTGGAACATCTCGTTGAGAGAAAGCATCTGTTGACAATTCTCCACCTTACTCGATCGCACTGATTTCTCAGCATCAGCCGCCATTTTGGGACAGCCACACAAAATTTCGGCACCTGAAATAACTGGTCCGCAGTAAATGGATTTCAACTTCCTCTCTAATCGTCATTTGTTGACGCTCTCTATCTCGCCGTTCCTCCCTAATTGACATAGCGAAGCATCCCCTCTCTAAATCTCCCATCTTTGAATCATTTTCTCTCTTTTCCACTTACTATTGCATCACTCTCCCCCTTACACCCGAGCAATTTCCTGAAACTGATCTCGCACCCAAAGTCTACTATTAATATACAAGAAAGCAAAGTTTAGCTGCTTTTTAATTTTATTTATTTACCAAAATATTATATTTTATTAATTAGAAAATAAAAAATATATTTTAGAAATAAAAAAAAGAAATTTAAACCAGAAAATATTTCACAATAATTTACTTATATTATTAAGTGAAGCAAAACTTTTTTTTGTGTATATACAACTGTACGTTAACAACATTTCCCTTGTTTTGTTTGTTTTCTCTGAGTAAAAATAAATAATTACCACGAAGTAAAAAAAAAAAAAAAAAAACGCCTACATTTAACGTGTAGATTTTTTTATTGGTGAAAATTTACAAATTGCAATTAAAAATTTGGTTGAAACTGTTAAAATTTTAATTCCGTCTTCTCCAAATTCAGAAAAAAAAAACGCTTGTAAATAATAAATATCAACAAAATAAACAATTTTTAACGTTAAGTTGCTTAAAAATCAAAACTAAAAAATTCTTCTCTAAATTTTCAGTGATTTAAAGCATTTTTATTAACAAAATATTGTAATATTTCCACTTTTTAAATTATCAATTTTAATAAAAAGATTATTTATTTTTAAAATTTGATAAATAAATTCTAAACAATAAAATCATAAACAATAAACATCCAAGTTACTTTTCTTTCAACAGTTACATGTAAAATTCATTGAATCAGTTAAATATTTTAAACAATGTAATGTTTTTTGATTGGTTAAAATGTTTCAATTTACTAAATCAATTGAAATTATAAAATAGATGCTAATAATTGGTTGAAGGTTAATGTTATAACATTAATTAAGAAAAGCCTAAACACTGGAGATCTCACTTTTTAACAGTACTTTCCCATTGTACAAAGAGAATAATGTCAGCACATAAACATCTATGGTTATCATGCATATTCTTCCTGAAAATTAAGGCCTAATGGTATTTATACTGGGTTTTTGATACTGTAGAACCCAAATTCTACATTATTCCAATACCTAAAAATAGTTTGGTCAAATCTGTGCAAAAAAGTGGATCACAGAACATTTTCAAAAAAAATCTTAAGTCCTCATTGGTTAATAAATATACAAGTAGGCGTGACTATACACCCACGCTTAACTAATTTTTACAGCTTGTGACTGAAATCTAAGTTCGCACCAAGTCTCTGTGAACCACCCGAAGCAAATAAAAACAGAAACTCATTCACACTCGCCAGTGAGCACCATGACATCAAACGAATTGCAATTAAACATCACGTCACACAATCTTAAGTTCTTTGTCCATACAAACTTTATACAAACTTAACGATATTCACCCTCACTCACCAAAACTCACCGGTGAACTCTATTCCCATTCACTCACCAAATTCCTTATGCAGAAGTTAAACAAATTCCTGCTAACAAATCAACTTTATTTCTCAACATTCGAGAACATTGTATTACACAAAAAAAAATCAAAGGTAGATAACTTCTCTGATCACAAAATTGCATTCAACTTTACAAACATTTACTATTTACATGAACAGTAAATTCTTAAATGTAAATTTTTCTCTTGTAATTAATTTACAGAATCTTCAATAACAGATTCTAACAAACATCCTTTCAAATCAGAACTCATTAACAAAATTTAATCTTTCACCAAACTTGAGTTCAACATAAATTAAACTAACAAGATTTCACCTAAAAAAATCCACTACATGTTTGTAAAATATTTTCATTACAAAAATATATTGAAAATTAATTGTTATTCAAATATTCAAACATGCAATGATAACAGCAAAAATTGCAATATGAGCACGGGTAAAAATGTTTACTGAAGACATTAGGTTTATAATACCCAGAAATTCATACACAGATGTCCTCAAGGACACATGGCACAGTGGATAAAGGGGATAAAGGCTTTAGGTAGATCCAGTGACAGGATCCAAAGAGTGTGAGTTCAATACCTGGTTAAGGCAGTGGAGAACTTTGAGGGAAATTAACAGGAGATAACTGACATCCATTAAACATGGCATGTGGAACTAGTGAGCAAAATAAAGGGTTCAGTTCGACATTCCAACCACCTGAAGGAGGCTGGAGCATACAACAGCCGAAACGTTGTAATAAATATGGCAACAAAGATGAGGACAATAGTCTTTTATCACAAATGTTTCTTGTTGTTTTTGCATTTTGCTTAAAATATTCGTGGAGTAAAAAATTGTATGGATTGATTTGCACTGTCAACACAAATCGTAACCACCAAACTTTCCACTGCACTCTCAGTTAAAAACAGTTAAAATAATCTTAATTATATCACAATATGGATATAGGGTTGAGGTACTCCAGCCCTTGGCTATGATCTTTCATCTTCTTTAAATTCTAAGCCAAGCACTAAAGGGCCTTCTCCCCAGTTAGTACCTCTCCCTCAGGTGGAGGCTGAATTTATTGTCCAGCACCTGAGATGTCCCCAAAAGAGGAAGTGCTGAAGGGGCTTGAGCAATTTTTCCATGGTATGACCATTAAACCCACTTTAAACCTTGACCTTGTGTCACATCCAATTGCAACATGAGCACCCTGGTAAATACATATAGGGTTGAAGTTGTACTTTAAATATTACTCTTTTTATATTGGCGATTAGCTATCTAGAAAAAGAAAAATAAGAGATAAGAATTGTTCTGTCTTGACTTGTCACATGTGGGTATTACCCCCACTTTGTATCCACTAGATGGCACTGTATCAGTGGTATAAAAGAAAAGTACTCACTTCCGCTTTTTCCTTTTTACTCCCTCAGAAACAGGATGTGGCAGGTAGCAGGCACATTAAGTCTACTCTGCTGAAAAGACTTTCATTAGACAGCTGACTATCTAAACTTCAGACCAGCCACGTGGTACCCACAAGCACGCGCACACACTACAGCTAAGTACATAAATGTTTTTCTTTCTTTTTTGAGCTGTCTATATGCATGTAAATTTAACTTTCCCTTCCTCTTCTTTTGTGAATGTGTAGGCACTGTAATTGAGAGCAGCTCAGAATGAGAAATCGGACGGCCAAGTTCAAAATCTGGTCAAATTTGTTACATTCACTTGCACAAAAATATCCTTGGGAGAGTTATGAATCTATCTCTTCTCCCTTCAGCTATGGGTTAAATAGTAGGAATATATTTGGAAAAATATTGTTAACCTCCAAAAAATTGTTAGTACAATATTCATTTGCAAAAAAGGAAATGTTCTTACAATCAAAAATAAGTGCCCACAAAGGGTTGATAAGTCATCAAAAATAAACCAGTCAATCTCATTTTTTTATGGTGTTCTCTATATAAATATATATATAAAGTTTCTCCATGTGTTGAATTAATTTATTTTGAAAGTTTTCTGCCTCAGCTGTAACAAGTAGTAACTCCTTCCACTACAACTTGGTGACCAACAGCATCTCATTCATTACAATTTTGTAAGCCCTGTTCACTACACACATAACTCGTAACATGAATTGAGTAACAGAACTAATTTCAACTCGGAACTAATTTCAACTCGGAACTAATTTCAACTCGGAATTAATTTCAACTCGGAATTAATTTCAACTCGGAATTAATTTCAACTTGATTTAAAATCAAAGTTATCAATTTCTGTGAATTCCTAAACAAAATGCAATGAGTTGGTGTTAATTTTTTAATTTAGCATTAAAAATCCTTAATAGATAAGATAATTCAGAATTTTCCGCAACTTTGTTTTTTTTGTTGCAAATGAATAAAGGGGTACTTTTTATTTACTTTTATTCATTTAAATCTGATCCAATAAAAATGCAATGTTCTTTGTAGCCGAGTTGAAATTAGTTCCGAGTTGAAATTAATTCTGCACCCCCATGAATTTAGTTTTATAATGTAGAATCTAGTTATATAATCAGAATTAATCTTGTACCTGTGAAGAATCAACACCCATTTGTCTCTTCTTAACCTATTCTACTTATTATGAATAGTTATTCAATTTTGAAATTCTTGGAATAAGGAAACACATCAACATACCACCATATACTGTTTTCACCAGCTGATAGAGTAAAACCACAGATGTTGAGAATAGTTTTATGTAACTTAGAGTTCTAGATTTCTATGTGATATCCATCATCTTATATGGCAGTGAATACCAGATAATCTCACCATAGATAAAAAGAAGAGTGAGGTAACAGAAATGTGATTCTACAGAAGGATCAATGGCATAGCTAGAGTGTGTGCTGCCCAGGGCGGACCTAAAGTCAAAAAATACATATTGTATAGTGACTCACTCTTAAAGTTATAAAACTCATTTGTATGATATTACTTTCACATACTCAACTATAGTAGCACTTTAAATACACACCAAACAGACTTAGACTTTATCAGTAACAGTTAACACGCCAAAAGAACATATGGGGGAAAGGTGTAAAAAAACCAGGACCATCTTTATTTCTAAAATGAAAATTACAACTTTCTACAAAGTAACTTTTATTGCTTCTTTTGTTGTCAAATTCTTCAATGACATAGTCAAAAACTATTTCATCTGTCAATTGTCACTTTATAGGTAATAGATAGGCCAATATATATGCTACAGTTTAAGTTACTCAAAATCAAAAAGATCCTTCATCTGTGAGTACTATCCCAACATTAAAAAAAACTTTTATTTCAATAGAGCCTATACAGACACAAAAGTGCCGTCACCCTTAAAAGTGCCACCTGTGGTGGTCACCCTCTCTGCCCCACTCTAGCTACATCACCGGGAAGAATATTGAGAATTCCATGTACAGACCAAGTAAGCAGCAAGGAAGTTTTAAAGAAAATAGCAACAAAAAGAACGTAAAGTCAAAGTTAGGAATAGACAATTGAAATTTCTTGGACACATAATTTAGGAAAGAGGGTTTGGAAAACCTGACCCTCACAGGACATATTGGGCTTTAGCAAAAGGAGTTAAACTGCTAAGAGCCACAAAGGATAGGATATTTCGAAGAACCATGACCGTCCATGTCCTGAAGAGACATGGCATATAGAAGAAGAAAATGTGGATTTTGGAAAAAGAAAAATCAAGGCAGTATTATTGTACAATAGACACTGTGACCAGAAATAATGACTTTTTTCAAAATCTTTTTGTTTCATATTACTATAGATCAGTGGTTCTCAAGCTTTTTTTTTTACTCATGGACCACTTTTACTCTTAATTTCTTTTTTAGGTGGACCCCAATGAAAAAAACGCTTATTTTATTTTTTACTAACAGATAAGTTTAGGAATTATATTATAGAAATGGTAACTGTATATGCTTTATTTAATGAAAATAAACTTGTATTTAACAACTAAATTCTATAGAACATTTATGTACACTAATAAAATAACTCATAATAAACCATTTTAAAATGGATCCCTGTGTACTCCAGTAATGTTACATGGACCCCCAGTTGAGAACCACTGTAATAGATTATACACTTCAGATCACAAATATGAAAAATAAAGAAAACATTATTAAATTTTATCAATGCTAATAGGGGGATCAATTTTACTATGTAAATTGATCCCCTGCTATGGAAACCAAAACAAAATATATTCATTCCATGTAATTTTTTTTAATGTAAAAACTAAAAAAAAAATCTTGAAATTCATAATCTGGGCTTCTTTTTTCATATATTACCATCAATTAAGCACTCCATATTATAAATTTTAAAACATTTCTTTTATTTTTCTTTCTTTACAGAGAAAAATTAAGTTAAACAGCATTTAAAGCAAATATCAAATCATTAATAGGCAAAGTTATATAGTTATTAATTTATTAGAAAATTTATAGTCTTCAAGTAACAGTTTAGAATTGAGCTAAGCATTTCCTGTTAAATATCTGCACACATTTTGTATTTACTATGATGTCCACACATGAAGTTGTTGCGGATGCGCAGAATGAACTAAGATTTTTGCTTGAGGGTCAGAATTTATCAGAAGGATTTTTTTGTCAGGTTGCGTGATCTTTTCATGCATCCACAACAATAAATAATTTGCAATATAAAACAAGACAAAACATGTGTGCAATTCAAACAAACAAATGCATCTATATACAATTCAAATATTATTTACAAAATATTATTGCAAGGTATTATATGTCTTATGTTTGTTAGTGGACGAAGATTTTGTTTGCTTTTTGGTGCCTTGGTGTATTTGTATTACAGTCTATAAGAAATCATAATTAGTGTTTAAACAGCATTATTTATGTCCGTATTGTTTTTGTAATGTTTAGAATTGAGTCATCAGAAGTAGTCTACCCTTAACCCTAGGTATGTAATATGTTCGATAATAGTATTTACTTAAATTGTAGTGAGTGTTAATAATTCACTTTAGATAAGTAAAGTCTTGCAAGTTTGAAGTTCTTTGTATTCACACAGTAATCTTTGAGTCGAGTTTGTGGGTGAGTCAGTTGTGGTTTTTCGCGCAGGAAAATTATAATCGCAAGTTACGTGGATTAGATTAGCGCTTCTCTGTGTTCGATGGACTGACTTATTTGGTCAGTTGGAAATCTTCCTTATATAAGGTTTTAGATGTCAGAATCGGCTCAAGTAAGTTTTGGTGCAATTTAACTTCCTCGTGTGGAGTTTTTGACTTATCACGTTGCGAGCCAATAGAATTTGCTGCTTAGCACAATAAGGTTTTTGATTGGTTCAGTTGATTCACGTAGGCATGTAAAATGGAATGTTCCTGTTGCTAGGGGTGATAAGGTAAATGGACGAGTCCACAAAGTAAAAATAAAAGAACAATCTATCAAGTAGTCAGTGTGACAGTTCATGTGAACCAGCAGCCAAATGTAACAGTCTGAGTTGAAGTCAGTAAGAAATCTTCCTGCATTTAGTCTATTCCCCGTTGTATGAAATCTGTCTTCATAAAATGAAACTGGACTAAGATAAAGAAAAACATTTTTTTAAAACACTTCAACAATTTATGGGATATAAAAATCTTGTATTTACACTGTATCTGCTCTCTTTATTTCTTTTCCTTTTTCTTTGTGGGCAATGCCAACATTTTCACCCCTTCACCCCTTGTGGAAGGCCACACTCTTTCAACTGTGGGGTTTAGTTTACCTTGTCTGCCAGGATACCTACTAGATGACATTCTATTCAGAACTATAAAAGCAAAGGACTTAAAACCTCTCCCTCTTTTTGCTCATTCAATCATTGGGTGTGGTCAGTAGATGTGTCCAGTAGTTGTGACTGAGGAGATTTTTTTGCCAGGTAAACCAACTTCCCAATTTCACACAACCACAAGACACATCTCTCTCACACACACACACACACACACACACACACACACACACACTACAGTTAGGTACCTAAATGTTATCTCTCATTTTTTAACTATTTGTACACATGTAAATATATTTCTCTCTTTTTCTTCTTTGAGAGCTACGGTTTTTTATAAAAAAAGTTGGGATATTTGACCAAATGGAAAGATTCTCTCCACATAGGTTCATGAATGCTAGTTTAATTTTTTTTTCTCTGCTCTCTTTTGCTTCATTATTTATTTAATATATTTTTTATGTAGTTAGTTTTTATCCCCTGATGAGTGGACAGAGTGATTGCTAGAGGGTCTGTCTATGAAAATCTGGAGTTGAGATGCTGAAGGTAACATCAATCATCTAAGTGACAAACTTTATATTTTCATTAATTTTCTCTCTCTCTCTTTCTCTCTGTCTCTGTCTGTCTGTCTGTCTGTCTGTCTGTCTCTCTCTCTCTCTCTCTCTCTCTCTCTCTCTCTCTCTCTATATATATATATATATATATATATATATATATATAATATAAAAGGCTCAAACACTAATATTCCATGGTTATAATTTATTACATTGGAATCATAATCATGATCCAATTCATCAATCCTCTTGGGAATTTATATATATATATATATATATATATATATATATATATATATACATATATATTTTATATATATATATATATATATATATATATATATTTTATATATATATATATATATATATATATATATATATATATATATTTTATATATATATATTTTATATATATATATATATATATATATATATATATATATATATATATATATATATATATATATATTTATATATATATATATATATATATATATATATATATATATATATAAATTATCTTTATTTTTGCCTCTCCTCAGTGTTTAAAAATAAAATAAACTGCCTGAATGGTAGTTTGGTTTGCCCTCACTTTTTTTCTGTTTTAAGAGACAATGCAAGTTAAACAGTTAAAATCTAAATAATCAGTTAAAATTCATTAATGGATGGTAATTACTTAAATAACTTTCCCTACCTGAATACATGCACTTGAATCACACATGCACTTGAATCACACATGCACTTAGCTTAACGCTATGCTTCTAACACCTCCACTTACACTCTGAAATATTATTTACTGATTTTTTAAAATTTAATCTTTTACTTTTTTCCATAGGAGCAGATGGGTTTGCCTATCAACCAGTTCATATACTTTCAAATAGAATTTTGTGGTGAGCCCAAATGTAAAAAATAGTAAAATGTAAAAATAAAAATAAAATACTAAAAAAAAAAAGAATTCAAATTAAAATAAAGCATTTGCTTTCTTTTAAAACCCAATATCTCTTTTTCTCTTTCTCTCTTTCTACCCTACTATTTCTATACTTCTCTCTCAACTAAGATAATCCTCAAATAAAAAAGAGAAGGAAGAAAAAACTGAAAACGACTGAAAAACAGCAGAAGTTTTCTGGTCCAGCATCTAGTTATTGTGACTAGAAATCTACCAAAATAAGAGAGGCTCCACACATAACTTCCACTATAGAAAAAATGAAAGAAAGAAACATTGGAAAATAAATTAATTTTGGCCAATCAAAAAAAAAAGAAGACTTTTGATGTTAGCTGAAACCAAGCTTTATGCCAAGTAGTCTGGAACCCTTTCTTAAGTGTATATAAAAATGACAGCCAAGAGGCTAGAATGGAGAGAAGAGACAGCCAAGGAAACCAGCCAAGCGTGTCATGTGAAACTAGCCATCATCTGCTTAAGACATTTTTTCGACCCTTCTGAGAATACATCACAGCTATTTCCAAAGTAACCATAGTCCCAACATCTGCCAACAAAATGAAGACTACTACCAAAGTCTGACTATTAATTGTCAATGGCATAGCTGAACAAACTTTTGCCGACACAAATTACAAAGGACTCGCTCCAACTGAAGTCAAATAAATAAACATATTATTTGTTTATTTGATTTTGTTTATTCTGAATAAAATTGTGATGCTTCTCCAAAACTTAACATATTTCTGTTAAATATTCTCACAAATCCTTATGTTTATTACTCAGTCCTCACTTTTAGTATAAATAGGAGACATCATATCAAGTAGAACCTCATCTAGTCTGTTTCCAGTAGCATGGAAATTTTGTCTTCTAAAGAAGAAAATTGACTCAAAATGTTCTTTGTAAAACCATATCAACAAAATAAATAAGAAAATAAAATACATTTATTTGCACTCTGTTCATATTCCTTGTTTCAAACAGACACAATTGGAAATAAAGGTATCTTACTTAAGAAGGGTATTCCAATTAATTTTTGTCATGGCACAAGTGACATCTCCATTACCTGGATTCAATTTTCTCAATCACTTTTTCCAGTACAGGGTGTGATGGTTAAATTGTCTGCATTTTATATTTTTGATTTTGCATGTGCACATTGTTTGTTTTTGATTTTGTCGACTGCAGATATAGTAAGGTCAGTTGGGCACTGTCTGAAAGACAAAGAGCAACATGATGCAATTCACTCTGCCAGAAATTTGGAAGCAACATGCAGTACTGCTTGAAATTTCTGCTGGAAGCTCCAAGACAAACATTTTCGAGTGTTTGGGTGTCAATCTGAGGACAGTGTATCGGAAAGAGTTCGATGAGTCTAATGGTGATTAGATGTTTGGAGTGATCACTAGTGATGGTGACATGTCTCCATTCATCTTCTTACAGGGCCTTAGACTCAACACAGTGGCCTACATCAAGTGCCTTGAGGACATAGTGCTACCCTGGGTCAAGACGGTGGCTGCTGGAAGACCCTATGTCTGGCAACATGACTCTGCACCCTGCCACACAAGCAGGAGAACAGTTATGGCTATCAGACAATTTCTGCAAACACAGCACCCCTTACGTCTGGCCACCTAACTCCCCAGACTCCAACACCCTTGATTATTATGTGTGGGGTGCAGCTGAATGAGAAGCCAACAAAACATCAAAGATGAACTGAAGGCAAGGATTATGGCAGCATTCACCAACTTAAACAAAGAGACCATCCAGAAGAGTTGCAAGAGATTCCAAAATCATCTTGAGGCTGTGGTTGAAGCCAATGGCGATTTTATTGAATAAATTTACTCTCTAGTATTTCAAGATATTTTTTGTGTGTATTTTGGTAAATATATCAGTTAAAATGAGATATCAGTGTTATTTTCATTTTTGTGTATTTTATACCACAATTTATCTATCACACCCTGTATTTGATTGTAATAAAAAAAATTTATGGTGGAGCTGCACAAAAGCAAATCCCTTACAACTATGGATTCATTTACTACAATAATCAACAATATTATTATAGAACCATTTATTAAAATATTATTGAACAAATATCCCAATTTAATCACATATTTTAAAGACCAAACAAAAACATACTGTAACGTTTATCACAGAATAGACACTGAGAGTCCCTCTCCAGAATTTACAAAAAGGCTCTTCGTCACCATGCAAAACACATGGGCAATGGGCCTTGTCTGCCAGTATGCCTGCTAGGAGGGGGTGTTATATGATAAACACAATACAATACATACATATATATAAAAACAATCAACATACAAACAAAAATAACAATGAAAAATAAAAAATTACAAAATATACAACTGAAAAACAATTACGTTTATGAATGGACATGTGAGCACATGTAAAAAAAGGAACAGGCGCCTATCTATAACGAAGTTAATAAAAGACACAAATATGAAAATTGAAAACAGATATTCTTTTCAATAGAAATATTTGATATATGGATTAACCCCTTGAAAAGTGGACACGGTACCATGAAACTGCAGAGTTAGGGACATAACAACAAGGATTGATATGGACAATTACAATTAAGTAATTCTTTTGTATATATAAAAAATAATATATATATATATATATATATATATATATATATGTATGTATGAATATATATATATGTATGCATGTATGTATATATGTATGTAAGTATATATATATGTATATAAATATATATATATATATATATATATATTTTACATATATATATATATGTATATATATGCATATATATATATATATATATATATGCATATATATATATATATATATATATATATGTATATATATGCATATATATATATATATATATATATATATATATATATATATATATGTATATATATGCATATATATGCATATATATATATATATATATATATATATATATATATATGTATATATATGCATATATATATATATATATATATATATATATATATAGGGTGTCCATAAAGTTTGTGTGCACTTTAAAAAAATTATAACTTTATTTGTATTTGCAATAGAAATAATTTGTAAAAAGGATTAGAAAGAAGTAAATCTATATTTTTTAAGGTTTTAAAATGCACACAAACTTTATGGACACCCTGTATATATATGTATGCATGTATGTATAAAACCATGTGCACATTGAGTTAAGAAGTGTTAACTGCATTCATTACAGTCCTTGACACATTTTACTACAGAATAAAAAAGCATTAACTATGACTGAAACAAGCCAAAAAAAATCCCTTTCATACTAATTCAACTTACAAAAAAATTAAAAATAAATAGTGAAATCTTGCATGCATAAATTTCAACTCATCTTATTAATAACTGCATTGTTTCTTTCCAGGTAAACTAACATCTGACTGTTCAATGATTTTTCATCCTGTTGGTCAAAAAGTTATCAACTGCAGATATGACATCATCTTCACTGCGATATTGGTCCCCAAAGAAAAAGAAAATGTATAAATTCACTTTCATATTTAGGTTTTATTATAATACTAAATACTTATTAAAACAATAAACGTTGCCGAGGTGTGGAAGTAGTTAAAATAATAACGGTGTCAATGGAAAAACCATCCTTTTGACGCTCTGGGTTTTTTTTGCAGGCAGAAAGATTAAAGATTGCCAATATTTTTCCAGCCAATCAGATGCCTAAAAAAAAAGGACCAAAAATATTAAAAGCTCTAGTACTTGATTTTGAGACCTCAACAACAATATGAACACCACTTTCATAGCTGTTCTTTCTTTGTCAGTCATTAGCTATTATCATACTCAGTGACCCAGTTTTAAACCTCTTTCTACTGAGGCAAAAAGAGTATGCACTTCAGTAATTTCAAAAAGACACAAAACAGCAGGCTATTCTCAACTTGTATGTAAGAGACTTAAGTCTTTTATACACACACCAATGAATAATTTTTAAAAGAAACTCTATAACAAATTCCTCTCTACAGACTACATTATAAAATCTGTTCAAAAACTTCTCCAAGTTTGTAATTTAATAAAGAATTTTTCTCTTCACATAAAAGAAAAAAGTTACTTCCTAGAAACTGAAATTTTAATACAAATAAAAGAAATATTTCTGAAAATAAACATCTAATTTCCTTCAGTTAACATATATAAAAAAAAATTGTTTACACATTTGTACTTTAATTTATTGTGGCTTCTTTCGAAGCAAAAAAAAAATGGCATTTTGCTTTGTTTTTCATTTTGTCAAACAATCTCTTTCTTACTCAGTATTGATGTGTTAAATACATGGGAATTAAATTCAACAAAACCATGAAAGTAAACTATTACAAATACCCAGGCAAGGAATATTTTGTTGAATATTAAAAAATAATAAAAAAGAGAAGAAATTACATTCATAGTTAAAGTATTTGTAACAGTCCTACCGTCAACATTTAAAGTTCACACACACAAGGCTTATAGCCATATTCACTTAAATTACCCTCAAGAAAAGTATGAATCAACCACTTCTTCTCCCAGCTATGGTTTAATTACTAAGATTTGTATTAGTAAATCATTATTATCTCCCAAAAATCTTTGCTGTCTAAAAATATATTCCGGCTTTAAATAACCTGCAAGAGGTTAAGCCATAAAAAACAAGGGAATCAATCACACACACACACACACACACACACACACACACACACACACACACACACACACACACACACACACAGAGGGTGTGATGGGCAAATTGTCACCATTTTATATTTTTAAATTGACACATGTGCATTGTTTGTTTTTGTTGACTGCACAGTATAGTAGGGTCTGTTGGGCACCATCTGTGAGAAAAAAGCACTATGATGCAGTTCACTCTGCCAGAAATTTGGGAACAGCATGCAGTAACATGAACATTTCAGAGTGTCTGGGTGTCAATCTGAGGACAGTGCAGAGAATTCACAAAGAGTTGGATGAGTCTAATGGTGATTTGAAGTGATCGCTCATGATGGCAATGTTATACCTCCATT
>OZ038485.1:120433806-120476306 GCA_964036315.1 Acanthosepion esculentum | reverse complement strand
AAATAAAAAAAATAATTCAAACACTTATCTTCCACTGCTTATCAGGGTGTAAGATAATTCAACTAAATTTATTAAATGATATTGTTATAGCATACCTACAAACGATAATGGGTGGGTCCCCATTCACATAAATACAGTAGTAAATACTGTATGTTGGTCTGCAGTTGGAGATTCTCCTCCAGCTGTGTTGGTCAAACTCTCTTTCTTCTGGACAGAGAGGATCCTCAGGCAAGGCTATGTCAAAGGACAGAGTCTTGTCTCGGGAAACAGCTACTCGACCCTGATTTATACTGGGTCTATGGGGAATTTTGGGCTGAGCCTTGATCCCTGTAAGTTTCCCAGATTAACATATATCTGAGGAAGGACAGAGGGCATAACGGCTGAAACACTGTAATCGCAACACAAAAAATTAGGAAAATAGTCTGAATATAAATAGTGTAAATAATGATAACTCCTCATTCCAGAAATTCAAACAGAAACAAACTGAAGATGTTATACAAAGCAATCAAAGTGTAGAGTAATAACAGTGGTTTGATAAACAAAGAAACTTATCCCTTGGTATGAATGCTGGTGCTTTTAAGCCAAAAAGAGAACTGGAATTCAGAATCAATCAGCTTCATAGAATTAACAAATGATCCTACAACACAACCAGAAATGGTAAGTCAGAGTGTCAGGAATTATTTAATAAAAAAAAAATAAACAAACCACCTACAATTATTGGATGCACAGGTAGAGTAAATGATAGTGGCTTGGAATGAGAAATTGGAGAGTTGAGTTTGAATTCCAATCAAATTTGTTACATGTGCTTACAGGCAAATACTATTGGGGAAAGTGTCTGATGTAATGGAATAACCAGTCACCCCCATGAATGATTACATTATAGGTAGTAAGTACCTATAAAGTCAACTGTCTATGAGAGACTCGAGGAAGAGTGAGAGCGAGACACCAGCATATCCAACCTTCTAATTAGTGGTACTCACTACTAGATTGACCTGTGTGTATAACTGTACCATATTTCATATTGTACTGGTTGTGTGCAATAAACCTTTCTTCTATTATCCACCTGGTGTTAAGTATTTATTCCCTTAGCACAGAATATAACAGTGTCATATAAATGAATAGAATCGTCTGTTTATGTAAATAAGTGGAGTTAAGCAGAGTTGAACAGATTTAGCATTAGGTCAATTGCTAAGTGCACCTTCATGTATTAAACCTTTTATTTCATTACTTAGCTACGAGTTTGTCTTCCTTATTTATTTTCCTCTGTTATCTTGAAAACACAAGATACAACAAAAAGATATGAAGCCATCTGTTCTCCTCTAGTTATGAATAGTAGAGCAGACTGAGATCTCTAGCTGTGGTTGACAATCAGTCTATGAGAAGGACAACTCTGAATTCAAAACCATCATGTGGCCCTGGGGTCAAATCACAGGTTGCTGTTTGGCAAGGCATAGTACCTGAAAGCCTCCCCTTCCACTGTTATGGTGAAGACATTAACAACAGGATGATGGAGGATGTGGTCAATGATAGAATATGACAGACCAGCTGTGTGGCAGTGAATTACAATAGAACAACACCTAATATTCTTCCAATATATGCACAAGTAAAATCCTTTTTGGTGACACACAAGAGACCCAATGGACAACCTAGTTAGTTGTACATACATACCATTATTGTAGTTTTTACCCCAAGAATAAAAGTGAATCTATTTTTTTAAAAGAAATCTGTCAAATCATTAAATTGTAGATTACCCATGGTCAATATACCCTGTATCAAGCAATAAATGCTGTTACTGTTGCAAGCTTTTTGACAATAATATAGCAGGTGCACTTGCAACTTCAGTCAGTTATGTGCCTTGCCTGATACATGCTTAGGCAATCATGTATCTTTCAATATATGACTGACGAGGCAGATTTTTTTCCCACAGTAGGTTGCCATTTCTTTCTGTGGTAGACCAGTTGCCATCCAAAGCTATAGAACCCAGTCTGACCTACTATTTACCCATAGCTGGAGAGAGAAGAAAGTTATTCATACCTTTCCCAAGGGTATTAGCACATAAGTGAATGTAATGGATTCAACTGGAATTCAAACTCTGCTCTCTGATTCCTCAATCCGAGATGCTATCCATTACTTCACCATGCCTCCTTTGCAACTTATGGTTTTAATAACTGGCCAGATATTCATATATAATGAGCTGAGAACAAGAATTGCAAAAAGCATTTACAAGCTATGCTCAATTTCTGTGAATTGTGACAAAGATTATTGTCTAAAAAAGAGCTATTGATGAAAAACTAATCAGAAAAAAAATAAAATGTTGGCATTGCCTTTGAGTGACTGTTTGCCATTATACAGTTCCTGGAAGAAAGAAACTTGACATTCTGTGGATCTGAGAAGCACATAGGAACACCATATACTGGAAATTTCCTTGAAGATATTGAGATTTTTGTTTTTGTGGCATCATCTGATGTTGAGAAGATACCACATGTTGACTGATAAAAAGATTACACATATTTAATTGGTTCAAAGAAATTGACAAACAAAAGAATGAATAAACTGGGATAGAAAATTTGGCATTTGTATCTGCAAAACAATTATGTCTCACTATTACTGTATACTCCTGTAGAGATACAGAAGGTGCTTATCTCCCTTTGGTGGAGAAAAGTCACATGGGTCACATGACAGCCACTTAATGACATCACTCCATACAGTGACAAGAACCACAGTTAAATTTCAGTTTGTTTACAGCAGCTAAACTGTAAGGTTACTTACTTTAGCTCAGGCCCTCTATGGCTCGAGCAGAAGTTAAATCTGCCTCCCCTGCAGCTTACATGTCCATGGAGCCATTTACTTTTGTGAATATATCTTTCCCAGATATAGAAAGAAACTCCAGCTTGCAGTCCTCAATTTGGGAAAACCCAAGAGTCACCGTTCATGGAATATGTCTTTGCCTGAGACATAAATGAATCCAGCCCATTTGAATCTGGAGTCCAAAACATGGCTTGTCCAGAAATCACAGAAGAATCTCCATATGATATGTAAGACTCTTCCTTTTTGTTTCTCCTTACACTCTGCTTTTTTTGTGTAGATATATGTGATGTATTTTTCTGTGTGGACATGTGTATATATGTATATATAGTTTTGTTTATGTTTTAGTAGTATAACAGTCTCTCTGAGAACAATGCATGTTTGTCATTCCTTTTCCTTTCAGCCATTCTGTTCTGTCCATGAAATAAGTTGTTGTTATATCACAGATATAATAATGCCCATAATGGGGGAAATGCAAATGGGAGAATAAATCTTTCTTCCATAGCTCTCTCCTATTACACACCCTTAGCAATTTTTATTGTGTTTGAAAGCTACTTTTATAATTTTAATAAAACCCAAACATATGAACCTGGATTTATGCATTCACTTTTTTTCTTGAGAATTGACTACAAAAGAATTAAACATTATTCTTGTAAATAAGCAGACTAATAAATAAATAGTGTTTAAAATTGTTGCAGTGAATTCTTGAGAAAAAATGCATAAATCCAGATGCTTGCTAACTATTTCAGTGAATTTATGTGGCAAGAGCAAATGAAAGAAATGTCGGAAAATGCGTTTTTTCAAAATTTATCATTACAGTTACTCATAGTAATGTGTTTAATTAAATTTTCTTGTTCACATACATTTTTATAAATTCATGAATAAAAAAGTTTGTTTTCATAGTTATTTCTTTATAGTATGGTAAATAATAAATATTGCATTGTAGTTGGTTCACATATTTTATAAACTTGTAAATATAAAATCATTTTTGCAAATAAACAATCTAATAAAATAAATAACATTTAATATTTTTGTTGTCAATTCTCAAGAAAAAAAGAGAATAACAATAACTGAACATCAGCAGTGTGCCCAGTTTATAGCCTGGATATGTTCTCAGTGCTGAGTAAGGCTAATACTGATTATCACATGAAGGTTTTTGGAGTCAGTATAGATTAAGTCCTACCAACCATTTCTCTATAAGCAGAAAGAGTGATTGGTTGGTTTAAAGGTAATTAGCTTTTAATGTTTTGTTTTGCATATAACATTTGTCTTGGGTCGTATAATTAATCATTATTATATTTCGATATTACGATTTTACGGTAATATATATTTTTGTTAACCCTCTTTTTTGTTATGAAATGCCTTTTAATATGTCTGCTTTTATTGTTGTAATAAAACTTTGTACCTGTTAGAAAAGATTAAAAAAAGAGAATGTATAAATCCAGTTTGGGTTTTATTAAAATTATAAAAATAGCTTTTAAAAACAATAAAAGTTGCTAAGGGTGTATACAGTAACAGGGATGTTGAAAGAAAAATGTCTTTTTGACACACCATTTTTTTGCAGATACAAATGTTAAACTTTGGCAAAATTTTTATTCTATTGAGAACTTTTGGCATAGTGTTCAAGTATAGTTCATGAAAGAGTGTGTAAATTTAAAGAAATTTTTATGATAGTCTTTTAAAAAAGGAACAAGTGTGGTTGAACTTACTCTGTTGGCGAGTTAAGGAATAAATGTGATTGAACTTACTCTGTTGGCTGGTTAAGGAATAAATGTGGTTGAACTTACTCTGTTGGCGAGTTAAGGAATAAATGTGGTTGAACTTACTCTGTTGGCGAGTTAAGGAATAAATGTGGTTGAACTTACTCTGTTGGCGAGTTAAGGAATAAATGTGGTTGAACTTACTCTGTTGGCGAGTTAAGGAATAAATGTGGTTGAACTTACTCTGTTGGCGAGTTAAGGAATAAATGTGGTTGAACTTACTCTGTTGGCGAGTTAAGGAATAAATGTGGTTGAACTTACTCTGTTGGCGAGTTAAGGAATAAATGTGGTTGAACTTACTCTGTTGGCGAGTTAAGGAATAAATGTGGTTGAACTTACTCTGTTGGCGAGTTAAGGAATAAATGTGGTTGAACTTACTCTGTTGGCGAGTTAAGGAATAAATGTGGTTGAACTTACTCTGTTGGCGAGTTAAGGAATAAATGTGGTTGAACTTACTCTGTTGGCGAGTTAAGGAATAAATGTGGTTGAACTTACTCTGTTGGCGAGTTAAGGAATAAATGTGGTTGAACTTACTCTGTTGGCGAGTTAAGGAATAAATGTGGTTGAACTTACTCTGTTGGCGAGTTAAGGAATAAATGTGGTTGAACTTACTCTGTTGGCGAGTTAAGGAATAAATGTGGTTGAACTTACTCTGTTGGCGAGTTAAGGAATAAATGTGGTTGAACTTACTCTGTTGGCGAGTTAAGGAATAAATGTGATTGAACTTACTCTGTTGGCGAGTTAAGGAATAAATGTGATTGAACTTACTCTGTTGGCGAGTTAAGGAATAAATGTGGTTGAACTTACTCTGGTGATGAGTTAAGGAATAAATGTGATTGAACTTACTCTGTTGGCGAGTTAAGGAATAAATGTGATTGAACTTACTCTGTTGGCGAGTTAAGGAATAAATGTGATTGAACTTACTCTGTTGGCGAGTTAAGGAATAAATGTGATTGAACTTACTCTGTTGGCGAGTTAAGGAATAAATGTGATTGAACTTACTCTGTTGGCGAGTTAAGGAATAAATGTGGTTGAACTTACTCTGTTGGCGAGTTAAGGAATAAATGTGGTTGAACTTACTCTGTTGGCGAGTTAAGGAATAAATGTGGTTGAACTTACTCTGTTGGCGAGTTAAGGAATAAATGTGGTTGAACTTACTCTGTTGGCGAGTTAAGGAATAAATGTGGTTGAACTTACTCTGTTGGCGAGTTAAGGAATAAATGTGGTTGAACTTACTCTGTTGGCGAGTTAAGGAATAAATGTGGTTGAACTTACTCTGTTGGCGAGTTAAGGAATAAATGTGGTTGAACTTACTCTGTTGGCGAGTTAAGGAATAAATGTGGTTGAACTTACTCTGTTGGCGAGTTAAGGAATAAATGTGGTTGAACTTACTCTGTTGGCGAGTTAAGGAATAAATGTGATTGAACTTACTCTGTTGGCGAGTTAAGGAATAAATGTGATTGAACTTACTCTGTTGGCGAGTTAAGGAATAAATGTGATTGAACTTACTCTGTTGGCGAGTTAAGGAATAAATGTGATTGAACTTACTCTGTTGGCGAGTTAAGGAATAAATGTGGTTGAACTTACTCTGTTGGCGAGTTAAGGAATAAATGTGGTTGAACTTACTCTGTTGGCGAGTTAAGGAATAAATGTGATTGAACTTACTCTGTTGGCGAGTTAAGGAATAAATGTGGTTGAACTTACTCTGGTGATGAGTTAAGGAATAAATGTGATTGAACTTACTCTGTTGGCGAGTTAAGGAATAAATGTGATTGAACTTACTCTGTTGGCGAGTTAAGGAATAAATGTGATTGAACTTACTCTGTTGGCGAGTTAAGGAATAAATGTGATTGAACTTACTCTGTTGGCGAGTTAAGGAATAAATGTGATTGAACTTACTCTGTTGGCGAGTTAAGGAATAAATGTGATTGAACTTACTCTGTTGGCGAGTTAAGGAATAAATGTGGTTGAACTTACTCTGTTGGCGAGTTAAGGAATAAATGTGGTTGAACTTACTCTGTTGGCGAGTTAAGGAATAAATGTGGTTGAACTTACTCTGTTGGCGAGTTAAGGAATAAATGTGGTTGAACTTACTCTGTTGGCGAGTTAAGGAATAAATGTGGTTGAACTTACTCTGTTGGCGAGTTAAGGAATAAATGTGGTTGAACTTACTCTGTTGGCGAGTTAAGGAATAAATGTGGTTGAACTTACTCTGTTGGCGAGTTAAGGAATAAATGTGGTTGAACTTACTCTGTTGGCGAGTTAAGGAATAAATGTGGTTGAACTTACTCTGTTGGCGAGTTAAGGAATAAATGTGATTGAACTTACTCTGTTGGCGAGTTAAGGAATAAATGTGGTTGAACTTACTCTGTTGGCGAGTTAAGGAATAAATGTGATTGAACTTACTCTGTTGGCGAGTTAAGGAATAAATGTGATTGAACTTACTCTGTTGGCGAGTTAAGGAATAAATGTGATTGAACTTACTCTGTTGGCGAGTTAAGGAATAAATGTGATTGAACTTACTCTGTTGGCGAGTTAAGGAATAAATGTGGTTGAACTTACTCTGTTGGCGAGTTAAGGAATAAATGTGATTGAACTTACTCTGTTGGCGAGTTAAGGAATAAATGTGATTGAACTTACTCTGTTGGCGAGTTAAGGAATAAATGTGGTTGAACTTACTCTGGTGATGAGTTAAGGAATAAATGTGATTGAACTTACTCTGTTGGCGAGTTAAGGAATAAATGTGATTGAACTTACTCTGTTGGCGAGTTAAGGAATAAATGTGATTGAACTTACTCTGTTGGCGAGTTAAGGAATAAATGTGATTGAACTTACTCTGTTGGCGAGTTAAGGAATAAATGTGATTGAACTTACTCTGTTGGCGAGTTAAGGAATAAATGTGATTGAACTTACTCTGTTGGCGAGTTAAGGAATAAATGTGGTTGAACTTACTCTGTTGGCGAGTTAAGGAATAAATGTGATTGAACTTACTCTGTTGGCGAGTTAAGGAATAAATGTGATTGAACTTACTCTGTTGGCGAGTTAAGGAATAAATGTGATTGAACTTACTCTGTTGGCGAGTTAAGGAATAAATGTGGTTGAACTTACTCTGGTGATGAGTTAAGGAATAAATGTGATTGAACTTACTCTGTTGGCGAGTTAAGGAATAAATGTGATTGAACTTACTCTGTTGGCGAGTTAAGGAATAAATGTGATTGAACTTACTCTGTTGGCGAGTTAAGGAATAAATGTGGTTGAACTTACTCTGTTGGCGAGTTAAGGAATAAATGTGGTTGAACTTACTCTGTTGGCGAGTTAAGGAATAAATGTGGTTGAACTTACTCTGTTGGCGAGTTAAGGAATAAATGTGGTTGAACTTACTCTGTTGGCGAGTTAAGGAATAAATGTGGTTGAACTTACTCTGTTGGCGAGTTAAGGAATAAATGTGGTTGAACTTACTCTGTTGGCGAGTTAAGGAATAAATGTGATTGAACTTACTCTGTTGGCGAGTTAAGGAATAAATGTGGTTGAACTTACTCTGTTGGCGAGTTAAGGAATAAATGTGGTTGAACTTACTCTGTTGGCGAGTTAAGGAATAAATGTGGTTGAACTTACTCTGTTGGCGAGTTAAGGAATAAATGTGGTTGAACTTACTCTGTTGGCGAGTTAAGGAATAAATGTGGTTGAACTTACTCTGTTGGCGAGTTAAGGAATAAATGTGATTGAACTTACTCTGTTGGCGAGTTAAGGAATAAATGTGATTGAACTTACTCTGTTGGCGAGTTAAGGAATAAATGTGATTGAACTTACTCTGTTGGCGAGTTAAGGAATAAATGTGATTGAACTTACTCTGTTGGCGAGTTAAGGAATAAATGTGGTTGAACTTACTCTGTTGGCGAGTTAAGGAATAAATGTGATTGAACTTACTCTGTTGGCGAGTTAAGGAATAAATGTGGTTGAACTTACTCTGTTGGCGAGTTAAGGAATAAATGTGGTTGAACTTACTCTGTTGGCGAGTTAAGGAATAAATGTGATTGAACTTACTCTGTTGGCGAGTTAAGGAATAAATGTGATTGAACTTACTCTGTTGGCGAGTTAAGGAATAAATGTGATTGAACTTACTCTGTTGGCGAGTTAAGGAATAAATGTGGTTGAACTTACTCTGTTGGCGAGTTAAGGAATAAATGTGATTGAACTTACTCTGTTGGCGAGTTAAGGAATAAATGTGATTGAACTTACTCTGTTGGCGAGTTAAGGAATAAATGTGATTGAACTTACTCTGTTGGCGAGTTAAGGAATAAATGTGGTTGAACTTACTCTGTTGGCGAGTTAAGGAATAAATGTGATTGAACTTACTCTGTTGGCGAGTTAAGGAATAAATGTGATTGAACTTACTCTGTTGGCGAGTTAAGGAATAAATGTGATTGAACTTACTCTGTTGGCGAGTTAAGGAATAAATGTGGTTGAACTTACTCTGTTGGCGAGTTAAGGAATAAATGTGGTTGAACTTACTCTGTTGGCGAGTTAAGGAATAAATGTGGTTGAACTTACTCTGTTGGCGAGTTAAGGAATAAATGTGGTTGAACTTACTCTGTTGGCGAGTTAAGGAATAAATGTGGTTGAACTTACTCTGTTGGCGAGTTAAGGAATAAATGTGGTTGAACTTACTCTGTTGGCGAGTTAAGGAATAAATGTGATTGAACTTACTCTGTTGGCGAGTTAAGGAATAAATGTGGTTGAACTTACTCTGTTGGCGAGTTAAGGAATAAATGTGGTTGAACTTACTCTGTTGGCGAGTTAAGGAATAAATGTGATTGAACTTACTCTGTTGGCGAGTTAAGGAATAAATGTGGTTGAACTTACTCTGTTGGCGAGTTAAGGAATAAATGTGGTTGAACTTACTCTGTTGGCGAGTTAAGGAATAAATGTGATTGAACTTACTCTGTTGGCGAGTTAAGGAATAAATGTGGTTGAACTTACTCTGTTGGCGAGTTAAGGAATAAATGTGGTTGAACTTACTCTGTTGGCGAGTTAAGGAATAAATGTGGTTGAACTTACTCTGTTGGCGAGTTAAGGAATAAATGTGGTTGAACTTACTCTGTTGGCGAGTTAAGGAATAAATGTGGTTGAACTTACTCTGTTGGCGAGTTAAGGAATAAATGTGGTTGAACTTACTCTGTTGGCGAGTTAAGGAATAAATGTGGTTGAACTTACTCTGTTGGCGAGTTAAGGAATAAATGTGATTGAACTTACTCTGTTGGCGAGTTAAGGAATAAATGTGGTTGAACTTACTCTGTTGGCGAGTTAAGGAATAAATGTGGTTGAACTTACTCTGTTGGCGAGTTAAGGAATAAATGTGATTGAACTTACTCTGTTGGCGAGTTAAGGAATAAATGTGGTTGAACTTACTCTGTTGGCGAGTTAAGGAATAAATGTGGTTGAACTTACTCTGTTGGCGAGTTAAGGAATAAATGTGGTTGAACTTACTCTGTTGGCGAGTTAAGGAATAAATGTGGTTGAACTTACTCTGTTGGCGAGTTAAGGAATAAATGTGGTTGAACTTACTCTGTTGGCGAGTTAAGGAATAAATGTGGTTGAACTTACTCTGTTGGCGAGTTAAGGAATAAATGTGGTTGAACTTACTCTGTTGGCGAGTTAAGGAATAAATGTGGTTGAACTTACTCTGTTGGCGAGTTAAGGAATAAATGTGGTTGAACTTACTCTGTTGGCGAGTTAAGGAATAAATGTGGTTGAACTTACTCTGTTGGCGAGTTAAGGAATAAATGTGGTTGAACTTACTCTGTTGGCGAGTTAAGGAATAAATGTGGTTGAACTTACTCTGTTGGCGAGTTAAGGAATAAATGTGGTTGAACTTACTCTGTTGGCGAGTTAAGGAATAAATGTGGTTGAACTTACTCTGTTGGCGAGTTAAGGAATAAATGTGGTTGAACTTACTCTGTTGGCGAGTTAAGGAATAAATGTGGTTGAACTTACTCTGTTGGCGAGTTAAGGAATAAATGTGGTTGAACTTACTCTGTTGGCGAGTTAAGGAATAAATGTGATTGAACTTACTCTGTTGGCGAGTTAAGGAATAAATGTGGTTGAACTTACTCTGTTGGCGAGTTAAGGAATAAATGTGGTTGAACTTACTCTGTTGGCGAGTTAAGGAATAAATGTGGTTGAACTTACTCTGTTGGCGAGTTAAGGAATAAATGTGATTGAACTTACTCTGTTGGCGAGTTAAGGAATAAATGTGGTTGAACTTACTCTGTTGGCGAGTTAAGGAATAAATGTGGTTGAACTTACTCTGTTGGCGAGTTAAGGAATAAATGTGATTGAACTTACTCTGTTGGCGAGTTAAGGAATAAATGTGGTTGAACTTACTCTGTTGGCGAGTTAAGGAATAAATGTGGTTGAACTTACTCTGTTGGCGAGTTAAGGAATAAATGTGGTTGAACTTACTCTGTTGGCGAGTTAAGGAATAAATGTGGTTGAACTTACTCTGTTGGCGAGTTAAGGAATAAATGTGGTTGAACTTACTCTGTTGGCGAGTTAAGGAATAAATGTGGTTGAACTTACTCTGTTGGCGAGTTAAGGAATAAATGTGGTTGAACTTACTCTGTTGGCGAGTTAAGGAATAAATGTGGTTGAACTTACTCTGTTGGCGAGTTAAGGAATAAATGTGGTTGAACTTACTCTGTTGGCGAGTTAAGGAATAAATGTGGTTGAACTTACTCTGTTGGCGAGTTAAGGAATAAATGTGGTTGAACTTACTCTGTTGGCGAGTTAAGGAATAAATGTGATTGAACTTACTCTGTTGGCGAGTTAAGGAATAAATGTGGTTGAACTTACTCTGTTGGCGAGTTAAGGAATAAATGTGATTGAACTTACTCTGTTGGCGAGTTAAGGAATAAATGTGATTGAACTTACTCTGTTGGCGAGTTAAGGAATAAATGTGATTGAACTTACTCTGTTGGCGAGTTAAGGAATAAATGTGATTGAACTTACTCTGTTGGCGAGTTAAGGAATAAATGTGGTTGAACTTACTCTGTTGGCGAGTTAAGGAATAAATGTGATTGAACTTACTCTGTTGGCGAGTTAAGGAATAAATGTGATTGAACTTACTCTGTTGGCGAGTTAAGGAATAAATGTGGTTGAACTTACTCTGGTGATGAGTTAAGGAATAAATGTGATTGAACTTACTCTGTTGGCGAGTTAAGGAATAAATGTGATTGAACTTACTCTGTTGGCGAGTTAAGGAATAAATGTGATTGAACTTACTCTGTTGGCGAGTTAAGGAATAAATGTGATTGAACTTACTCTGTTGGCGAGTTAAGGAATAAATGTGATTGAACTTACTCTGTTGGCGAGTTAAGGAATAAATGTGATTGAACTTACTCTGTTGGCGAGTTAAGGAATAAATGTGGTTGAACTTACTCTGTTGGTGAGTTAAGGAATAAATGTGATTGAACTTACTCTGTTGGCGAGTTAAGGAATAAATGTGATTGAACTTACTCTGTTGGCGAGTTAAGGAATAAATGTGATTGAACTTACTCTGTTGGCGAGTTAAGGAATAAATGTGGTTGAACTTACTCTGGTGATGAGTTAAGGAATAAATGTGATTGAACTTACTCTGTTGGCGAGTTAAGGAATAAATGTGATTGAACTTACTCTGTTGGCGAGTTAAGGAATAAATGTGGTTGAACTTACTCTGTTGGCGAGTTAAGGAATAAATGTGATTGAACTTACTCTGTTGGCGAGTTAAGGAATAAATGTGATTGAACTTACTCTGTTGGCGAGTTAAGGAATAAATGTGGTTGAACTTACTCTGTTGGCGAGTTAAGGAATAAATGTGATTGAACTTACTCTGTTGGCGAGTTAAGGAATAAATGTGGTTGAACTTACTCTGTTGGCGAGTTAAGGAATAAATGTGGTTGAACTTACTCTGTTGGCGAGTTAAGGAATAAATGTGGTTGAACTTACTCTGTTGGCGAGTTAAGGAATAAATGTGATTGAACTTACTCTGTTGGCGAGTTAAGGAATAAATGTGATTGAACTTACTCTGTTGGCGAGTTAAGGAATAAATGTGGTTGAACTTACTCTGGTGATGAGTGTGTAGTGATGTGGGGCTAAAATTATTTATGCCAAGAAGATTAATGAAGGATGATAATGATGAGGAAACACATGGGTAATTTTATCAAAACAAGGAATTTATTCATGAATTTATAAACTTGAAATAGCGTTAGTAGCTCGTTTAAGGAAAATAAATCAAAATTCTTAAATTCAGTAGTTTTAACATATTGCCATGAAGAAGAAATGTTCATACAACAGATTAAATGATCTGATACAAAATAATATTCAAAAATGTTTAAGACAAAGGTGAAAGAGTTTGTTACTCACCAAAGGGATATATGGTTTGCATGCATTTAAAGTAGACAAATATAGATAGTTTAAAATACTTAGCTTTCTTGGATTGTGTTACATGCTGGTTAGAGGCTGATAATATTATTAGTGAATAATTTTACACTAGTGAGAATTTCAATGCTGATTGCAAGGAACTGAAATGAATTCCCTCACATGACTTCAGACACTCTTCACTAATTAATTTAATTTTTCTCCTCATTTATTTCAAAAGGAATTTTCCATGTGTTTGCAAATTTATGTTCTTCTTGGCTGTTTGCCTAATTTCTTTGAAGGTAAGGTTTTCATTGGTCCCCAAAAAATTTTCACATAGTCTTGCAAATTTCTTTTCCTCTTCTTCATCTCACCTGAATTTGGAGGGAGTGGCTGAAGGGAGTTATTATTATTTAGCATTCAAAGAGTAAATGAGATGTTGTGTCCAGGTTATGTGTGTATCCTGGGAGCACTGATATCCAAATCCTACCTAGTCTGTGGGACAGTATAAAAGAGGGCTAGCCTGCAGTTTTTTTATGTGTACCTAAAAGCCTGAAAGGAGTAGTTGCCGTTAATTAGGCTTTCAACATATATGTTTCTGATCAGACAGGGTGTAGTGGCTGCTACAAGTTACTAGAAATGTTTAATCTATTAAAGAATATCTGTGAAAAATCCAAACTAAGGAAATCTTCTTTAATATGCCATATCCCTTCAGAATGCAGGTGATCATGGCCCTCCAACTATCATCATAGTATCAGATTTTCTAAGCCCTTCTTCCTCATTACGTGTCCCAGAAATTTCAGCTGCCTCTTCTTGATGTTTCCCTTTTGTTCCCATTTTCTCCAAAACCTCATCCCTGCTCATATGTTTGGCCCATGGTATCCTTAGCATCCTTCTGTAGAACCACATTTCTGTTGTCTCAAGTCCCTTCATCTTTGTGGAGATTGTCCAGCATTCGCTGCCATATAGGAGGACAGATATCATGTAACAGTTCAGTACTCTTATCTTTGTTTCCAATGAAACTTTCCTGTCTCATAATACTCTGCTTAGCTTTTGGGAGGCATCTTTTAGCCATCTCAATATGTCTTTGGATCTCAGCATCGCTTTTTCCATCCTCTGTTAGAAAAATTCACAAATATTTAAATTTCTGTACCTGCTTGATTGTAGTGTCCCTCACCATTAAATTGCATTTGGGGCTTATCTTTTTGAACCCTGCATTCTGTCTTGTACTTTATACTTAGTACCTTCTTCTTGCTCTCCTATGCTACCTTCAGTAGGAGGTTTCGTAATTTCCTTTCCATGTCTGCTATCAGCACTATGTCATCTGCATTTCTTATGTTGTTAAGATTGTGGCTGCCAATGATGAATCCTGGTAGGATTTCCATTTATCTCAGAATTGCCTCACTGTATAGGTTGAATAAGTCTGGTAAGAAGACTCATCCTTGCCTTACACCCCTTTCTATTTTTGTATATCTGTTGAGCTCATTTTTTTATCTTTATGCAGGTGGTTTGCGGCCAGTAGAGATTATTCTAAAGTCTTTCCCAAATACATCAAGGTTACTGAGCAGCTCTAACAGATCTTTGTGGTGTACTTTGTCAAACACCTGTGTAGTCTATAAAACACAGGTACACATTCTTCTGCATTTGTATTGTTCTTTCTGATAACATTCTGAGCATAAATATAGCATTCCTTGTTCTGGTGTTTTTAACAAACCCATACTGTTCTTGTCCTATCTCTGGCCTGATTCTGCTGTGCTCACTATTCATCAGAATTTGGATGATGAGTTTTGTTATGTGGCTCGTTAGGCTGAATTTTTGGTGGAGTTCACATTCGTTTGTGCCTGTTTTCTTAGACAGTGCTATGAAAGTAGATTTGCTTAGGTCTTCTGATATATCACTGCTGTTGTAGATTTCATTTATTATTTCTGTAATCTTGTCTATGCTGAAATCATCTAAAGCTGCCAGTATCTCTATTACAATTCCGTCTGGCCCTGCCGCTTTGTTTCTGTTCAATTTGGCCAGTGCAGCTTCCACTTCAGTTTTTAGTATTTCCAGCCCATCAGTATTTCTATGTATTGCTGGTTGTTCTCTTTCATTGTGGAAGAGATCTCCAATATATTCGTTCCAGCACTGAAGAATTTCTTCTTTCTCTAATATGAGCATTCCGTCCTTGGATTTTATGCGGCCTGTTGACAAGCATGTCTTCTGTCCTGTTAGTTCCTTTATCTTTTTTTTAATTTTTGAAAAAAAAAAACATCCAATAAAGAGGTTATTAATGCGTAAAAACTGTTTGCCAGGAAATCATTTTGTGAATCAAGGCTGCCAGTATTTTGCAGTAATTCTCAATTACTCTTCTGACATCAGTCAGTCACAGGAGCAAATGTCAATGGTAATTAGATATGTAGTTGATTGTGTACAATTAAATACTCCAGCAGAAGTATGTGAACTTTTCAAAAGGTTTTTAGCATTGGAAAGTTGCACAAATGAAAATTTGTTCAACCTCCTTCGACATAAACTTAAAGCATTAGTATTGGATGCTTAAAATATCCATGAACAAGGGTACAGAAATTGTGCCACTATGAAGGGACACAACTTCCAGACAAGAATTCAAGATCTGTCTATATTTCTGAGATGAAGTATTATGTACATTATTTACATTATTCGAACTATTGTCCTCATCTTTGTTGCCATATTTATTACAACGTTTCCTCAAGAACACATGGCACAGTGGATAAAGGTGTTAGTTAGATCCAGTGACAGGACCCAAAGAGTGTGAGTTCAATACCCGGTTAAGGTAGTGGAGAACTTTGAGAGGGAAATAAACAGGAGATAACTGATAACTGAAATCCATTAAACATGGCACATGGAACTAGAACAGTGAGCAAAATAAAGGGTTCAGTTCGACATTCCAACCACCTGAAGAAGGCCGGAGCATACAATGGCCAAAATGTTGTAATAAATATGGCGACAAAAATGAGGACAATAGTCCGAATAATGTAAATAAGAATTCAAAAGTTTTCTTTACACCATGTCAGGTCAATTAATGACAAAGTGGAAATGTTTTTTTTGTGTGATGTGTTTCAACCTTTAGGACTTCATCAGACTAAAGTAATGTTTCTGTTGATGCAATTATATATGCATATGAAGGGGAGGGGGAATATAAAAATGCAAATGATTGTTATAATTATGCATAGATAGAAAATGCAGAAAATGTTGAAATTTTAAATTAAATTTTTTTTTTAATATGTCTGGTTCTACCAATTTCTAGTCCTACCAATTTCATTTAGTTTTCTAGTCCTACCAATTTCATTTAGTTCTCTTGTTCTACTAATTTCATTTAGTTTCTTTATACAGGCGATAATGTAAACTCCTTCTTCAAGTTTTAGCTTATTATTTTGTATTAATTAAGTCTTTTATTATTTTAGAAGTAGTTGTAACAAATTTTATGTTAAGCTTAGATAAATTATTTTCAATTGTAATTGTGATAGAGTTGGTAGGTAGAATATTATATTTTGATTTGTTGTATTTATCAGAAACATCCACTCTTCTATTTTTTTGTTATGGTGAGAATAGAAATTTATGAGATCATTTTTATTAGGTGATTTGCAATGGACACTTACTTTTAGGGTATAGCCAGTACAATGTAACATAATATCTAGGAAAATTAGAGTGTTATTTGTTTCTCTTTCGCAAGTAAATTTTATTGTATATTTTATGAGCTCAAAAGTATTTTCAATGTATTTCTCCTCTTCATATAAATATTGAGAGTTACATATTCTGAGTGCTCTTAAATAGAATCCACTGATTATTCTGGATTTTATTTTGTTGTTATGGTGAGAATAGAAATTTATGAGATCATTTTTATTAGGTGATTTGCAATGGACACTTACTTTTAGGACATTGCCAGTTCAATGTAACATAATATCTAGGAAAATTAGTGTTATTTGTTTCTCTTTCGTAAGTAAATTCTATTGTATGCTTGATTTTGTTTAGTCTATCTACAAGGTCAGGTAATGTAATTTTGCAGGGATAGATTAATAGAATATCATTAATATATTGGAAATATGTTGATTGTTTAGGTAAAATACTTTGGAAAGGAGTAGATTCAAGAAATTCTAAGAAAAGACAAACTATTACCCCACTCAGAGGTGGATCTATTGGTAATCCGATTTTTTTTAATAAAATATATTGTTAAAGGTGAAATAGTTGGTGATGAGTCTGCAATTTTTTAATGATTTTAGCTATTGGTAGGGAAAGGTTTATTTTTTATTGTGTTAGATGCTTTTTTAAAAGATTTAAGCATTTCTTAACAAGAACATTGATGCAAAGGGATTTAATATTTAAATGAGTCACGAGTTTGTCAGTCATACTTATTCCCCTTAGTTTTTCAACCAGATTGCCTGAATTTTTAACATGTGATAGGCTGATTATTCCAAGGAGAGGTGTTAAAATTTTTACTATGACTTTTGCCAGTTTGTGAGGAGAGCTACCGATACTTGATATAATGGGGCACATCTGAATGCCTGCTTTGTGAGTTTTAAGTAGACCATAAATTCGGAGTATTCTAGAGTGTTATTCTAATAGTTTATACCATGATTTGTTTTCATTACTAACTAATTTTCTAGTTGCTCTGTTAAATTTCTGTCTCTGTAATGTCACAACTAAAACCTAGTTTTGGAAGACATGGCAAAAACATGTGCAGCTGCAATGGCTTTCTTTGAAATTATACAGTATATTTACACCTGTAGGGGAGCTATGACTCTGAGTAAATAATTGTAAACCCCCTTACATTTATATATACAAAAAATACTTGTAAAAATGAGAAACAACAAGATGTGGAAACAACATAATGAGTATTATTTGGAGACACAAAAGACAGTTAATACTGAGTAAAATTGTGAGTTTGGGGTCAATGTAGATCAAATATGGATTGAAATCTGACAGAATGAAAAGATAAAGAATAAGTAAAGTGTATATAGTCTTTCTCATATGATTTTTTACACATATGCATAATGAGTGCCCAGTTGGAAAATACAAAAAGTGTCTGGGGTTTTCTTACCTTGATCTTTTGTTGAGTGCAAAGAGTGACCTGAAAAAGGAAAAGGAGCCAAAATCTTTGTTGATGCATGTATTGATGGCCTGGCCTGTCCATGTTGACAGCCTGTCCAATAGTCAGAATGGCACATGTTTGTGTATGTAGAGGAGATAAGTGAGGTTGATTCTCATTGGTTTAATGATAATTATAATTGTTATAATTGTTTAATGATAATTATAATTGTTATAATTATTTTATTATAATTCTTTTTGACACGATAATTAATTTTTTTTTATAGACACACATCAGTGACAGTATAATTAATTTTTATTTATGTATTTCTTTATGGACACGACACACCCCATTTTACATCATCTGATAACAGATAGGAAAAATAGGATATATATATATGTTTCGATCCTAGCTAGAGGCAACCGGACGTCTAGCCACACTGATGAGCTGTGAAACAGTGAAACAGTCTGTCTGTGGATGACAAAAATATTGGCTCCTGAAAAATTAATTTCAGTTGAGCTCTCTGGTTTGAGGTGTGAATTTGTAAACAGTGACTATTTAAGCTAATATTGCATGACTCTTCGGCAGAATTGAGTCACTGTCAGTCACTGTGTGTTTATCTAAATCTAAAAATAAACGCGCTAAAATTCACCTTCATCCCTGACCGTGCGCTGACGGCTTAGTGGGAGAAGTGCCGACTGACGCAAATTCAGTCGGGTTTCGATCCTAGC
The DNA here is from genome assembly GCA_964036315.1 of Acanthosepion esculentum. NCBI lineage: Eukaryota > Metazoa > Mollusca > Cephalopoda > Sepiida > Sepiidae > Acanthosepion > Acanthosepion esculentum. The sequence continues at coordinate 120,457,569 of OZ038485.1, read as the reverse complement.
TAGAGGCAACTGGACGTCTAGCCACACTGATGAGCTGTGAAACAGCGAAACAGTCTGTCTGTGGATGACAAAAATATATATATATATATATGAGGCACAGTGGAGTAATGGGTCTGGTTTGAGGGATCTGAGAGCCAAGTTTTAATTCCAGTCAAATCCATTACATTCACTTACGTGCTAATACTCTTGGGAAAGGTATGAATCCTATTCTCCCCCTAGCTATGGATAAATAGCAGGACAGACCAGGTTTTATAGCCTTGGATGGCAACTGGTCTACTGCAGAAAGAAATGGCAACCTACTGCGCAAAAAAAATCTGCCTCATCAGTCATGTATCTAAACATACATGATCGCCTAAGCGTGTATGACGCATGGCACATAACTGACTGATATATACATATATATATATATATATAAATTAGTAAATCATTAGGCACAAGAAAAGAAGCACTTGTTGTTACTAGGTTAGGATTCTCGTTTACAGTTGAGAAGATTTTGTGTGTTGAACAAAAACTAAAAATGTTGAGTTGGTTGAGAAAAACGAAACAATGAAACAAAATGAGATAGAAATATTTATTCTATTGGCAACACTTTTCTGGCAGCCTTGATTCACAAAATGATTTCCTGTTGAACAACTTCACCCGTTAATAAACTCTTTTTTTCCTTACTCTCCCAAGTGAATTTTGTAAGGATGCTCAGATGTGGATGATGTTAAAGAGCTTCCTTCATTTACAAAACTTTGAAACAGGTTTCAGCCATACAGAAGAAAAAGATTTTCATAACAATTTGATTGACGCTTGCAAACTTGTCAAAAACCTAAATACTGGGGTTGTGTTCATGAGTAAACATGCACTTACACAAGAAAAGAAAATTATTTGGCTAAGAATCTGCAGATGCATCTTTGTCAGATTACAAAACAGCTTTCGAAATGAAACATTTTAATCAAGTGTTAGATAAAGCAATGCAAACATTTGAGTTATGGTTTGAACAACTGAAAATTTATCAAAATTTATTTTGATTCTTGTGCAATTTACAGGATCTGTCCAAAAATATAAGAAACTCTGCAGCAGATCTGGAAGTGGCACTAACAGATGTCAAGCAAGTACAGGGAAAAAAGATTAAAGCACAAAATTAGCTGATATAAATGGCTACATGTTTTATGAAGAAATTGGAGGCACTAAAGTATAAAAAAAAACATATTAAACTTTTCTTATACTATATCCTGCACATATACAAGCAGAAGAGATAGGTACTGATCATTTAAGCATTCTATACTAAATTCTAAATAAATCTACTAATAGAAAACAACATTTCTACTTTCCCTCCCAAGGCCAATATACTGATAATGAGGTGGCTATGCCAATGGCACTGGTATTCATAGATGGGATAAGAATGATCTTGAACAAAAAGATAGCATCCTTTATCAAGTGTTCTAAGAAATAGGACTCAATATAAACCTTTCCAAAACTTAAATTATGATCTGGAATAGGAATGAAAGCAATGATACCACATACTCTGAATCCATCATAAAAATTCAGGATATAGAATTAGTAAATACTAAACACTTTAAATAGTTCAGTATATTGATCAGTTATAACAAATTTTGTATACGCAAAAAGGAATTTGAATGTAGAATATGCTGTGCTAGGCATAGTTTTGCCCAATACCACAGACTGCTACAAAACCAAAACATTAACTTAAAACCTTAAGTTGTGTTCTTAAATAGACTCATCAGATTAAAACATTCATATGCATGTCATGCATGGTGCCAGACTCATTCAGAAATATCTAAACTGTCAGTTGTATGCAAAAACTTTCTCAGATTTAATGGTTACAAATGGCTTTAAGTGAAGGAAACCTGCAGGTCTTAGCAAAGACCATCCTTCTTTATACCTTGTGGACTGGCACTACAGAATCACAAAGAACTGTACCAAATAACAGAAACCACATCACTTGAGGACTTTCAACAGCAGCACCAACTAAACTGAATAACACATAATTCAAAGAGAAAATAATGACTTAATCAAGATGTTAGCATTTCACACTACTTCAAACAAAAGGTTATGTAGGAAACCCCATCAATTAGAAAGAGTTATAACAGCCACTGGATTTGTGAAACCTATTTTCCTGAAAAAATGTTTTAACAGAAATATTTTATAAATTTCAACTGAAAACAACACTGGCTGCTCGGTCAGTGTATATTGAATGTTCTTTTTATACATAAATGGCTAATATTACCATTACCTTTAATTCCTTGCATAGAATTCCCCAATTTATTTATTGCTCTTCAGATCAAAATTTGAGATTAAGCAAAAACATTTAAAAAATTTCACAATTGCATTCATTGAAGTTGAAATTAGTGGGAGTTTAAACTTAAGCAAAATCTTAAAAGAACAAAAACAAGAAAAATAACTTTTTCATAATTAAAAGTAATAATAATTAGTGTTATTTCAAATCTATTGATGTTAGGTAATTTTTAGAAATTTAAAAAAAGATTCTATTTGGTTCATTAACATATATGCATTGTTTAAGCATATATATTCTGTTGCTTTCCGTTATAACTTAGGGTTAAAAAGTTGATAAGTGAGTTTATTTCTAAAAAATTAATGGATCTATTTTTAATCCAACATTATTATCATTTTTTTTTGTTGGAGGATATGAAACTGAGCAGATATAGGCTTCCAAGAAAGATAGCCTGTACAAGGAAAATATGCTTTCCTTAAAAGGGAAAATAGAACCTTGCTGGGCTGTTCGCTGTCTGTGGTTGAGCGGTCTGAAGTACACTGCATCAAACTATGGTTTCTTCTACAAAGGGAAATGCAGGTTTGAACCCTGTTGGTGACTACATTTTCTTTATTATGATTTCTTGAGTGAGCAGACTGTAATACACACCATTTAAAATAAAAACAGGGGGTCTATTTCAAATATGGATATCCACTAAAAACAACATTTGAAGTAATAAAAAGAGAGTTTATATATCTTGATGATTCAATAGAATCACTTACTCTGATGATTGATTTATACAGAAAATTTAGTCAGTTAAAACGTTTGTTCTTCCTCTATTGACAATTGTTGTTCCAGTTTTCTTACTGAGCACTTTCTTTACAAAACACATTAAATTTTATTAGTTTTATTTTATCTTGGCTAAACATTAAATTTTATTAATTTTATGTTATCTTTACAAAACACGTTAAATTTTATTAATTTTATGTAATCTTTAGTAAACATGTTAAATTTTATTGATTTTATGTTATCTTTACAAAACACGTTAAATTTTATGTATTCTTTAGTAAACGTGTTAAATTTTATTGATTTTATGTTATCTTTAATAAACATGTTAAATTTTATTAATTTTACATTATCTTTAGTAAATGTGTTAAGTTTTATTGATTTTATGTTATCGTGTTAAATTTTATCAAATTATGTTATTATTATTATTTCTATGATTCTAAAATTCTTAGCTGTGTACCTTAGAGCCCCAACAAAAATACTTACAGCTATGCCTTGCAGCTTCTCAGGCCACCTACGTAGGGATACAAAAGACGATTCTCTCCTTCTCATTGAGATGAAGTCACATGATAGCCACTTAGTGGTGTAACTTCATAGAGTGATGCAAGTGGTTAGTCTGTTATTTAACTGCCTGGAGTCAAGACATATGTATTGTTTGTTCTGCTCAGGCCAGCCAGCTGTATATAGTTTACAAGCCCATGGCACTGTTTTCCTATGGAAATATATTTTCACCAGATACAGAAACTATATCCTGCTCACAGTCCTCAATTTGGGAAGACCCCATGATTCACTGCTTTCCTGTATGTGGAATATGTCCTCACTAGTGACACAGCAGATAAATCCAGCTAGCTCAAATCTGGAATCCAAAATATGGCTTCTCTAGAAACACAGAAGAAACTTCAGCAGCTTCAATTCCTGTTGGGAATTATTACAAGACCCTATCTCTTCTCACACTACTTGTGTAGACATGTGTTATAGATTCTCTGTGTGGGACACATGTAAATATGTATATATAATCTTGTGTATGAATTAACAGTATAAATCTCTCTCTGAGAATGAAGCATGTTTTTCATTCCTTTTCTTTCAGCTATTCCATTTCATCCATGAAGTAAGGTGTTATTATATTATTCCTTTCTTTCATAACTCACCCATTATCTGGTGACTTACTAGATGTGACATGATATTGGGACCCCAACATGTGATATTATTATCACCCATTAATTGGTCACCGTGATGTGATATGATATTATTTAAATCCCTTTATTTAACTAGTAATCACAACATATTATTAACACCCATTATATATATATATATATATATATATATATATATATATATATATATATATATATATATATATATTGTATGGCCTCCATTGGTCTCAAGAGACCATGGATCTGCGCCTGAACCTGAAGAGTTATATGTGCACAATCATTGCAAGTCAATCCAGTAGTGAGTACTGCTATTGGAAGGTCAGTAGTTCTTGTGTAAGTCTGAGTTGTATTCAACAGATCACAGCAAATCGGTATTTACCTGCCTCGCCACAAGGAAGGATGTGGTACAAGGCTGAGTTTAATGTGGGGCAATTCAAGCCCGTAGACTCGTCCAAAAATTCCCTGTAACCCCGCATAAATGGGTTTGGGTCTGTCTACCTCCCCAGATGAGACTCTGCCCTTCGGCATAGCCTCATCCAGGTAACTCTCTGCCTTCAAACAGAGAGTTCGACAGCAGTCAAGATCCGAATAACAGATCCCAGCAAGTCTCTCGTAGTCCATTGCCTTACGGATACTTATAGGTAGTTACTACCTGTAGTGTATTTACTCATGGGGGTGACAGGTTATTCCATTACATCAGTCTCAAAGCTTTTGAAAAGGGACAATTACAAAAAATGTCTAGATCACATGTTTATTATGCAAACACAGCACATTCGTGTAAACACTGGTGCAAAAGGCCAAACAATAAAAAGAGACTTGATACAACAGCCAAGTTCATGTCTATTTTCACCAGTTGCAAACGAAGCAAGAAACTAATTGGGTGGACGACAGTATCCTCCTGAGTCTGCCATTATTACAGATACTAGCAATGTTGGTGACAGAAAAGTTTTCATTCATAATAGATACTGGTGCCAGCTTATCTATCATTCCACATAGCTATGATAACAGTTTATTAATGGAACCAACACCAATATCTCTAACTACAGCTACAGGCTCTGACATATGCTGCTTTCGGCAAATTAAAGCTGAGATAAGCCGACCTACTTTTTGACTAGTTTTCTGTGGACATTTGTAGTAACGGACATTCAATACCCCTTACTAGGATTCAACTTCTTAAACAATTTTGGTTTATTGATAGATTGCCAACAGAGAACAATTATCAATCCCACAACATCATGTTTGAAGAAACTAAAAGCATTCAACGACTTGATTAACTTGAATAATAATATGTCTGATTTCATTAAAGGCTTTATAAAAATATATCCCAACATTATATCCCCACATACCAACCCAGCAAGCACATATGCAGGAGTATACCATAGAATTGATACAGGCAGTCATGCTCCTACTTTTGCAAAAGCTAGACATCTATCAGAAGAGAAAACCCAGGCAATAAAGAGGTGTCAGATTACCTCCCCCTAAATTTCAAAACTGCTACTAGGAGATGCTTTCCAGCACTATGAATACTCTGTGATAATTATTTGAACCTCTTCTTACTTTTTACATCATCATGTAAGTCTCTCGTGGAAGAACGCGTTCCCTTTTTGGGACACGCATGAACAATACACACACACACACACACATATGTATATACCTTTCATTCATTTTTTCTAGGACTTTTTCCTACATCAAACTACACATACGCAAACAGTTCACTATACATTTTTTTATGTGGACTCATATTCCAAGTCTGCCATATTGGTTGTGGGTATTTCAAAAGACATGTGTTTATCTCTCAATGCATACACTGGCCCGCAACAGAGGGAATTTTCAAAAATTACAAAACAATGGTGTCATTACACCATCTGATAGTAAATGGGCTAGCCCCCTACATGTGGTAAAAAACTCAGATGGAAATTTCAGATGCTGTGGTGATTACTGCACATTAAACAGCATTACAAAAAGAGATAAATACCCATAAATATCCCATCCTGAACATTAATTCAATTGCTGATAAACTAGCCAACAAAACAAGATTTAGCAAAATCAACCTAGTATCAGCATACCATGAAATCAAAATGTACCTGGATGATATAAAATAAAAACAGCACTTATTTCTCCTCTCGGATTTCATGAATACAAATACACGCCATTTGGACTAAAAAATGCAGCATCCAATTTTCAAAGATACATGCACAAGACCTTTCAACATGTTGACTGCGTATTTACATACATTGATGATATTCTTATTTTCAGCTATGATTTTTCAGCACATATAAAAACGTTGAACCTGTCATAAAAATCCTACATGATAATAATCTAAAAATTTCAATAACAAAGTAAACATTTGATGTGACTTCAGTCAATTTTCGGGTTACAATCTTAATTCTGACCTACACAAAATAGTGCATTACAGAATTTTCCCCCTTCTAAGGACAGTAAGAATATTTGTTGTGTCTTAGGCATGATAAATTTTTATAGAAAATTAATTTGAAACTTTGCTGACAGTCATTGCATCAACAGAAAAATATGTATATGCAGTAATAGTAGATTTACATTAAATAACATGGAATTGCAATCATTTAAAGATATTAAAAGTTGAATCAAGGAATTCTCATCTTTACCTCACCAATGGTCTGAAGGTACTGAATATCAGTTGATTACTGATAGCAGTAATTATGCAATTGGTGCATCCCTGTATCAAATACTAGAAGGAGCACCAATTCCACTAGGCTTCTTCTTTAAAAAGTTAACCCAAATGTAAACTAGGTATTCTACTTTTGATAAGGAATGTTTTGCAGCATATTCAGCTATGTTATATTACTGAAGGAAAACAAGTTTTATTACTAACTGACCATAAGCCTTTGTGCAGCACATTCCATAGTCTAAACCCTGCTAAGTCAGATAGACAGCAGCAACAATTAGCAATTCTCACAGAATATATATCAGATATAGGCCACATAAAGGGAGATCAAAATGTTATAGCTGGTTGTTTGTTTAAACTTACCCTAGCAGTTATGTTAGATCTGTGTGACTTGCCAGCTATAGCTGCTACACAACTTAAGGACTCTGAGTTACAAAAATTTCCAGACTTAAAAAAATACAATTTTAGTACTGATAATAATAGTTCCATATACTGTGATATTGCTATCGGTGTTCCCAGACCATATGTATACCTGGTGAATTATGAAAATCTATTTTCAATAATATTTACACACTATCTGGTATACCTGGTGAATTATGAAAATCTATTTTCAATAATATTTACACACTATCATACCCAGGAATTAAAACCTTGTGTAAACTTATCAAAACGAAATTTTTTGCCCTCATATGGACAAGACAATAAAGAAATGTGTAATGAAAAGCAAAATTCAGAAACATACTAAATCTGCTATTCACCCTATTGAATTGCCTACTATTTGCTTTAATATGGCATCAATAGATAAATTAAAACCACACATTAAACCTAAAAGTGATAAGCAAGTAATAACAGAAAAACAACCTCATGGTGATGATATAATAATGGATACAGAAAACATAGTTAGAAATAGTAAGCCTAGTCATATGAAAGCAGGTAGGAAAGTTTCTTGGAAAAGAGACAACCAATATCACTACTATTAGATTCTACTACTAGGTGGGGAGGTTTATAGCGAAAGATAAAAAGTTATCTCCCTTTTACCCAAAACAAAAAATAGTAATCAAAATTAATTATAAATATTCACAAGAAAAAAACAGTCATGTGATCTGATAGGAGACATTCTTAGGCAGAAAGTCAATCTTCCTCTTTTTGCTCCGTGAATTTATAGTAACAAGATGCACAATTTCTGCAAGTATGTATATGTAAACATTGTATTAAGAATTTCAAATATAAAATATATATACACAAGTGTTTTTATGCAAAGACTTTTGTCTTTTGTTTGTACTTTTCATATATTTATGTTACCATATGTTTCATACACTTTAAGTGAAGTCTATGCTACATATTCCCTCACAAAAGATATATAAGACTGGCCACTGAAAAGTCGAAGCAACACAAAGATGACACAACACTTAGTAAACTCAACAACATATTTTATTTAAACTGCCCGCTGGATCTGACCTGATCTCAGCATTCCCTAGTGTGGTCATAAGTCTCTATAATCATCATCATCATTATTGATGTTGTTATAACAAGTTTTATATAAGATTTTTGTATTTGTGCTTCCTTTTTCTGAATACTGTAATAAATGTTCATGTTTTAAAATTGTATGCAGTGGTTTGAGTTTCGATTGCACTACAACTTTCTATATTTCTACTAACTTGTTTTTGACATTTGGCACAAGAATTTACATTTGGTTAGGAGTTAAAATTTTTATAATCTACTTCTTTCTGTTTAATATGATATTGCAAAGAAAAAAAAAAGACTGAACACTCATGAATACTATTGTCACGTCTGTTTTCAATCCTAGCCAGTACATGAATTTTATTTTCTTAATTTACAAACCAACAATATAGAGCTTCACTAATTTAACACTGGCTATATACCTGAACATCTACATCAAAATGAAAAAAATCAGCTAGTGGCTAATATATGGAACGTGTCTGCTAGACAAAATTAATCGATAATAAAAGTTTTTTTCAAATCGAGGCTGCCTCTCGCGAGTCTGTTTTGCGCCAGTTTAAATTTTTCTGTTTAGTCTGCAAAGGAAATTTTATTTTTTATTTTTAATCCTCGCCGAAGGTGGGAAAATTTGTTTGTAGAAAAAGTCTAGAATGCCAGAAATTAAAATTCAACACGTAGTGTCGTACAGCAGCCAGGATTCCGTAAGTTTCATTTATAAATTCTTTTTTTTTAACCCACGTTTCGGTTTGTGTTGTCGTTTCCAAATCAAATCATCCACGTTGTCTTGACTATTTTTTTCTCTTGATTTTACTGGTTTTTCTCTACCCGAATAATTAATGTCTTATTGTTCAAATGTTTTTATACACGAGAAACTGAAAACGTGAATGAATCCAATTTGTGATGGAAAGTCAAATATTTCTAATTTAATAACTGATGAAACTCTAAAAATATCTCATAAAAATTTTAAAAACGTTTTGTTTGAATTTGTGTGTAAATTATGTAATTGTATTTTTGTAATTGTTGAAAGCAGTCGGCCAGTGTGTTTGGGTCGGTGATTAAAAAAAAATTGAAATAGTCTCCATGACAATATTGTCGTCTTCTTGTACACCCACAATTTTGTTATTGTTGTTATAAAAAGGTCCGTTTGAAAAGGGGGTATATTCGCTAGTTAACACAAAATAATAAATTCGCTGTTTAAAAAAACAACAATCCTTAAACTGGCTACAAACACGTGTACCCACGAAATATATCGTTTGTAGTACTAAGAAATTACATATAAAGTCGAACATTAGTATTATTAAGGATTAGGTCGGTAGGTTTTGGGTTTCTCTAATCTACAACAAATGGTTGGGTTTTTTTTTTTTTTTAAACTCTGGTAAAGATTCGGTTGAAATGAAATTGGGTATTTTCGTAGGAAAGCATATTTTTCATGTGTGTTTTTATGTATCTGAATGAATTTGACGTTAATTTATATGAGAAATTAACTCCTTCATTTTTACTTTTTGTGCTGATTTGAAAATTTACCCTCATATTTTTACTTGAAGCTGGACACAAATTCAGGGTCCAGTTTAGCAGTATTTACATTGGATGTAAAAATTGAACGTTTGATGTCATGGCTCATTATTCAGGGTTCATATATTTTAGACGAGTTTTATACGTACATTTTAATATAAAAATCGAACTAGTTAGAGAGCCATTTTACTCGTTTTAGCTTTGAAATATTTTTATTTTCTCGAAAAAACAGTCCTCAAGAAAAAAAAATTCATGAAAGAGTAGAAAAAAAAATTAGCTTAACAACCCCTTCCCTCATTTTATTTTTATTTTTTTTCATCTAATTTGTGGGTGTAATTGTGAACTCACGAGCAGAGTCCAAACCATGTTTAAGATCACCACTCCAGAGATAAACAAAGTCACAAAAAATAAAATGTTTCTTTACTTAGAAGCCGAAGGGTCTGACTGAATGCGATGGTTAACAATCGCATCTTGCAGACCATATTTTTTTTTCACTTTGACTTCCACTTGTATAATGAGTTTTTTGAGCCTTCCGGGTTATCCGTACTGTTTTAGCCTTGTGCAAGACTAAAATGTTAACTAGAAAAAAAAAAGAAATTATTTAAACATTTAATTTTTTCATTCATTATCTTTTTTCTTCAGTGATGGATTTTTTTTTCTTTTACTTTTTTTTCACATTTTAATGTTTCAAGCTCCGATTTTTAGAAAAAAAAATTCGGTGAAATTAAAAAATAAACAGTAGTAAAACGAGTTTAATTTTGGAACTAAATTTTATTTTATTTTATTTCGCAAGTAAAAAAAAAAAAAAAAAAAAAAAAAAAGATTATATACAATTTTTTAAATTTTTTTTTTCATGGGAAAACCAAAGTTCTTGATCAAAATATTTTCTAGTGTTAGGGTTGGAAAAAATGATCGAAATTTCGTCATTCAATAAAAAAAAAAAAAATGATATACCAGTTGAGTGACAGTCCGTATTATTCCTTTTCTGACAATTTGTAAATATTTGACTGCATGTTTCAGTTCTCAGTAAAAAAAAGTAAGACTTACTAAATTATTAAATTTATCTTTTAAAAAATGAATACTTGTTTCCATAATTTAACCTAAAATTTGTTTTATTTTACTACTTAAATGTTTAAAATACTTTTTTAATGTAAAAATTGAAATAAAAATACCATTTTTAATTCTTTTTGAGTTAAGAAGTGTTTACTTTAGTTTAACTAACACTTTACAGTTTTGTACTTTTGATCCTGAGAATAAGCAAAAAAAAAAAATACATAAATAATGTACTTTTGTTTTTGTCTAAAACTACTGAACAGCTGAAAAAAATAATTTTGAAAGATTTTATTTATTCATGAGTCTGCTATGTATAACATACCATGTGGTATAAATATTTTTCTTTTTCACTTTTGAAAGTGACTTTTTAAAAAATTAATTCACCCCAAGCAAGGCAACAATGCCACCAAGACGCAAGTGAGTTACTGGGAGTAGAAAGTATGAAAAGATTTTAGAAGGAACCAGAAACTCAATCAATTCTAAAACAGGAAACAAGGGATAAACATTCCTGTTCAAAAGATCTGGGAAGAGTGTGAACTTTATAAAGATTAATTTCACCCCTCATCTTAAAGTAGTTGGTGTCAAAATTGTTGTACTTGCATGGAGTATTGTGTCTGTGTTCATGAAATAAATAGCTCAAGAACAGTTTGGCAAAACTTGGTATCATTCATTCCCTGATAAATTCACTTGTTTTGCTTATTAATTTGGTAGTAACTGCCTCTTGTCATTATTTGAAGGACCATTGATATTAGTGTATCACAATCTCAGTTGGTGCAAACAAAACTTTATACATGGTGAGTCAATATAAGGATTTAATCAGAATGTGATAAACAAAATTTGAATTGTTGTAACTAAGAAATTTACTTTTGAGATTTTATAAAGATTTTTTATTTGGCACAGGATTTTTTTTCCCGCCAATTCAAAATATGCAGGTAACCAGTTCTCTTCTTTTGGGCTGCACCTCTCCATTGCACGAAGAGGGCTTAGAATCAGTTATTCCTTGATGTCTGTAGGTGTACTAAAAGGTGTAATGCTGAGAAAACTAGTCAATTTTTGTCCTTTTTATAGTGAGGTTCCCCAGTATAAGAAAGATTTAGTGTTATGTGTGAGAAGACTTATTTCTACACCCAATACTTGCTTGCTTTTTTTTTCTTTTTCTTTTTTTTTTTTTAATACAGCAAATGACATTTCAAAAGAATGCAAAAAGTAATGCAATTTGTTTGTTTAATAAAGTTGAGGGTACTAAATTCTTAAAATTGAAGTCATTGGAGAGAGTGAGAGAAACATAATCTCCTGATGGTCAGAAAATATCCTCATGAGAATCTTAAGAAAGCTTAAAATTAAGATTTATTTTTAGAAAAATTTAAAAGAAAAAAAGTTCTTGTGAGCATATTTGAAAGTTCATAAACCTGAACCAAATGTACTTGGGATGTTGAGCCTTAACACACAATCTCAATTGTCAGAGTACTGAAATCTGAGCAGTCTTCCTCTGACAGATTTGAAAAGGGTTTCTGTGTAAGAATTATCTCTTTTAGGATTGAATAACATCTACAGGATATAGTGTTCTCAGCTATTTTTATTGGAATGTCCTGTTGGTGTGACCTCAAATATGCTAACTGTATCCCCTGTAGAATGTAAGACATCCACCCTTAAAAAAATGTTGTACTGATTATTACATGTGCATCATAATTAATTATAAAAATTTATTTAAATTAAAATTTGATAAAGTTTATAATCTTGTAACATGCTCATTGAAACACTTTGAAATGACCAACTTCAAATAAAACATTTTTTTATTAATGAAACACAGTATTCCAAGAAGAAAGAACTTATTAATTAGCATTTAACTTTTAATTTACATAAAATATAAAAGTTACACACCATTTAAAAACTTATCCCAAATTATTGCAGTTTCATCTGTCTAACATTTGTAATAATTATTTAAATTTTAATATCTTTAACCTACTTGGGTGGATGTATGCAGACATAAATATTAAACTGAGCATTGTTTACCTAGAGACTCAAATATAATAATAAAAAATAACAGCTTCAAGTATTGATATGTTGTAAAAAAATAAGCATCCTAACCCACTAATTGCCATGGGGAAGAGTTCAACTACAGAGTATTATTAGGCAGTTTTTATCAAGTGATGTCATTAAAAAAACAGTTTAAATGGACTCCGTTTGCTTTGTTGACTGTTTTTTGCATTGATAAAATATATCAATTTCTGAGTTTGCAAAATTTTATTTTGTTTTGTATTTTAATGCACATTGCAGCTTTCTTTTTGATTCAGTTGAACAAAAAATAAAGATTAGAAAATGGTCTTTTTTAAACACAATATTGAAAAGGTGATGTCAGTTATATATAGCCTTCATTTTAGTTTCAAGTTTATTTATCATATATATAGAAGATAGATTTCCCTATTGTCTGGTTCAAACTCTTCCATAGTCTATTGAACACGAGTAGAGGTTTATCCCTGTTTTCCCGTTTAAGATTGTGTTTCTGATTCCTTTTAAAGTCTTTCCATTCTCTTTCACTCCAAGTAGCCCATTCTGTCTTAGTGGCATTATTGCTTTGCTTGGGGTGAATTGATTAAAAAAAATAGTTTAAAATTTGCTATAGTTATGGAGGAAAAGTGCTCAATATTGGGGAATATACTGTAGATTCATTCAAATTTTTGCATTTGAATGATGCTAATATTTCAAAATTAAGAGCAATTCCCCCTTATTTTTGAGAGCTAACACAGATTTAATCAAAGTTCTTCTACTAAATATGATAAATCTTTAAAAAAAAAATATACTCAAATTGGTTGGAATGAGTATTTTAAAGAGGATTTAATCCAGGCTTTAATATAATTTTCTATAGATCAGATACTTCATATACAATTTCATTGGGACAGAAAAACATTTTTACTGTATAGATATAAAAAAAAAAACTGAAAATGTAAGGTTCAGAATATAGTATCTACCTGATCTCTGGTCCTTTTTAGCTGGCATCGGTTTTTGAACCAAAAAATCCACATAGTAATATTAACCAGAACTGAGTTGGAAAGGTGAGCATGGAGGAGGAGTAAAAAGGTCCCTTCACAGTTTGGTCAAGAACTTTTCAGCAGCCCTCATGTCAGGCCTCCGGACTAATTTTTTTTTTTCACCATTGTCCCAGAACTGTACCCTCCAAAACAATTTTTAATTGTTCATAAAAAAAAATTTCAACTGTTCAAAAGTCTATTTTTTTTTCTTTTTTCGTGTTATTATAGTTGCTTGTAGGTATAATATTTGGGAAGTAAATAAAAAAAAAAAAAAATGCTAAAATATTAAAGTTTTAAAAATGAATAAATACAAAGACAAATTAGAATTTACTGTAATTTTTATAAAAATCCCATTTTTATTTTTATTTAGATATTTCATGTAAATCACTTTGAATAATTTTATATAGAAATGTTATTACTTTCAGAACTCTGCCCGAAGCATTTATTTTCTAAGAAAGAATATTGATGCATTACAATTATTCATAATCCAAAAAATTTTCATTTACAATTGCCTTGCTTCATGACTAAATTGTCAATGTTTACCATTTTTAAAATTCTCACTTGTCTTTTCAATTTAGTTTATGATAAGCAGAAAACAATGCAAAAATGTTTAATAGTTCTTAAAATTTTTTAACCAAAAATTGACAGAAGAAAATCTAATTAAAAATGAATTCTTACAATTCGATAATAGTTTTTCACATTTCTTCTATTTCTAATTCTTCCACACCCTGTAGCCCCCCTGTGTCTTAGTGGCTTTACTGCCTTGCATGGGGTGGTATTGGTTAAAAAAAATAGGAATATTACAAATAACTAGATTTTAAGTCCTTCAATTGTCATTTTTCATTTGGGTTTCATCACTACTTTAAATTTGTTTTTTTTTTTTGTTTTTTTTTTCTTAATAGCTTACTACTATTGGTGAGAAATTAGATATTTTTAAAATTTTATTTTAAATTATTTGCTTTTAGAATAAATATAGTAGGATTTTAAATAAAAATTTTATATTGTCCCAGCATCATCCCCACACAAAATCTAACCAGTTGTATTAAGCTAATGTTCACAACAAAAAATTGTATATAAATTCATTCTTTATATATTTCTTTAAAACTTCATTCATCACATTCTTGCTCTGGTGTATTTATAATTTGTAGAAAACTTAAAAAAAAAAAAAAAATACTAGAAATATCTTGGTTAAAAACGGCATGCAGTCTACAAGATCTCACAATGCAGTACTACTAAGAAAATAACTTCTTACTAAGCCAAATTACATCATCAATCCATCTTTGTCTTGAGAGAAAAAGAAAAAAAGTCTTTTGATTTGACTACCTACCTACCAGCTTTTATTGTTGTAAGTGTTGGTAGTTTTACTCGGTTTTGTAGGGGTTGAAAGTTACAAAGTTCACTAGATTTAAACTTATAATGTTGCCAGTAGGCATTAATTATTATGTACATTTCTCTGACAAAATGTATGATTGGTTCCAGTTCAACAGGTCTAGGAATTAGGTAGATACTATACTCTGATTTTAGGTAAACAAGCAGAATAATAGATTAGATAAAATTGGTACACAGACTTCTAATATACAACTGTAATTTTCTTGCTAAATTTTGGAAAAAGTATCAAAGAATTTTCACTAAATGTAGCCCTGTAAGCAATGTATTTCATCTTAGACACAGGATACCTAAGTTTCAAGTTTAGTTTTGGTAAAATGTCTTTGATGTCAAGAAATAAGTGCCAAATCTGTTGGGATGCAAAACTTTTATTTATAAAAATATTAATTCTATTCAATTTACATTCATCTCTTTATTAATTTGGAATTATTAAAGAGATTTTTTTTTTTTTTTTTTTAATAATCTCAGGAGTATGAAATCTTCTTAAAAGCTTATATATATATATATATATATATATATATATATATATATATATAGGATTAACTTAATGCTATTTCTTCTGGATTTATGTGTACCATCAAAATCACAACATTTTTTCATTAATTTTAGGAATTAAAACTATTCTTTTGTCTAACATAGCCTTTTCACTTTCAAATGATATTGTGAAAGACAAAACTAATGTACTCAGTTTTTTTATTTTTCACTTATTTAACTTACAATTTGATATCTGCTCTGTCAGCAGGGCTTTGAATACACTGACTACATCTCTTACAAATATCCCCCCCCCCACGCACACAAAAATAGGTGTCACTTGTTAACTGGATGGAAGCATTGTGGTGGCAGAGTGGTTCATGATGGAAATTAAATGGTCATGTTAGTGGCAACAGTTCAGTTTGATTCTTACTTGGGTTAGACAGGCAGTTGGGGAGGTTCAATCCTATCAGGCCATAGCGTACACACACATATTCTCAATCCCAATACAATCAGGATTAATACCAGACTTATCACCATGTATACAAAGTTCTTATTGAGAGGCTACTAAAACTAAGATCAAACACCTGGCCAACATTTATATAAAGAAATCAAAGCAATTTTATGAAAAACTGAAACTACTTACACTACTAAATTTCCATGAAATTACTAATCTCCATGAAAATCTGCAAATCATTTCAACCAAACAAAATAATGAAAAATAAGAAAATGAACAAATGTTAACAATGCCTTGTCAACCAAAAATTCTTCACATGACACTGCAAAATCACTTGTCAAAGACCTACAGATAGAAATGGCAGAGATCTTCAATCCAATCCCTTCTACTGAAGGATTCTCCTTGCCAGTGACACCAAAACAGATCCCTAAAGTAGCAAGAACTGCCTAGCCAGAGATTCCTAAATAAATCCTACCAATGATCCTTCTCAAAGCAAAAAGGATAACTAGAAGAAAGAAAAAGTCCACTAGGAAAAACATTTCCATTTCAACATAATGGAAGACAGTCCTCTGCCTTTTAAACAAGTAACTCTTTTAAAGCCTATAGTCATCTAACAGAATCTTTGTCAAAAGAACAAATTCTGTTTAATTTTTTTTTTTTTTTAAAGTTTAACTTGATGGTCAAAGTTAAGTAGTGTTTCTCCTTCTTGCTTTGAAAACTAATACTGTTCAAGGAATTTTTACCTTGACATTATTGTTATATTAAGAGTTATTTTCTTTTTAACAATATTTAAAGATATTTCTTCGCTGACAAAGAAAATATTAAAAAAGTTTCTTAAAAGATTTTACTTTCCTTTTTAATAATTTCCTTTAGAAAGCAATAGTTTTCTTTTTAATTTCTTTTTTTAAATAGTTTCACATTGAGTTTCTTTTTTGCCAAATGTGTTATACTTTGAAAAACAGCTATTCTAGAAAAGTGTAACCTTTCCTTGATAATAATTTTCCTCTATGAAAGACATTACGCCATTTTAAAAATAATTTCCTTTTTAATATACTTTACTTTTTAAATGATTTTTTTCAAATATTTCTTTTTAGAAATGGCTTCCTTTTTAAATACTTTTCTATTCTCAATTTATTTTAAAAACTTTCTTTATTTAATTTTTCTTTTTATAAATAGTATCCTAACTTATTTTCATATTTTAAATTTTTCTTTTTTAAAAAGATTCACTTTTTATTGACTTAAATAGTTTTAGAATAGTTTCATTTAACTTAGTTTCCTCTTTTTTATTAGTTTCTTTTTAAAAGTTTCATCACTTTATTTCTTTGTTAATAATTTTCTTTTTGTATTTTCCAATCAGCATTAAATTTTTAATTGTGTTACTATAATTACCTTAGTATATTCCTATTGGCTTGACTATTTTCCACAGAATAATCCTGCTGAGAATCTCTTGAAACCTGATGGAACCCACAAATGGAAATGTGGCAAAGTTGGAGAGAAGCAGTCTTCTGTTGTTTTACAAGTATGTATGTGCTGACATAGTTTCACTTTTCCTTAACTAACTTCATTTTAAAAAAAAAAACTTTTTTAGCTTATTTTCCTAAAAAGAAAACCTCAAAATTCAGTAGTCTTTGCTTGACTACTTATCAATATTACAAATTCACCTTAAACAAAACTTATGTTAAATATAGTTGGCATTCATATGCTTCCAGCTCAAATTCAAGCATATACCCACTCTTTCTATCCTTCTTTTACAATGTATTTGACAAAATTAAGTCATATGTTTATGTATATTTGAGGGCATATAGTCCATGCCATCTTCACCCTCAAAAATGACAATCTGAAAACAATTATAGTAGAGAAATTCGTAGATAGTTGGGTCTTTTTTAATAGTTAAATTAATGTGTTTTAAAGAAGACAGTAATGAGATCTTTGTATTTGAATATTTTTCCATTAGGGAACTTCTACCAGAGAAATAATAAAAACATTCAACATATGCCATGTATGCAGTTCAAACAAACATAATACCTTAATTTTTAATCTTAAATTAAGTATCAAAAGTACATTTATTTTACAATATGAAGAAAAGGAACTTTATAGTGGCTGGCAGATTTGAGGACTACACCTGCATCAAATTTTGTATAAAACTTGGCACACCTACTACCAAGAACCTGAAAATGCTTTTGGCAAACACTCTTTAGATTGAACACAGTGTTTTGCGTGACACATGCATTTCAAAGTCTAGTGTCAGTTGAAGATGAGCATTCAGAGTGACCTATTACAATTAAAATGTCAGAAAGTGTTTGTGTGTGTGGAGGGGGATGTGAACTCATCTGTGAAAGTCATCAGTGACCAATCCATCATCTCTCTCACATGATTCAAATTGGTTATGGAGTTTGCCAGGGGATTCTAAGCCACAAACTTTCTGATATGAATTTGTGTAAGGATCTATTGGCAAGAAGTAATTCTTACACACTGTCATTTTGAATCTCAAATGTAAATTATAATGAAAAAAAAATGTACCAGTATTCAACATTTTTATGTTTCTTACCATCAGAGGAAAATGTAATACTTCTATAAAAAAAAAAACAATGTTCTTAGTTCATAATTTTTCACAAAAACAAGCAAGCAACTTAAGTTACCCAGTCTTCAAAAAAATAACACTGGCCATAGGCACAATAACAGTACAATTTTTGGTGCTACTAAAGTATGCAGTCTACCATGGTATCAAACACTATAGCATGTGGTCTACTGCACTAACTCTATAGTGTATCTAGCAGATTGTTCTCATAAAAATGCAAATGCTCTTTCCTTGATCAAGATAACATGTCCATAAAAATCTTTCAAGTCAAAACTAGGCAAAGCAACAGTAATATGGTAAAAATTCACAGTCAAGGGATACAGTCAAGTGGTTATAGCATTTTTACTTCAAAACAAGTAAAAAAAAAATATGGTGGATCAGATTGAGAATTGTCCATTTTTTTGATTAGGAAGAAATCCCAGTATGTATCTGTAATGTTTATTTATAAATTTGGTGTGGGGATGTTCTTAGCAGTCATGCCCAGCCAATTGGGACCAACATTATGAGTTCACATAGGAATAAGATTGATATATAAATATGCAAAGCAGCATGAAAGTTAAGGTTTTTTTTTTTTTTTTTTTTTTTTTTTTGAGATTGTTTATGAACCTGTAACATTGACATATGGATTATCTCAGTTGCCTTATCACAAAGTTCTTCATACATGTCTGTACATGATGGTGTACTGTCTTTGTTCATTCACAAACATTTTATTGTGTTTTTCTGTAATAGACAGTAAATATTTATAAGTACAGAAGTCTTTGACGTCAGTTGCTTTACAGAATTTTTCAGATTTTAGAATAGTAGTATAATATATATATATATATATATATATATATATATATGTGTGTGGAATAGTGGATAGTGGCTCGGATTGAGAAATCAGTCGAATTCTAGTTGAATCCATTACAATCACTTACATGCGAATGCCCTTTGGAAAGGTATTAATCCTCCTCTTCTCACTCCAGCTATGGGTATATTACAGGTCAGACTGAGTTCTATAGCCTTGGATGAGAACTGGTCTAGGAGAAGGACAACTCTGAATTCAAAATCCTCATTTGGGGACCTTGTGGCACGTGTGCACCAGGTCTCTGTATTCAGACCTTCAAAAAGTGTGGTTGGTTCTGCAGAAAGCCTTCACCACTATAACCAAATCATATGTGCTGGTGTCTGGGTTGTCAGTTCCTACGAACTGAGCTGCTTGACCCTCGTACGTTTAATACGACTGGAGAGTCCACTATATATATATAAAAAATTCCATACCACATAGGATATATGGCCACTTCACCCAAAATGGGCTTGTTGACACCATGGAGTTCGATAAAAAAGTTTTAATATTTTATATTACTAGGATTCACTGGGATTACTTACCACAGATTTTTACCTCTCTGTGTGTGTGTGTGTGTGTGTATATATAATATATATATATATATATATAGTTTTATCATGTGCTATATTTATGGGTAAAGGTGCTCAATATCAGAGATAGAGCACGTGTAAATATAAAAATGGACACTGTCATCTAAATTACACAAGAATGAAAATAACACTGTCATCTCATTTTAGCATATATATATATATATATATTTACCAAAATTACACAAAAATATCTTGAAATACTAAAGAGTAAATTTATTCAATAAAATCACCATTGGTTTCAACCATGGCCTCCAGATGACTTCAGAATCTCCTGCAACTCTTCTGGACGGTC
This sequence comes from Acanthosepion esculentum, assembly GCA_964036315.1. Classification (NCBI taxonomy): domain Eukaryota; kingdom Metazoa; phylum Mollusca; class Cephalopoda; order Sepiida; family Sepiidae; genus Acanthosepion; species Acanthosepion esculentum. The sequence continues at coordinate 120,437,109 of OZ038485.1, read as the reverse complement.
TCCTTATTTAAGTTGGTGAATGCTGCCATAATCCCTGTCTTCAATTCATATTTGGTGTTACAAGGAGTTTTCTGGGTCTCTCACTCAACTGCACTCTACACATAATAATTGGGGGAGGTGCAGTCTGGGGAGTAATGTGGCGAAATGTAAGGGGTGATGTGGTTGCAGAAACTGTGATGGCCATGACTAGGTTCTCCTGCTTGTGTGGCATGGTACAGAGTTCTGTTGTCAGACATGGGGTCTTTCTGCAGCCATGCTCTTGACCCAGGGCAGCACTATTTTTCCAAGGCAAAGGCATTTGAAGTAGGCTTCCATGTTGAGTCTGAGGCTCTGTGAGAAGATGAATGGAGGCATAACATTGCCATTACTAGTGAGCACTCCAAACACCTTTGTAATCACCATTAAACTCATCCAAATCTTTCTGAATCCTCTGCACTGTCCTCAGATTGACACCCAAACACTTTGAAATGTTCATATTGGAATTTCTGGTGTGAATGCCAAGCAGTACAGCCTGGCATTTCCAAATTTCTGATGGAGTGAATTGGGTCATAGTGGTCTTTTAATCACAGATGGTGCCCAACTGACCCTATTATACTGTGCAGTTGACAAAAACAAACAACACAGCAATTTAAATATCTCACCCTATATATATATATATATATATATATATATATATACGTGTGTGTGTGTACGCAACAACTGAACTTTGGTAGTGACAAGGCTATAGTGGCGTATCAGTATGGATTAAATTCCTTAGCATTAACATATGAGACTAACTCACTAACTGTTGTTTTATGACAAGCAACCAAGTTAGTCTAGAGCTAAAAAGGAAACGGTTGTATCTCATTCAGTGATTTCCAAACCCATGTTTGCAACTCGGATGCAGGTTGCAGGAATGCTTCAGAGTATCATGAGATGGTTTAAAAAAAAATGTTAAAACTGAAAAAAAAAAAAAAAGTGCAAATATATTTACATAACACTTATGGAATAAAAGGTCTCATTGAGATGTTGGAAGATGAAAATAGTTCTGAATAATAAAGCATTAATAAATGTATAAAAACTCTTGATATATTCAAGTCTGTTCACATCCAACACTTCGCTAAGACAACTGGTGCCACAATTGCAGTATTGGTCGTTACTTCTGCCATTGTTATTTTGGATGACTGAATTTGCTATGATCCAAATGTGAAAATTGTCTAATTTTTTTTTTTTTTTTTTTTTAATCAACATCAGAAATATTAAGATATAGTGATTATTACAGTCAAATTTCCGAGAGAAAATCAGTTGCGGAAATGCTGATAATCTTTTTACCCAAACAATTGCCAGGCTAAAAACTTTTTTATTCTATGTTGCAATCTAAAAAATATTTGGGAAACACTGATCTAGTTAGTACACAAAACAAGTGTTACTAAGTACAAGTTATCTCCCTTTTAATATTCTGAAGTGGTTCATTAATTTTCTTTTTCGCATAAAAATTTTAAAAGGTTTCATTAAATATTGCTGTAAGTGTAACATTCATTCACAAATGATTGACTTGGAACTCTTCAATAATCAACAAAAATTTCTACCATTTTTTTAAATTTATTTTTTTTTTTTTAAAACCATTTTCTATTGTATAAATTTATTGTAAAATATACACATTTAGGAATCTAATGTCTCTCTGTATATAGTCTTTGTTCAGACATTTTGTTTTACATTCTTCATATTTTTATCTATACTTTATCATCCTTGTTTATACATATCTACCTACAATGAGCAATATGCTTCCTGAGGCATTTAAAAACACAGTTGTGTTACTACCTACAGATTCATTAAGGATTCTTTTGAAATGTAGAAACTCTGACACTGACTTACAATAAATGAAAAAGTCTCAGTAACAATTTATTCAGATGTTTGAAATTTTCCCATTGGAACTAGGATTTGGTCACTGATAAATTCAGCCTGCAATTTTCACTGTCTTGCAAACTGTTCAAATAATAAAGCAATTGACAATAGCTAGATGACAAGAGGTGAAATATCTTTCATGAGAAATCTTATCATTCATGACATTCTTGAGCATTAATAATTGTACATTATTGACATTATTCAGACTATTGTCCTCATCTTTGTCGCCATATTTATTATGTTTCGGCCGTTGTACGCTCCGGCCTTCTTCAGGTGGTTGGAAGGTCAAACTGAACCCTTTATTTCGCTCACTTGGAGAACTTGGAGAGGGGAATTAACAGGAGATAACTGATATCCATTAAACATGGCACGTGGAACTAGAACAGTCTACCCCAGTGAGTGAAATAAAGGGTTCAGTTCGATATTCCAACCACCTGAAGAAGACTGGAGTGTACAACGGCCGAAACATAATAAATATGGTGACAAAGATGAGGACAATAGTCCGAATAATGTAAATAATGTACATAATACCTCATCTCAGAAATGTAGACAGATATTAATAATTGTATTTTCCTCTTCAACATTTAGAATATACTAATTAAAGGATAAAATGATATTTAAAATTGTAAATAATATATTTGTTGTTTCCAAATTTTGTTAACTACATAAATAATTTAAACAGGCTTTCTTAAAACCAATTTCTGTTTCTCTTTTTTTCTTTTTTTTTTCTTTTTTTTTTCTTTTTTTTTCTTTTTTTTCTTCTTTTTTTTTCTTTTTTTTCTTCTTTTTTTTTCTTTTTTTTCTTCTTTTTTTCTTCTTTTTTTTCTTTTTTTTCTTCTTTTTTTTCTTCTTTTTTTCTTCTTTTTTTCTTCTTTTTTTCTTCTTTTTTTCTTCTTTTTTTCTTCTTTTTTTCTTCTTTTTTTTTTTCTTTTTTTTTTCTTTTTTTTTCTTTTTTTTTTCTTTTTTTTTTCCTACCACTCAATGTTTCATATATGTACAAAATATTACAAATATTGATGAATACTGTTTTGATGGACATGTGCAGTTCTCTCTCCACATGCTGCTGTGCATTCATGAGATCCAAAGTTTATTGCCTGATGAATGATTCTGCATAACTAATGCTTGAGGAAAGCCAGAAAGTCCACTTTCCAAACAACAAAGACAAGGAATAAAGTGGATAAAGACGTTGGTTAGATCCAGTGACTAGACCCAAAGACTTGAGTTCAATACCATGCCACAGCAGTAGTGAACTTGGAGAGTGACATTAAGGTGAAATAACTGAGGCATCCAGAAGAGGCATGGCACGTGGAACTAGAACAGCCTACCCTGGTTTATGAAATAAATGGTTCAGCACAAAATTCCAGTCACCTGAAGAAGATTGTAGTGTACAATGGCCAAAACGTTGTGAATATGGCAACG
>OZ038485.1:120328806-120428806 GCA_964036315.1 Acanthosepion esculentum | reverse complement strand
ATTTTAGATTTTTATATATATATATATATATATATTTTAGATTTTTATATATATATATATATATATATATTTTAGATTTTTATATATATATATATATATATATTTTAGATTTTTATATATATATATATATATATATTTTAGATTTTTATATATATATATATATATTTTAGATTTTTATATATATATATATATATATATATATATTTTAGATTTTTATATATATATATATATATATTTTAGATTTTTATATATATAAATTTTTGATTTTTACATATATATATATATATATATGTATATTTTAGATTTACATACATATATATTTATTTTAGGATGTTAAAAATTGCTACACAATTGCTATCATGTTTTGACACATCAATGCGTCTCCTCAGGCGATTGTAAATTACTGGAGGAGTGAATGCTTAATTTTCGAAAATTAATCATTCACTCACAAGTAACTTACAATCATCTGAGGAGACGTATTGATGTGCATTGAGACATGATAGCAATTGTGTAGCGATTTTTAACATGTTTTTTGTTTTAATATCCTAAAATAAATATTTTACTCTAATCTGTATTGATCCCTCTTTTAAATTAAATGTTATGAATGTTGGAAGTATACTCTATTTGTTCTCATCTTACCTGGGGAGGTGTGTGTGTGTGTGTATATATTCATATGTAAGAGGAAAAAATTTTTTATTTTTAATCTTTGAAATTAATATTCCAAATGAAATTATTCGAAATAAAAAAAATGAAAACAATGATAGGTTTTGAATCTTAAATTCAAAAGAAATTTTAAATATAGTTTTAATTCTTTTTTTGGTTTAATCCATCAATATAATAAAATGTGACTATCAAATAATTAGAAAGAATTTAAAATTAGCTCTTTCCCAATTAATCCCCTACTTTTTTCCCTCCAAACAGGAAGATGTGGTGTAATGGATATGTCATTTGCTTTTCTCTCTCCAGAAAAGATATTCAAATCATGGCAGAGTGATAGTAATTTTATATATCAGTTTTTCTATAGTGAAATGATGCAAAAGAGACAAAAACAAAATAGTGATATGAGCTTTTTTGGTTAGTTAAAATTTTAAAGACTTTTTTTTTTTTTTTTTTTTCGAAAGGCAGGCAAGCCCTCCCCAAAATTGGTGCTGTACGATCCTCCCTATTGTTCGATGTCTTCCATTTGCTTCTATGTTAGGCTTGGCTATACTTAATATCTGTTAGTCTCTATGCTTGTATATTTTTAAATTGATTTATTTTTTAGGTAATGTTGGTTGCATCATCTTTTATGTCTCCAATGGAGAGCCGTAATAACACCAACAAATACAGCGTACGAATGTTTGGTGCTGATAAATTGTCCAAAACAGTTGCCAATGAAAAGTGGGATCGGGTAAAGGTAGTGTGCACACAGCCATTTAACAAGGTAAGAAAATTTAATCAAAATCATGCACTTGGCACACATGTCATAATGCATAAAATGTCAATATTTTCAATTAAGTAAAGCTGTGGACTGTAAGGAATCTATAAAAATGTCATTGTTGAGTGGTGACAATCTATTTCATACTTGAACATAATCTTTAGGCCATGTGTGTTGTATAGTGTAATAGTGTCAATATTGACCACAGTGTCCACTTTCAAATTTACACATTCTGTATTCCTGATATTGAGCACTTTTACCTATAAATATAACATACATTAACATTTGTTACATACAGTATAAATTTTAGCTCTGTTATGTTATTTTATATCAAGCACTGTTTTATTACCACCAGCACTCTTGTAATGTGCTACTTGTAATAAACTACTTAATGTAAAATAACAACTGAAATTTATACTAAGAATAATTATACATTTGTTCCTCACCACTCTAGGTTAATTGGAGTTTCGTGTTTATAACAAATGTATAAATAATTCTTATACATACACACACACACACACACACACACACACACACACACACACACACACACACACACACACACACACATTAATTCATGGATATAAGCAAAAAGTATGTTAAATAATAATTTATGAGTAGCATACATTCATTTAGATTGGTTTATGGTCAATTAAAACAGTTTCAAAATCTCTTTTGATAATGTAAGTATAGATAAGTAAAATTTTGATGATGATAGGTGTGTATAGGGCATGTTGTAAACCTCACTATTTTCCTTCGAGCCACACCAGAAAAAACACAATTTAGTTATATACATTCCTGGGATGTGCAGGGATAGATATACCCATGCAATAGATTTAGCACTTTGCAAATATCATTCCACCCAATGTAGCCTTTGTTATTCAAGTGAAAGGAGGAGATACATGTTCTAGAGTAATCCACTTTAATTTATGGCACTTAAACTTATGTATAAAAGGTAAGTTCTTAACACGGCATGCAAGCCGTGATCTTTCTTAAACCCCAATAGAGCACAACTTAATGATTATTATAATGACAGGCGGGTGGGGGTCATACTCAGTTTTATAGAATAAGTTGTATAATTTTTCTTAATCAGATAAGAGTTACTTGCCATGTTTTCTAGCATGCAATATATTTTTCTTGTTACTTATAGAAAAACGGAAAATCTTAGATCTTAACTCTTCATCTTGAATAAACAGTCTGAACATTGCAATACAAAGCAACAGTAATGATTTGAAAGTTAAACAACTCAAAATTAATATAGGCAATAATAAATATCTTCAGATTAGAAATTCAAACAAGTTAAAAATACTTTGGCTTTATCCCTTTAGTATTCAAACCCCCCTTCCCGATAAATATAGCGCTCAATGTTTAACCCACTCCATGTATACGCTGCCATAATATATGACAACGTCATCAAAAATGATGCAGGAAGTCACGAAAACAGTGAAGTATATGGGGCAGGTTTGGGCATGTTGAATGCTAAAGTGTTAAAAGTACATGGATTTTCAATAGTTTTGTGTTTTGAAATTGTTGAACATAGGTTTTTATTATTATTACTCTTAATGCTATTAGTATTTTGAGATTCTAAGCTGACAATGTTACGGTTAGAAGCTTCTTTTCTTTTCTCATGTAGTTATCCATTAATGTCTAGGTAGAAACCTAATTTTTTTCCTAGTTTATAATCATCCTTCATTTAATTTATTTTGATTGAAAAGAAGTTTTTTAATATATTTTTAAATACTTTAAAAGCTACCAATTTAAAAGTATATATAAATATATACAAAAATATATTAAACAAAGAGATGAAGAGCAAGAATAAGAAAATAGATACAATAAAGTGGTGGATCAGAGGTGGGGGGTAAAAAAAGGGCTAACCAGTTATCACTCCTCACAGCCAGTCGAGGAGTAAATCATAAATACATGCACAATGTCTATAAAAAAAAAAAGAATTAGCTGTATAAATCACAAAGATTATGTTTAGTCCCAGCAGTCATTCCTTCTGTTTAGAGTGAAGGCTGCTTAGACTTAATAATCTCAAGAATTCTAATACATTAATTTAATTGTGCTCTGTTCATTATGGCGAAAAAATCTTTGGGGTAAGATGAGGCACAAAACGAGGGTTAATTTGCAGTGTAACACTTGTACTCATTTTGCATTAAAAATTTCCAAAATGTGTAATTGTACATACTTCATTCGAATCTGGCTTGATAAAGTTGATAAAATCTACTGTTTTGGAGTTATCGACAGTGAAAGTTTGGATTCATTCATTTTGTGGGCAGCCATTACGGGCATTGTTTGTATACATTCACTGCAGAATAGCTATCAGTGTAGGTATCATTGCGCAAACTCAGCGTGTCTCTGTAAATAGTTCTCGTGCGCTGTAATTGCAACAAATTTAGACAAGAAAGATCAGTTCCGAGCTTAGCTTTCCATCGTCTTCCGCGTTTAGCTTTCCGCAGCGAATGTATGCAAACAACGTGAGTAATGGCGGCTGCCGACGACACGACAATCCCAAATTTCACTGTTGATAACTCGGTAGATTTTATCAACTTTATCAAGCCAGATTCAAATGTAGAATTACACATAAATACAAGTATTTTGGAAATTTTTAATGCGAACTGAGTGCGGGTGTTACACTGCAAATTAACCCAAAACGAGTTATTTATTAAATGTTTATTGGGGATACATTTTGTTTGTCACTAGTATTAGATTTACACTTTTGTTTTTAACCTACACCTATTTGATCTGGTAGTAGATAACTGTTGTGCAATGTGCAAGCCCCAAATTCTGGGTATTAGAACAGACTGATTAATTTATTTATCAGCATTTCTTGTGTCTTAGCAGACATTTTACATAACTCTTAAAAATTACTCCAAGAAATGAAGTGCTCCTTTTTCCTCCCTTGAAGAAAACCCATGTTGTTTCTCAAACTTTTTCATAGTACCTTATATTTGAACAAAGCATAAAGAAACAAAAATTAAATGTATGTGACTTCCTATTTTTCAGAACATAACATATGGTTTGTCTTTCATTAAATTCCATTCCCCACCTGAGAATCCAGCAGCCTCGACAACATCTGCCAAGGCAACAACAAATGATGAATTGGTATGAAAACTTTCAAGAAATGTGATTTTTATTTACTTATTTCTTCCTTTTTCTACAGATTTCCTTCTCACTTCATATTCATAAGAAAACATCTCTTTTTATAAATTTTCAAATATATCTTAGTCATAACATCAGAGTCCTATGTTGCAGACATATCTTGATAAAGTCTGATGACATGGACATAACCCTACTCTGATATTATCATGTAAATAGTTTAAAGGAAATATTCAGTCAAACATACTATTTGAACTCCTATGAAAATTTAAACCATATAACAAATATATGTGTATACAAAATCAAGTTTTAAAAATATTTATAAGCCTTTGTGATATAATGTAAAACTCTGGTGATGAAGTTAAATACAAAGACCCAAACTTGCACACACAATGTTTTCCATCTTGAATTACAGTGAAATGATCCAGTATGGCTGACTTCATGCGAAACTTTGGGCTTACAGCCATGACACATTGAGACACCAGTTATCGCACATTCACCAAAGTTAAGTAAGTTCAAGCCTGGTTAGTATCTAGATGGGTGAGTGCTTTGGAATACCACGTGCTGTAAGCTTCAATGTGTGGTTGGTGTAATGGATGACGGCTTAGCATTGGAAATCTGAGAGCCGAGTTCCAATTCCAGTTGGGTTCATTATATTCACTTACGTGCAAATACCATTGAGAAACGTATTAGTCCATCACTTCTTTCCCCAACTATGTGTTAATTAGTAGGACTTGTATCATTATCTGCCCCCCCCCCTCCAAATTTTTACAATCTAAAAATATTTTCTGGCTTTAAATAATCTGCAAAAGGCTAAGCCATAAAAAAGAAATCCATCAATCTTGGGATACTTCTCTTACATCGTGGATTTTTACTTTTTAATTTTTTTTTTAAATTGTGAAGCAGAATTACAAATATTTAAAGAAAAAAAAAAAGTTTTACCTAATTTTAGTACAAATCAACTATTGGATAAAATCAAATCTAAGTTATGTACTCAATTTTTATCAAGCTAATACTCTTTTTACCATAATCAGAATATGAATGAACAATTTCATAATTTAGTTAATTGATTTAAAGTTTATTAAAATCAAATGAAGAGTTCTGAGCACTTTATCATTAAAATATTGAAAGTTTTTTTTTTTTAATCTTAAACTGCAAACCAGTTAGGAAATTTTTATTAATTACATCCAGAATTGTTGTTGGCATCATTTCCGTTTTGTTAGAAAAGATGTTAGGCCAACAACATCACTTTATGGGTAAAACAATGATTTGAAAAAAAATTCTTTTTTTTTTTTTCTTTTTTTAATTATTCTTGACATGTATTTGTTTTTATGTGGTGCATTGGTAATACATTTTGTTTGTCACTGACATTTAGATTTTATTTTAATCAATAGCAGATCCTTCTCCAAAATCAATACACTATTCTATAAATAGCATTCTAATAAATATTTTTAAAATCTCTACAACGGTACATCACACAAGTATATGTATCTATACATTTATATAAATATGTAAGTCCAATATTTAATCATAGTAATCAATATGGACTCTATTTTTAAAACTAGAATTCCCTGTGGAATAACGCTAAAATCAGTATCAGAAAGTGGCATAACATTTATTGGGACAAATAATGTTGACAGGATGGGTTAAAATTCTGGAAAAGGCTGTTGCATAAACTTCACACTAATGCCCTCTGGAAAAGCAGGAATCTTACTTCTCCCTCCAGCTATGGGTAAAATAGTAGGAATCTAGACTGTCTATCTTTGATAAAGCAATTAGCCTAGGAGAAAATTAACTCTGAATTCAAACCCTCTACCCATGTGGCATAGTAAGGCCCATTCTTATTTTTCTATGTACTGTATCCCTTCAGGACATGGGCGATCCTGGCTCTCCGCAACTTCCTGTTCTTTGTAGTTTTTAACAATACTTGTCTTTTCGCTATCTCGCCTAAACCCTGTTCTGCCAACTATTTATATAAACTCGTTAAATAGCTTATTCTCTGTTTTCCTCTGTCTCTCTTGCCTTCAGCATGTCCTGTGAGCTTAGTTTTCCAAGCCCTCTTTCCTCATTATATGCCATAAAGCATAGGAAGGGCATTTCTTTCATCAAAACTTGTTCTGGCAGTTCACTGTAACTGATCCATTACCAGACATCCTGGGCTTTACCATAACACTAGATCCTGGAGGGGATGTTAAGATTTTGATTTGATTGATTTGTTTTTTTATAGCTTATCAACCTTTTGCAGGTTATTTAAAGCCGGAGAATATTTTATATTGTAATAATTTTTTGGATATAATAATGGTTTACTGATACAACTCCTACTAATTAACCTATAGCTGGGGTGCCTTCATCCTTTTCCCAAGAGTATACGTGATTATAACTATCCCAACTGGAATTGGAAATTGGCTTTCTGATTTCCAATTCTGAGCCATTATCCATTACTCTCACATCCAGGCTTACAGCAGCTGATATTCTCAAGCAGTCACCCATTTACGTACTGACCATGTTCGTTGTTGCTTAACTTTGTTGGCATATTGGAAGTGGTGTTTCAATATGATATAGTTGTAAACCAGGATGCTAAGAGGATAGATCTGGACAATCTGTACAATTCCTCATTTAAATTTACTTAAGCACATGTTGATCCTTGAAAGGAACCACCAACCTTATATTCTGGGATGGATAGCAAGTGACCGTGCTTGAATTTCACTCTCAGATATTCTACAAATCACTAACCTTAAAATATTTTCAAGTATATGATAGAAAGGTTTAGGATTTTTTTCTGCTATATTGACACAATTGGTCAAGGAAGCTTGAAAAAATTAAAAAAAAAAAAAAAAGGTAATTTTGAAATCACTTACAGGTTAGAATAAAATTGGTTGGTTGAGAATATGGTTAAGAAGATTGTCACAATGCTACACAAGATATTTCATGGTCTCTCTCTTAGACAAAGAGGTAGAGTCACCTAAGAGTCACCATGCCCATCTCTCCAAGTGATTGTAAGTTACATGGTACCATTTACAGGGGGAAATCTGCCATTGTGACATAACATTGATGAAACATTTAAGACACCTTGTGATGTGATAAAAAAAGAAGGAAGAGGTGGATTCTTTACTTTTCCAAGGGTAATAGTGCAAAGTGTAATTGTACAGAATCAGCTTCAGTTTAATTTCTGTTTGCAAATTCTGTTGAGATAACATTTTGTATCTAAAGAATGAAATATGAAGCTAAAAAAAAACAAAACAATTCTGTGCCAAAATAGAAGTGGTAGGATTCTGCAAATTTACATTAAACTGCTTTTTTGGGCTTACAACCACATCCCGTTGAAACACTAGTTCATATACCATCACTGAAGTTAAACAATGTAAACCTGATTTGTACCTAGATGGGTGACCATGTGGGAATACCAGGTGCTGTAATCTTGGATCTGCAGGTGGTGTAATGGATATTTCCATTGGGTTTGTTATATTCAGTTACGCACATGCCTTTGAGGAAAAGTATGAATCCGCATCTTCTCCCCCAGCTATGGGTTAATTAATAAGACTTGTATCACTAAACCTTTATCTTCCCTTCAAAAATTCTTATAATCTAAAAAAAAAAAAAATTTTGTATCAAATAATTTGCTTACAATGCAAAAGCACTTATATCAGCAAGACATCTTGAAACCTAAAATCCTGTATCTATGAACATAAAAGGGATTTATGCTTAGACAACCATTTAAACTTGTTTGTAATACACAAGAACAAAACTGGCCATAGCTTTGATTTTACAAATGCCTCCTTAATAAAAAAGAACATAATTCTTTATGTTGAAAGTACTTTGAGGAATTACTAATATTACCAACTATAAACATGTCAAAAACATTACATCACCAGCCTTTATTGAATCTCTTCTTGAAGAATCTAACATATGTTTATCTAAAACAAACAGTATGTGTACATAAAAACGTTCTTAAATCAACATGCGAAAAACCACCAATGAATACTAAACATCTACCCACGCACTTACGAATATACATTATCATTCAAATTCTACATAGATATACTAGAATTATTATACACTTACATACAAAAAGCAATATGGTTTATCAGTTGGGCTTGGAATCTGTTAAATTCTTGGAGCTTTGAAAGGATGTCATCTTTCCTTGAATTCAGAATGCTATAAATTATACTAATGTTTATTTAACAAGTCAAATGCACATGAAACCTGATTAACCAATGAGAATCAAACCACACAAAAGTAAAAATATCAGAATTTCTTCTTTTTCTCCATATCACATTCGCTGATGAAGCTTTAATAAGAGCTGTTAGATTGATAAATATTTCTTATTCTTTATCTTATTCAATTATATGCAAACATTTTCTGAGCTCTCAGGACATTTTTCCATCTCATTTGAACTCCTGTACTCCTCTCATGGGGCCAATATACCTCTCATACCCTTGAGGTTAAAATGAATGTTTGTTATATAAATCTAACTATCTGATTTACATACACAATCTTTATTTTAATATTTATTCTTAATTTTAATTCTTATTTATGAAAATAAATATCTTCTAGATTTTTGTAAACAATCTAGACAATTTTACACAAAATTTTATGTGCATCTAATGCTACTGATTGTAGAAAGTATTCATTTTTTTTATGTGCATCTAATGCTACTGATTGTAGAAAGTATTCATTTTTTTTATGTGCATCTAATGCTACTGATTGTAGAAAGTATTCATTTTTTTTATGTGCATCTAACAATACTGACTAGAAAGTATTCATTTTTTCTTTCAGTTTATATAAACTGACATTTTCTTTCTTTTTTTTTTTTCTCTCAGACAAATCCCCAAAAAATTGGTGCTTTCTTTTTTCGGAAAGATGATGATGATGTAAAGGTGGGCAGTTTTTTTGCTCGTCATAAAGAAAAACCGGAATCTCCTCCATTAACAGGTGAGAAAGTTTGTTTTTATTTTCTACTGTGATTTGTTTTGGGAACTGAGGAGTGAAATGGATTGTGAATATTGTTTCATCCTGACCCATGTGGGGTAGTAACACCTGTTAGGGTCCCAGCTATGGGCAAAGAGTTAACCCCCAAACTGGGGTTCAAAACACTATGAAGGTATAAAAATAGATTTTTATAGTAAAAATACCAACAATACATTGAAAAAAAAAAAAAAATTACCAGCAATACATTTGACTTTCAACAAAAACCTTCTTTACAAAAATACATCAATGAAACCTTATCTACAACTGATTTCTTACAAATAATACATATTCTATTCATATGACTATTTTAAAAATCTTGGCATTAAATAACCCTTTGAGGTTAATATGCCGTAAAACAAAAACTTTTATTTATTTTTTTAAAACTTTATTTTTTTGTCCTTTTTATTTCCTATCTATAATTTGGCATGGAATATTGAGGAAAAGAAATAATATTAAACTTAAGGTTCATCCATATGTGAAAAAAACACTTTTTTTTTTTTAATCCATTAATGTTTATGATCTTTGTTTTAATGAGTCATACATAAAAGCTTATAATTATTCCTGGATTTTATGGTGAACATAAATAGATTAAAATTTTAACATTTTCATTTGTAATCATAATTTCATCATAATCATAGATTTCCTTCAGGTGTCATCAGGGGATTAGTGTGTCAAACAGGTGTTTAGGTGCTAGTTTAGTAACCGTGTGACAGGGATGCCCACATACAAAAGGATGATATGTAACTTTATCTCAGACCAGCAATAAAGTCTGTGAACAGTGATCTTCAAAGTGGCCTCTCACTGATCAGAATATTCTGTAATCAATAGAATTATTCTTATCTGAAGTCTTGATGAATGGGGAATATAAAAAAAACTTCTAATTATCTTAATTATCCATAAAGTCAAAACTAAAATCTTATTAGTGAATGAAATGAAGATGTTAACAGTAAGCTAAATCTGTTACAACCAATTACGACAGTTGATATCCAATAAATATTGTGGATGTTATTTCTGATTTTAATAATTATTGCTCTAGATAACTACCTTGAGATATATATATATATATATATATATATATATATATATGCCAAATTATGATGGATAAAATAATATTATATTATACATCAAATTATATATATATATATATATATATATATATACACACACACACACACACAAATCAATAAAATCACCATTGGCTTCAACCATGTCCTCTAGATGACTTCGGAATCTTCTGCAAAGCTTTTTGGATGGTCTCCTTGTTTAAGTTGGTGAATGCTGCCATAATCCTTGCCTTGAGTTCATCTTTGGTCTTACAAGGAATTTCCTTGGTCTCTTGCTCAACTGCACCCCACACATAACAATCATGTGGGTTGCAGTCTGGGGAGTTAGGTGGCCAGATGTAAGGGGGTGATGTGGTCACAGAAATTCTTACAGTTATGACTCAGTTTCGCTGCTTGTGTGACATGATGCAGAGTCCTGTTGCCAGATATAGGTCTTCTTGCAGCCACCCTCTTGACCCAGGGCAGCACTACCACCTCAAGGCACTTGATGTAGGCCTCCATGTTGTATCTCAGGTCCTCATCCATAAATTTGGGAGTGCTTCTCTTTCTGAATCCTCTACACTGTCCTCAGATTGACACCAAAATACTCTGAAATGTTCATATTGGAATTTCTGGTGTGAATGCCAAGCAGTACAGCCTGGCATTTCCAAATTTCTGGCAGAGTGATTTGTATCATGGTGCTCTTTTTTCCAACTGACCCTACTATACTGTGCATGCATGAAATTAATGAAAAAGGGGACAATTTACTCATTGCACCCGCTTTGTGTGTGAGCCATTTATATAAAGATAAGCAAATTGCTCATTTGTATATAGTGAACTTTTATGGTAAAAAAAGAATTTGGCAGATAGGAATAAACATGTCCTTTTGACACTACATCTTGTTGTAGGCATGTTTATCCATTTTTGCCAAAAATTGTAAATTAAAGACTTGTTAAATAAACTCTTTTTATTCGTATTGTGGATTCTTCTGATGTCATAAAATGTTCTGTTATTTATTACATTTGCATTTTGAAGTTGAAAATTAAATGTACTGAAAGGCAATGTTTTGTTGCCATAACATACAATAAATATTGGGCTAAAAGCAATCTTAAATTTTAATTTGCACTGTAGATAACCTTTCAAAATAAGATGTATAAGAAAAATTGTATTTATATTTTACTCTTACCTGCAACTAAGTTCCATGTGAACTAGTAAAGTTGATCAATGTTATAGTCACACTATCATCAGGTAGAGAAAGAGGCAATAAGACACTCATTCAATCCCTAGTTGGTATTATATAATAAAAATAATACAATAGTATTAATGATGGTGGGAGAGAACAGAAGAGGAGTAGATAACAAATATGGTAAAACATCCCGTATAATGCAAATTCATACAGACACCTTGAGCCTTGTAGGGGTGGCAGATGATGAGTGTTATTTTTCACATGAAACTTTTAGTTGCTGGTAACAGTAAAATATAAGTACTGCTTTTTTCTTTATATATTTTTATATTTGCTTTGCATTTTGTATATATTTTATATACCTACATTGAGCATTTTGTAGTGTCTGCAAACTTTGCCCCTATATACAGGGTGTCCATAAAGTTTGTGTGCACTTTAAAAAATTTATAACTTTATTTTATATTTGCAATAGAAATAATCTGTAAAAAATGTTATAAAGTTTAATGTACCTAGTTTTAAGTATAGCTAAAATAACTAATATGATTTCAGGCATTACTGTAAATCAATTGGCAAATGTTTTCCGTGAACTGCAAAATTGTATTACCCTTTGTATTGCTAATGATGGAGGACATGAGGAAAACTTAAATAAAATTTCAATAAAACCTTAAAAAAATATAGATTTACTTCTTTCTAATCCTTTTTACAAATTATTTCTATCGCAAATACAAATAAAGTTATAAATTTTTTGAAAGTGCACATAAACTTTATGGACACTGTGTGTGTGTGTATATTACAAGGTAACCAAAAAAGTTCTGTCAGTTTTTTGATTAGTCATTGAATGAAGTTGAAATATATACGAAATGCGTGTAGCAATTGTTTTCAAATTCGGACAGCTGGAAGTAGGAACATTAGACGTTATAAAAAACGCACGCACCGTGCCCGGCCATCAGTTATAAGCCAGACAGCTCTGAGAAGAATGGAAGTGTCTAGAGATCTCGTTCGGGGCTGTTTGCTTTACGACTTCAAAGTGGGCTTATCAGCAGCTGCATCAAGTCGCCGCATATGTCAAGCGTTTGGGGATAGTGCTGTGGATGAACGTACTGCAAGGCGTTGGTTTCGAAAATTCAAGTCGGGAGATTTGTCTCTCCATGATGAGCCTCGCAGTGGGCGACCACAGGTCTTGAATGATGGAGTCCTGAAGTCGGCCATTGAAGAGGACAGTAGTCTAACGTTTGGTGAACTTGCAAGACAGTTCAACATTTCTGATGAAACAGTTAGACTTCACCTGCACCGCCTAGGTAAGACATACAAATTGAGCAAGTGGGTTCTGCAAACGCTGTCGGAGGTCCACAAGGGACAACGAGTGGCAGCCTGCATATCGCTGCTTTCTCACCACAGTACCGCATCCTTATTTAATCGAGTGCTTACCAGTGATGAAAAGTGGGTTCTGTACGAAACTCCCAAGCATTCCAGACATTGGTTGTCTCCTAAGGATGCTGTCCCTCACACCGCAAAACTGCCTATGCACCCACGCAAGATTATGCTTTGTGTCTGGTGGACAGGTTGTCAAGTGGTTCATTATGAACTGCTACCCACAGGCAAAACGGTCACTGGAGACCTATACTCGCAGCAATTGAAACGTGTGCAACAGGCATTGCGCCAGAAGGAGCCAGCACTGGTGAATCACAAAGGTGTGCTTTTCCTCCATGACAACGCCAGGCTGCATGTCGCCAAAGTGGTCAGGGATACCATACAGCAACTTGGGTGGGAGACTTTGTGCTATCCACCGTATTCACCTGACCTTGCGCCACCTCTTCCACTCCCTGGATCATCATCTTTGTGGGAAATCCTTGACCAATGAAGCACTTGCGCAAACCCCCACGGACTTCTTTGCGTGAACCCCAAGGGCATTGAACAGATGGAGACACGTTGGCAGAAGGTGCTGGTTGCTGATGACGATTAGTCCGAAGACTAAATATAAGTTACACATACTGTGAAGTGATTTCTTTTTTTCCTTTAAAAACGGACAGAACTTTTTTGGTTACCTTGTATATTTTAGGGAGAAACCCCTACTTTTTACTTAAAATGTATTAAAATGTATGTATTTATTTACAATAACCAATCCTTTCAGTTTAAAGTCACATTAGGTATTGAGCTACCTTGCTTTATCCTATGAAAAACTGCATAAATTTATAAACATCTCTTAAGACAACTAAAAGTATAGATGACCAAAAACGAAATAAAAAACCTGTTATTATTCACAATAGCAAAATTATGAGTGTTACACTAGCTTTTATATTTTGTGGTGAATGTATTTAATGCTGCCATGTTTTAACACGGTGCCAAATTTGAATATGATGCCATGTAGGGAATTTGTAACTATTTCGACCACATGATATGTTCCATCAAAAGGATTTTGTGTTTTTTTTCTCACTCACTCACACACACGGCTATTTTTCTGTGTGTCCATGTCACTACTGAATGCAACACAAGGTCAGTTTAAAGCGAGTTCAATGGCAATATCATGGAAAAAATTGTTCAATCCCTCTCAACAATTCCTCTTCTTGGAGATGCCTCAGGTGTTGGGTAATAACTGTAGCTCCCTTCTGAAGGCAAAGTACTGCATGGGACAATGGCTCCCAGGGGCTTGAGTTAATATTATTTTCAAACTTTCTCAGCAAAATTGCCAGTTGGCATGGTGTTGTAACCTAGAATGAGGAATAACCAAAATGGAGGTTGGAAATGAAATGGTAATCTTTATAACATCAATAAAATACAATACTCGCCAGCGGCGTGAACTAGATAAACAACTGCTAGTGATGGACGACTTAGCAGCATATTACCCCCCGCTTACAATAGTGTCCCACGTATTTATGAGGATTGGGACATACCCATTAGTGTTTTTAGGTATGGTATATAACACATGGATATCTTAACTGTCAACTCTAGTTAAATTATTTCTCTCTGTTGTTCACCTGCATTGGTTATGCTTTTAAATGATCATTCAAATATTATTATTATTTGGCTGATTAAAAAGTAGTATTGATTTTGTTAAAGTTCTGCACAGCTGTGTCTATTTGGATAAGGTTATTGGTTTATGAGGCCAGTCCTTGATGATTGAGTGTATGGAATAGTCACTTAACCAAAGGAGTTAATCTCTACGATCAGGACTTGATGAAAATTGGCAGTTCATCATTGCAATTTAAGAATACAGTAATGCTTTGTTGAATAGTTGCAGATTTTTTGTTGTTCAAGTTGTCAGTAGAAGACTGTTTTAAATTCTGATTTTTTAGGACTCTTCCCACTTGAAAAATTGGTGCAACACTATCTTCCTTTCTCCATGTCACCCCCATGCTGTCCTAAGCTAAGCTTAATCAATGTCATAAAAATCCATAGTAATTTTTTTTTTTATACATAACAAAAAAAGTCTTGTTTACAGTTTTAAAAATCTTTTCTGTCTATGAATTTAGAAGCTTGTTTGCAAAAAAAATTGTCAGCAAGTATTTGGGCAAAAGAATAAACTGCTTTGTTATTGTTTTTTGTATAATTCAGTTTCACAAGGCTCCAGCAATGTAAAAATCTAATGTTGTTGGTGACTAAATACTGATTGTCACAACTATATTATCTCCTTGATAGAGAACTTTATGTATCACAATTGAAGGATTTTTTTTTCCCCAGCTCAGTAAAATCTTTAAAGTATTTTTTCTTTTTAGAGTAGGAATGTAAGTAATAGGTGCATTGAACACAAGTACAAAACAAATCTTTACTAAATCTGTGGGTAATGAGGTGTGTATTTTGAAAGAATTTCATGATTTCTGTATATTTTTCAAAAATAATTTCTCTTGTTGGGAAACAGTGTTACACAAACCAAAGTTATGTGGATAGAAGCCATTAATGCAACTACCATCAATAAAGAGAAGCTATGATAACAAATGATTTTATGGAAATATTTCTTTAAAAGAATTCACTCTTGTCATATGTGATAGGGAGGTAAAATATATATGAACATAATGATAGAATATAAATTATTTATTTTGTAATTTATTTAAGCTCTGTAAAGTATTGGACACTTTTACTGCACTTTTTTTTTTATATTAGCATTAACTATTAATGTGTTTAATTCACACAAACACACTTCATTTTTTTATGCTTCATGCTTCTAATATTTATAAATTTTTTTTTTTTTTTTTTTACAACTCATGTGATATTGCACTTTTGTGCTATTGGTGTGGATTTATTAGATTTTTTGATTTTTCTGTTGGTTGGTTGGGGATATATATGTGTGTGTGTGTGTGTGTGTGTGTGTGTGTGTGTGTGTGTGTGTGTGTGTATATATATATATATATATATGCAACTGTAGAAATAAAAGTAGACGTCCATTATATGGAGTTCGCAGTAATTTACAAAGCAGAAGTAATAGGCACAAATGGCCCCCAAAAGTATACATAGGATGTATTGAGAGTAACTTTAAGAGGTGGTATAATCACAAGTCATCTTTCATGCTAGAAAGTCTTAGGAATTCTACTAGACGATGTGTGGAAATTAAAGGAGAAAAATAACAAAGATCTGATTGTAAACTGGAAAATTTAAAAAAAACAAAAAAAACTTTACAACAACCATAGTAATATCTACAACCTTTGTCAACAAGAAAAGTTAGCTATAGTAACATTTCCAGACCCCAAAAACCTTTTAAATGAGAGATTGAAAATTATAACCCGTTGCATACATACTAAAAAGTTCCTTTTGAAGTTCATATGAACCAGGATGAAAAGAAAGTATGTACATTTCATTTAACTCCCTGACCAATACTTTTCCAATACCCTTACTTTTCTTCTTCACCTTCCCTTCTATCACACCTCATGTTGTGCACTTATTTATTTATTTTTAAATATTTATTATAGCGTTCATTAAAATTTTAAAAAAGCATTAGGAAACCAATTGTTGAAATCACCTGAAAATATTGAAAGGTTGAAACCAAGGTAGTGGAATCAGCTGATCTCTTAATTTTTTAAGCATATATTATTTCAAACATTATGATAGTGGATACTCATATCTGAAATAGATGTGATGCTCTCTGTAGCTGAGCAGTAACAGTGGTTTCTCCTACAAAAGGGGACGCAAGTTCAGTTACTTATTTCTTGAATATGCAAGCTGATAGATATAATAATTAGTCTGTTTAAAATAAAAATAGGGCATCCACAGAATATCCACAATAATATTTTAAATAATAAAAATGTCAGATTAAAAATAAATTCATTAAATCTTTAGAAATATACATACATACACACACACACATTTAAATCTGGATATTTATGTTGAGTTTATGACCAGTGTGAATATTGGAGTATTGAATTTTTTTTTTTTTTGTATTTAATGCATTGAGTTTGAAACATCTTGGAAATAGACACTTGGTCTTTGAGTGTTTATTGTGTTTATTTATTGTGTTCATTTTGTTTTGTTTTTTCTCTCTCTCTCTAGTTGCTGCTGCAATTCGAGATGCTTCTAATGAGGCTCGGTCCAATTATGCAGAAAAGAAAAATAACAGTTCGTCTCCACACACACCCACAAGCAGTGGGGTCAGTAACAAATGCTCACTTTATACCTCTCTCTCTCTCTCTCTCTCTATATATATATATATATATATATATATATATATATATAATTTCTCAGAAATTTTTTTTTTTTTTTTTTTTTTTTTTAATCAATTCACCCCAAGCAAGAAGATAATGTCACTAAGACACAAGGAACTATTTTGGAAACCCAATCCTAAACAAGGAATATATTTCTATTCCTGTTCAAAAGACCGGGGAGGAGTGTGAACCACAAAGGCTAAGTTATTGATATATCTTATACAGGCTGGAAAACATGTTAATGTGCAGGCCGGCTGGTATTGTGATATTATATTATACATCTGTAAGATCTTTGTTTAGAATTTGAATAAGTTCTCATCTGTGAAAGAAATATCAGTAAAAAATCAAACAAGAGTAGATTTATTATAAAATACAGCATATTTAATCACAGCAATGTTTATTTTTCATTTCATGTCATCCTGACTGCAAAGACTTAAACATTTTTAAGCTCCTGAAAACATTCTGAAGTTAGTCTTAAATTATAAAACTGATCATGTTTTCCAACCAGAGAAATCTTTCAGTAGGTAAGGCTCAGTTAAGTGACCTTATCTCTTAACACATTCGCAATTAGAGGAACTCCTGGATATTCATATTTTACATACAGTTACACACCCTGTACAAGAGTTAGTAAATCTGTTTTCATTTTGTCTGATATTCATCTTGAAAGGCATCTAGTACTTAAAAACTATATCCATACTTTATTATTAAGTGGTTCAAAGAAAAATTCTTACTTGATTGATCAGTAGATCAAGTTGCCATCCAAGGCTATAGAACCCAGTCTGTCCTGCTATTTACCCATAGCTGGGGGGAGGAGAGGAGGATTCATACCTTTCCCAAGGGTATTAGCATGTAAGTGAATGTAATGGATCTGACTGGAATTTGAACTCTGCTCTCCGATTTCTCAATCCGAGCCGTTATCCATTACTGTACTCTGCCTCCTTGAATAGCAACTTAATATTTAAATGTACCATTCAAATTGTAAATGAAAATCTATCATTTTTAAGAGATTGTCACTGGATTGGACCAAAAGCAGCAAATTAAGCAACATATGCAAGCTGTTCTAAGGATTGATTCAGTAAAGTCTCTAATATCAAACAATTTTTAGGCTAGAGAAAATAACAAAACTGGTATCTAAATGAAGTAAATATATTTTATTGCTACACATTTTTCCAAATGATCCATCCACCTTTTCATTCCATCCATGAAAATGCTTTCTGGATTTGATCCAACACAGAACAGTAATTTCAACTTTAATATTAGATGAAAACTTTGACCTTTCAGTTTTGGGAACCACCAGAAGTTTGATGGTGTTAAAAAATAGCAAGGAAAAGGTACAATTCAAAGTTACTGTTCTATAGATGAAAATTGCAACTTTTTTATATTTTAACAATGGTTGAAATTTTTCAAACAACTTTAGCCATTGCATTGGGAATTATTTATATAAAAAAATGAATTATTTATATATAAAAAAATGAATTATTTATATATAAAAAAATGAATTATTTATATATAAAAAAATGAATTATTTATATATAAAAAAATGAATTATTTATATATAAAAAAATGAATTATTTATATATAAAAAAATGAATTATTTATATATAAAAAAATGAATTATTTATATATAAAAAAATGAATTATTTATATATAAAAAAATGAATTATTTATATATAAAAAAATGAATTATTTATATATAAAAAAATGAATTATTTATATATAAAAAAATGAATTATTTATATATAAAAAAATGAATTATTTATATATAAAAAAATGAATTATTTATATATAAAAAAATGAATTATTTATATATAAAAAAATGAATTATTTATATATAAAAAAATGAATTATTTATATATAAAAAAATGAATTATTTATATATAAAAAAATGAATTATTTATATATAAAAAAATGAATTATTTATATATAAAAAAATGAATTATTTATATATAAAAAAATGAATTATTTATATATAAAAAAATGAATTATTTATATATAAAAAAATGAATTATTTATATATAAAAAAATGAATTATTTATATATAAAAAAATGAATTATTTATATATAAAAAAATGAATTATTTATATATAAAAAAATGAATTATTTATATATAAAAAAATGAATTATTTATATATAAAAAAATGAATTATTTATATATAAAAAAATGAATTATTTATATATAAAAAAATGAATTATTTATATATAAAAAAATGAATTATTTATATATAAAAAAATGAATTATTTATATATAAAAAAATGAATTATTTATATATAAAAAAATGAATTATTTATATATAAAAAAATGAATTATTTATATATAAAAAAATGAATTATTTATATATAAAAAAATGAATTATTTATATATAAAAAAATGAATTATTTATATATAAAAAAATGAATTATTTATATATAAAAAAATGAATTATTTATATATAAAAAAATGAATTATTTATATATAAAAAAATGAATTATTTATATATAAAAAAATGAATTATTTATATATAAAAAAATGAATTATTTATATATAAAAAAATGAATTATTTATATATAAAAAAATGAATTATTTATATATAAAAAAATGAATTATTTATATATAAAAAAATGAATTATTTATATATAAAAAAATGAATTATTTATATATAAAAAAATGAATTATTTATATATAAAAAAATGAATTATTTATATATAAAAAAATGAATTATTTATATATAAAAAAATGAATTATTTATATATAAAAAAATGAATTATTTATATATAAAAAAATGAATTATTTATATATAAAAAAATGAATTATTTATATATAAAAAAATGAATTATTTATATATAAAAAAATGAATTATTTATATATAAAAAAATGAATTATTTATATATAAAAAAATGAATTATTTATATATAAAAAAATGAATTATTTATATATAAAAAAATGAATTATTTATATATAAAAAAATGAATTATTTATATATAAAAAAATGAATTATTTATATATAAAAAAATGAATTATTTATATATAAAAAAATGAATTATTTATATATAAAAAAATGAATTATTTATATATAAAAAAATGAATTATTTATATATAAAAAAATGAATTATTTATATATAAAAAAATGAATTATTTATATATAAAAAAATGAATTATTTATATATAAAAAAATGAATTATTTATATATAAAAAAATGAATTATTTATATATAAAAAAATGAATTATTTATATATAAAAAAATGAATTATTTATATATAAAAAAATGAATTATTTATATATAAAAAAATGAATTATTTATATATAAAAAAATGAATTATTTATATATAAAAAAATGAATTATTTATATATAAAAAAATGAATTATTTATATATAAAAAAATGAATTATTTATATATAAAAAAATGAATTATTTATATATAAAAAAATGAATTATTTATATATAAAAAAATGAATTATTTATATATAAAAAAATGAATTATTTATATATAAAAAAATGAATTATTTATATATAAAAAAATGAATTATTTATATATAAAAAAATGAATTATTTATATATAAAAAAATGAATTATTTATATATAAAAAAATGAATTATTTATATATAAAAAAATGAATTATTTATATATAAAAAAATGAATTATTTATATATAAAAAAATGAATTATTTATATATAAAAAAATGAATTATTTATATATAAAAAAATGAATTATTTATATATAAAAAAATGAATTATTTATATATAAAAAAATGAATTATTTATATATAAAAAAATGAATTATTTATATATAAAAAAATGAATTATTTATATATAAAAAAATGAATTATTTATATATAAAAAAATGAATTATTTATATATAAAAAAATGAATTATTTATATATAAAAAAATGAATTATTTATATATAAAAAAATGAATTATTTATATATAAAAAAATGAATTATTTATATATAAAAAAATGAATTATTTATATATAAAAAAATGAATTATTTATATATAAAAAAATGAATTATTTATATATAAAAAAATGAATTATTTATATATAAAAAAATGAATTATTTATATATAAAAAAATGAATTATTTATATATAAAAAAATGAATTATTTATATATAAAAAAATGAATTATTTATATATAAAAAAATGAATTATTTATATATAAAAAAATGAATTATTTATATATAAAAAAATGAATTATTTATATATAAAAAAATGAATTATTTATATATAAAAAAATGAATTATTTATATATAAAAAAATGAATTATTTATATATAAAAAAATGAATTATTTATATATAAAAAAATGAATTATTTATATATAAAAAAATGAATTATTTATATATAAAAAAATGAATTATTTATATATAAAAAAATGAATTATTTATATATAAAAAAATGAATTATTTATATATAAAAAAATGAATTATTTATATATAAAAAAATGAATTATTTATATATAAAAAAATGAATTATTTATATATAAAAAAATGAATTATTTATATATAAAAAAATGAATTATTTATATATAAAAAAATGAATTATTTATATATAAAAAAATGAATTATTTATATATAAAAAAATGAATTATTTATATATAAAAAAATGAATTATTTATATATAAAAAAATGAATTATTTATATATAAAAAAATGAATTATTTATATATAAAAAAATGAATTATTTATATATAAAAAAATGAATTATTTATATATAAAAAAATGAATTATTTATATATAAAAAAATGAATTATTTATATATAAAAAAATGAATTATTTATATATAAAAAAATGAATTATTTATATATAAAAAAATGAATTATTTATATATAAAAAAATGAATTATTTATATATAAAAAAATGAATTATTTATATATAAAAAAATGAATTATTTATATATAAAAAAATGAATTATTTATATATAAAAAAATGAATTATTTATATATAAAAAAATGAATTATTTATATATAAAAAAATGAATTATTTATATATAAAAAAATGAATTATTTATATATAAAAAAATGAATTATTTATATATAAAAAAATGAATTATTTATATATAAAAAAATGAATTATTTATATATAAAAAAATGAATTATTTATATATAAAAAAATGAATTATTTATATATAAAAAAATGAATTATTTATATATAAAAAAATGAATTATTTATATATAAAAAAATGAATTATTTATATATAAAAAAATGAATTATTTATATATAAAAAAATGAATTATTTATATATAAAAAAATGAATTATTTATATATAAAAAAATGAATTATTTATATATAAAAAAATGAATTATTTATATATAAAAAAATGAATTATTTATATATAAAAAAATGAATTATTTATATATAAAAAAATGAATTATTTATATATAAAAAAATGAATTATTTATATATAAAAAAATGAATTATTTATATATAAAAAAATGAATTATTTATATATAAAAAAATGAATTATTTATATATAAAAAAATGAATTATTTATATATAAAAAAATGAATTATTTATATATAAAAAAATGAATTATTTATATATAAAAAAATGAATTATTTATATATAAAAAAATGAATTATTTATATATAAAAAAATGAATTATTTATATATAAAAAAATGAATTATTTATATATAAAAAAATGAATTATTTATATATAAAAAAATGAATTATTTATATATAAAAAAAATGCCAATTTTCTTTTATTTGAAAGATGTGTCCTTTAGACCTTTCTTTCGAAACCATTTATTCTTTGCTAGTATTTGTGACTAAAATGGTAATTATGAAGTATCCATAACCAGTATAGACTGTATAGTAACTATGAACCACTATTGTGCCACTTGTTTTGTTGTGATGACAAAAACAAAAAAATATTCTTCATTCAATGCACTGTATGTTGAAATGTCTCACTACGGTCGTATGTGGGAATTTTGATTGGCATGCAATTTTTCAGTATTAAATTCTACAACTGATTAAAACCTTTAGCAGTGCTCATGACTAACATCACACAGTAAACTGACATTAGACATGTTTGAACGTGACTTTATATGCTACAAAATACATTTTTAAACATATTGCTGCCTCCAATGTTATTGATACCACTTAGTAGAGGACTTAACTCTGGTAAATTTTTAATTTAATTTATTAATTAGTAGGATTAAAACAAAATTCAAAATTTAATAGTGCTGGGTACCCCAATCTGCAAACCTGGTCCCATAGAAAAAATGCATTTTGGTGATTTTTAATTGTGTAAGTAATAGATCAATACATAATGGTAATGTGATGGTTTTCTTAGTCACATAATGATAATGTGATGGTTAGTCATAAACATATAAGATAAGTGAAAGGATGGTTTTATTTTATTAGCCAATCCTCCATCATTCACAAGATAATAATATATACAAAACTACTTTTGTGAATATATATATATATATATATATATATATATGCTCATTATCCAATAATTACAATGATTTAATTCATAAAGGAAGATACCACTCCCCATTATTTTTTTTTATACAATTATCTTAAAGTGAATATTAAGAAAAAAATAAAAATAAAAATAAAACCCTGCAGACATTGGATGTGCTCTGCAACTGAGTAAATCTCAATAACATATCAGTTGAAATATTGTTTTTAAAAGAAAAAAAAAAAATGAAGACCATTTAAAAAGTGGGATTATGAGATTATTTTAAAGTAATATTTAGCTTTTATGATAAGTTTTTTTTTTTTTTTTTTTTCTTTCTTTCTTTCTGACTTACTTTCTGAAGTAAAGCAGCATTAAGTTAAATTATTGACTAGTAAAGCTAAGCCCAAGAACCTCTAGCATTATTGGTTCAAGCATCAAAGGAGACAATATGGTTCTGATTTCTTGTGTTAGATTATAAAAATTGCCATATTTAATAGCATATAAGATGTCTTTTAAAAAAAAAAGAAAAAGTACACTGAATAGAATTTTTTTTTTTTTTTTCCTGTTTTTTTTGGGGGGAGGGGTTCTTAAAACATTTTTCTTTGGTATCTAGTATTGTCATATTTGCCAAATGGAAATACAAAACCAGTTAAATTTAAAGGTTTCTACTCATAAGTTTTTCCCCCTGTATTAATATTATTTCAATTTACATATGCAAATTAGAAACCATTTGAATTTAAATTTGACAAGATATCTTATATTTCTATTTGGCAACTGTAGTCCAGAGTGCATTGAAGAGGCTTTGTATTTTTTGATTTTCATTATTTTGTTGGCGGAAATATTGTGTTTAAGCAACAAAAGTCAACATCCCAGTTAGAGAAATGTGTGGGATAATAAAAGCAAAAACTTCTGACATAAGAGGTGGTTGGGAGGAATCTGGTGGAGAATAATAGTTAATGATCATGCCTTGCTGACCATGAGGTAGAGTAGTGAGTTCATTATTCTTGGGATGTACATGGGAGTGCAATAGATAGCAACTTAGAATAAGAATTTCTGCCTGAATTTCTGCGATGAGTTATTATTATTTAGTGAATTTATATTCGATCACAGTAGCAGCACTAATCAGCAGGCAGGATAGGTTTAAGTCAAGTTCACCACAGGGAATTCTCCTATAGCACAATAACCTAGGTAATTCTGAACTCTGCTGCTTTTTTTTTTTTTTTTTTTTTTTTTTTTTTGTGAATGAATATTGCATTAACAATTGCTTTGAAATAATATTGGTTTTTCTAGATACAAGTCCTATGATTTAACCCATAATTGTGTGAGAAGATGGATTCATACTTTTCCATGGGTGTTAGTGCGTAATTTTACTACCATTAACTTCATCTCCACTGGAATTCAAACATAGCTCTCTGATTTTTCATTCCAATTTACACTATTTATATTCAGACTGTTGTCCTCCTCTTTTTTGTTATCACAATGTTTTGACTGTTGTACCCTCTAGCCTTTTTCATGTATATAGATCTGAGTAACCTACAGAGGATTCTGAACTCTGCTACTGCAGTAAAAACATGACAGGCATCAGTAGCAGCATTAATCAGCTGGAAGGATAGGTTTAACATGCTAAGTTCACTCTAGAAATGGGCAGTAGAAAGAGAACTGTCTACCCTCATAGATTAAATAAAGGGTTCAATTCGGAATTCTCTGTAGGTTAGCCAGATCCTATGTACACCTGAAGAAGGCTAGGAAAATGATTCTTACAATCTAAAATATATTTCAGCTTTAAATAACTCACAATGGGTTGATAAGCTGTTTAAAAAAAAAAAAAAAAGGTACCAATTATTTTTGGGCACTACCTACAATTGTGATCCTGTGCTTCTTAAATAAATTAAATATTAAGCTTACTAAATATATATATATATATATATATATATATTGATAATTCAGTTTATACCTACATGCATTCCTATGTAAGTTGCAAAAACAAAAATTAATTTAAGCTTCACTCATTTTAAATGATGAAAGGAATAAAGGAGTAATAAAGCTCTTTCTTTTGTCTGCATCCCTTCTTTGGGTGTTGACTTCAACGTCCTCTTTTATATTTACATAATCTCTATCCCTGATACTTATAACTTTAACCCGTAAATATGGCATACATTAAATCACACACACACACACGCACCCCCCCTAACTCTCTTGCTTACCCTCACACCTTTTTTCTATTTCTTCTTCTCCTTTACGCTTCTCACTTCAGTTGTTATGTTGAAATAAACGGATTGGCAGTTGATGGGTATAGTGTGTGTGACTCATCATTTCACAGTGTACAGATACTATGCTGTAATTCCAGGTAGACGTGCTTGAAGACTGACTTTTGGTCCAGGTTAGAAGGTGCTAATCCTATTTAAATTATCTCGATGTTTTTGGGGGGGGGTTTCGTAAGTTCAATGCTAGCTTAAACAAATGTGCAGGAGGACATTTTTGTTCATCCCCATTCCCTCTATAATTGTGGGAGTAGGGACAGCAGGTTCAATTATTCTGTTAAAAGAAAAAAAATTTTTCTTCTTTCTTTGTAAAGACGAAGAACAAACGTAAACATGACATGAGTGATGATGAAGATAGTGTCGAGGAAAAGAAAAGCAAGTTGAGCCGAAGTGAAACAAATCCTGCAAGCCGGTCTAAGGATGAGGAAAAATCATCTCATCGTCAGAAAGATGAACATGAGAAGTCCAAACACAGCCGAGATGATGAAAAGAAAGAGAAAAAATCTGCCCACCGAGATGACACCAAACATCGTGATAGCAGTAACAGTCATCACAATAACTCTGCAACATCCAAGTCCTTATCAAAAAACCAAGGTAATTTCATGTCTATTATTACACATTTTTAACAGCTTTTGCCATTTTTCTTTATGGCATTTTCAGGCAAATTGTGAAATTCTGGAGCAAATAATTAGAATTGGATAAGACTGGAGCTTGATGCAATGTGCATATCATGTTTGCTACAGAAACAGATGGCATACTTATCCATAATTTTACTATCATTAACTTCATCCCTAATTGCAAATTACCAATTTAAATTATGACAATTGCACCATAATTTCCAGGTTTGTATTCTTAAAAAGTTAGGTTACCATTCACGTTAGCTATTATTCCAAACCATTTTGACTTTTTTTTTTTTTTTTCCATAATGGTTTTTGGCCAAACTTTGTAGATCACTTTTGAAATGTTCGGTAATTTACAGAACCTTCTTCAGAAACTGCATAAACTTGAGTTGCATTTTTGCATTTCTTATACAAAAAAAAAACATGCTAAAAATGTTATTTATTCCCATAAACAAAATAATGCCAATTTTAACAAGTGAAAAAGAAAATGTATTTTGATATGACAGCTATAATAGTTCAATCAAAAGTAATTTTTTAATGACATTATTTAACACTGTCAGATCATTGCAAAAATTTGTGCCCAATTTTCATTGTTAATATAAAATGACTGCAACTTAACACTGATGTTTGTTTTGTTGCTGATTTCTGATGTGTTTGAGATTAAAATCTTGCATCGTTCGGTTGCTAGTTAGATTTTGTTGATGTTTTGTTCATAAATGAATGCTTTAAAGATGGAGGATGAAAAGTTGCACTTTTGCCCTATCATGCTCTATGAATTTTGAAAAGGAGTAAGCATTGGAACCGCAACAAAAAACATTCAAAAGGTTTACTTGAATCTTGCTCCAGCTCTTCAGACAGTCAAAAAGTGGTTTGGCAGATTTCATGAAGGTGATTTTAACATAAACGATTAATCACACACCAGGTTACCTTCCGACGTCAATGAAGATACTTCACTTGCCATTGTGAAGAATAAATGGAATATTTCAACTGCCTTTTGCTATCTGAAGAGACTTGGGTTTGCTTCCAAATTTTCATATGTGGATGCCACATTCTCTGACAACAAAACAAGCTCGATCATATTTCGTCAGCAATTTGTTTGCTGTTACACTATAAAAAGGTCTCGTTCTTGGACAGAATTGTTACAGATGATGAGAAACTGGTCATTTATGATGACGTTTAAATACAAATGGAGCTAAAAAAAAATCTTGTGAATGTGCAGAATCCAAATCCATGGCTAAAATGGGCATGCCTCCAAAGAACATGTTTGTTTGTTTGAGATTGCAGAGAGATAATTCACTTCAAGCTTCTTCCAGTTTGTGAAACAACTGCAAAGAAGTATTGTAACCAACTCGCCAATCTCAATGCAGTTATTCAAGAAAAACGTCAGATTTTGGCATTTTGGAAATACGTCATTTTCTTCCATGACAACATAAGTCCACATATCATAAGACAGACCTTGCAGAAGTTTGTATTCTCCTGACTTGGCACTTTTAGATTTTCATTTGTTTCAGTCTGTACAGAATTTAAATTATAAAAAAATTGACTCTGTACAGTCAATCTAAAACTACCTCACAACCTTCTTTCAACAAAACAAAGTTTTTATAAAAATAGTATCAACAAGTTTGTAGAATGATGGGAGATAGTTAAAAATCAATGGAGGCTATATACTTATGGTTTTTTTTTTCTTTTTTTTTGTGAGTATGCAAATTTTGTGTTTCATTTTTTAATCTGGCACAAACTTTTACAATGATCTAATAAATGCCCCTAATGTAATAATTGCCATAAACTTTTAAAAAAAGTTTTTTGTATTGTGGAATTACTCAGTTGCCCAGTGAACTACCATTAAAAAGGGA
The DNA here is from genome assembly GCA_964036315.1 of Acanthosepion esculentum. Taxonomy (NCBI): domain Eukaryota; kingdom Metazoa; phylum Mollusca; class Cephalopoda; order Sepiida; family Sepiidae; genus Acanthosepion; species Acanthosepion esculentum. Next base: position 120,400,353 of record OZ038485.1, on the reverse strand, counting down.
TGTAGTGGTACCGTGTCTTATCGGATATTGTGTTTATGGCAGTTTTCTTTCTTTCACCTCAAAAGTCTTCAAAAATAACTAGTCATAACAATAGGGCTGTTCCTCTACAAAGCTGGCATCCATAAAACAATTACTCAAAAACACACTGTTTCATTCTCTTTTTATGCGTTTTGTTTAGGGAGATTATTCACTCAAAACATGAGACTGAGCAGATAAGAAATTCAAACATATTTCTATGAGCTGCACATAAACTGTCAAAGACATGTGATTTGCAAGTTGTGGTTTAATTTTTTTATCAGTAGTGATAATGCCACTAAGATGCAAGAGGCTTCTGGGAATGAAAGAGAATGAAAAAGACTTTAGAAGGAACCAAAAACCCAATCCTAAGCCGGATACAAGGAATAAACTCTCTACTCCTGTTCAGAAGAACCAGGCGATAGACAATAATCTTATTTGTGTTCTGTTGATGAGATTTTTCTTGTTTTATATAATTTTTGTTTTGTTATATGTCTTGCCTTTGGCCATCAAAAAAGCCCTCTTTCCTAATTTTATTTATATATTTTTTTTATTTTTTATTTATTTATTTATTTTTTTGTAGAATCATCAAAAGGTGCCAAGCCATTTCATAAAATCATGGACGGTGTTGTATTTGTGCTTAGTGGATTTCAGAATCCATTTCGTGGGGAACTGAGAGACAAAGCAATAGAGATGGGAGCCAAGTACAGACCTGATTGGATGGATGGATGCACCCACCTTGTGTAAGTGTTTGTTTTTTTTTTTTTGTTTTTTTTTTGTTTTTTGTTTTTTTTTTGTTTTTTTTTTGTTTGTTTTTTTTGTTTTTTTTTGTGTGTGTGTGCATTAAATGAATTGGAGGAGAAGGGTGTTGATATTGGCTTTCCCATCGGTTTCAATGTATTGAGGTCCCAGAAGTTTAATTTTAAAACTAAACAGTTACACTACCCACTCAGATGTTTTGTGAAAGATGCCTTCCAAAAACTGAGCAAAGTATTAAGAAACAGAAAAAAGTTATTAGAAATAAAGAGGAGTACTGGACTGTTATGTAATATCAGTCCTCCTATATGTGAGTGCTGGACAATCTCCTCACAGATGAAGAGACTTGAAGCAACAGAAACGTTGTTCTACAGAAAGATGCAGAGGAGGAACATGTGGGCAATGACAAAGCTTTAGTGACAATGGTAACAAAAAGGATACTTATACTTAGCATCAGGAAGAGACAGTTGAAATTTCTGGGGCAGATAATGAAGAAAGGGGGCTTAGAAAATTTGATAGTCACAGGACAGTTTAAAGTTAAGAGAGACAGGAAAGCAACACCTAAACTTATCTGGTGAGTGAATGAATGACAACCAAGTTTGGGATAAATGGTAAAATGACAAAAAATTATTAAGAGCAACAAAGGAGGATTGTGGAGAGCCATAATTGCCAAGTCTTGAAAAGACACAGCACATAGAATGTGAAAACTTACCTAGAACTCTGTCTATATTTCTGAGATGAGGTATTATGTACACTATTTACATTATTCGGGCTATTGTCTTCATCTTTGTTGCCATGTTTATCACAACGTTTCGGCCATTGTACACTAACTGATATCCATTGGACATGGCACGTGGAACTAGAACATTCTACCCCAGTGAGCGAAATAAAGGGTTCAGTTTGACATTCCAAGCACCTGAAGAAGGCTGGAGTGTACAATGGCCGAAATGTTGTGATAAACATGATGACAAAGATGAGGACAATAGTTCAAATAATGTAGATTGCCTAGAACTATACACATTTTTCAGAAAAATGGTGCAGTGTGCCACAAGACCTCAGAACGGCCATCAGAATTCAGTTTTTCTTCTCTTAGACTGGCTGTCAACCAAGGCAAGATAACTTAGCCTACTGTGTGGTGGAAGATGGATTTGTGCCTTTTCCAGAGGCATTAGTGTGAAGTTAATGAAATGAAACTGACCAGAATTTGAAGTTTGATCAGCACTGATAACTGTTACAATCCACTCATTATTTATGGTGATCTTGACAGAAAGCAAGGATAAACTAAGAAAATGAGTTATTAATTTTGACAAATTTAGAACTGAGAAGTTTTTCTTTATTTCCAAATATAGCATCAGGAGAGGTTGTGGGACTGGGGATGGGTGTAAAAAGTTAGATTTGATCTTCTGTGAACCATTCAGGTAATGAATACATTCAACTGGGCTTCCTTTGACACAAAAGAGTGATGAGTCTCATTGAGTGCTTATCCTTTATTTCTGCCTTGGATGAGTACCCTGAAAAATATTCATTTTTGGAAGGATGATTCTAGTATGCACATCTTAATTTCTTCAGATATTCATTCAAATTGACATTTTTTTTTGTTTTTCTTTGTTCTGTGTCCAGATTGCTTGTCTTTTTTTCTGAGCCATGCTGTCTACTCTCTGACATAGATTGTTTGAGTAAAGTTGTGATAAAATGTTTGTAAAAGGAAAGCATATACTAGTCAACATAAGTGACAATGCTTCATCTCCTGAAAAATCAAAATATATATTTTTATAATAATTTAGGGGACACTAAATAATTCTGAATTCACATTCTTTTCTCACTTATTTCGGAGCTAATAATTTACTGGCATGGCCACTTTTAACTAGAATTCATTCTTCAGATCTATGCTTCAACTTATTAACTCAGCCTATTCTAGTCTGACATAAGGTCATATATGTACTTGGTGAAGACTAAACTCACTAGGGTGTGTGAAAATAGATTTTTAATCATTTCTGCCATTGTCACATCATATGTGGTTCAAATTAGTGTTTGGCAAACTGTTGTTCTGTAATGGGTCATATCAGCTGTCTTAAGGCCAATATCTCAGTCATATGATCTCAATTTTTCACTGGAAGTTAAAAACCATCTTTTCACCAGGCTTTTAATAATAAATGGTACAATGCAATGGGTCTGTATTTGCCCCTTATTGTTACAGCAGGGAAATATTACCTACTTGTCAATGACAGGGTATTGTGAGTGAGAGAACGGCTCTTCTCCACCCTTTTTCGAGACCATCTACTCACTACAAAACCAAAAACATTGAAGAATTTTGGAGGGAGAAACTCCTTTTTTACATTACAATGAAAAGTCACTGCAACATCCTGCTTGTTATTCCATTTTTGCAGCACTTGCAACCGCCAACTGACCCTATCAAATATATTTCCAACAAACAGTTTGCTTTGATATTATATTTGGGGGGGGGGGTGTAGATCTTTTTTTTCTAATCCTTAACTTATTTTTCTCTTTTACGCACACACACACACACACACAGTGTTACACATTACTCTGGTGATGCACCTTCCTAAATTGTCTAAGAAGTATAAACCAATTGATTTTAATTCTTTTGTTGAAAAAATTCCTTCCTTTTGAATATTTTACAAATACTTGTTTTGAAGAAATTTTTATTTCATTTTATTTAACAAGTCAACTTTGCTTTTCTAGGATTACAGGCTAAATATGTTAACACTAGTTTGTTAATAGCAGTTGTGTTTATTACCTGAAAGTTAAACAGTTTCATGGGGAAAGAATAAATGTTAGAAAAAAGCAGTATATAATGTTTAAATGGCATAACTCCAAGCATTCAAGATATTCTGCTGCAGCAAGACATGTATCCTGAAGAGACAGAGTTGCAAACATCAACTTGTAATTGTGCAACCATTCTCCTTGATTGCAGTCCATAATTGAATGAGTGTATTTGTTCTGATGGCATGGTTTTTGTCTTTTAACATCTCCATGAGAAGAAATCAAGTGGTATGAAATTTGGTGAATACACGTAGTTGGTATTTTTATTTATTTATTTGCTGTGTAATCTTGGCATCTGACATTACAATGGAATAGTCTTCTCAAAAGCATAGGCTTACGGCCACATCACATTGAACCAGTTCCCATATGATCACTGAAGTTAAGCAATGTCACGCCTAGTCACTACCTAGATGGGTGACTGCTTGGGAATACCAGGTGCTGTAAGCTTGGATATGTGTGTGGTGTCATGGATAATAGCTTGGAATTGTTAATCGGAGAGCCGAGTTCAAATTCTTGATGGGTTTGTTATATTCACTTATGTGCAGATAAGCGTAGGATAGCTATGACTCCACCACTTTTCCCTCCAGCTTTATATATATATATATATATATATATATATATATATATATATAAACTAAAAATGTGATTGTTTTGTGCATTTAGTGTACAATGCCAACAAAAATTTGTTAGCCATTAACATTATTTGCTGCATATTTTCATATTATTTTGTTATCTTAACATTAATTCATGATACTTTTTTAATTATTTTCATTATACCAATTTTTTTTTTCATATAAAAATCTATTTGTTGTATAATAAAAAAATATAAACAAACCAAAAATATGATTGTTTATTTTCCACCAAATTGGTCAACATTAACCATAAATAACATAACGATTTTATGAACATAGTTTTTATATGAATATTAATCAGAATATTAATCAGAATTCAAAGAGCTTTCTAAAGATATACAATGTGACCATATTGGGAGATATGAAAATGTTAGCATATAGTGGCAAATACCAAAGTCCGCCATTTTGAATTTCGGCCAACTCTGTAAAATCCTTATAAAAAGTCCATCACAAAATTTTGTTCATATTTAATTCCTAAAATAGCCAAATATATTGTCAAATTTCAAAAAAAATTTAAAGATACATTTTTTTTGAGAAATTAAAGGTCAAAGGTTAAGATTATGGTCAAATTTTCTTATTTGACTTTTAAACCAAGAAATAAATAGAACGCCTTTTATATCTATCCAAGTACTAGAAAATAGTATATAATTTAGAATTGTAGGTGGAAAAACAATTGAGATATTGATATTTAAACTTCGTGACTATTTTCCCAAAATTTTTCACCCTTTTTAGCAAGGGTCATATCTCGGGGAACCCTTTGACCTAGAGATGTAAAATAGATACCATTCAATTTTTATCATGAATCTCTATAAGTCTATCAAATTTTAAAAAATCTGTCTCTGTGATGTCCAGACCCTTGTTGATTTGACATGGAATGACTCAATGGAATAAGCTATTTTATTTGTATTTTGTCTTTATGTGGATTGAAAATCTCACAGGATGAAATATTTATTCAGGAATGAAAATTATCTGAAATCAATGGAAAACATTTGAAAGTATCTAGGAAATAAATATATAATCCGCAATTATTATATAATAATAATAATAATAATATCATGTTTATATCTTTGTTTGTATCATCATAGATTATAGATTACAATTCTTAGCTATCTAGATTTTAGGATTAAGTTAGGAAATGACAAGAAGACATTTCAAAAGAAGAAATCCATGATGAAACTCGAATGTTTGTCACTAGGGTGAGACGGGGGCCTGTCTTTCTTTCTTGAGCTTGGTAATGTATATAGATCAAAACTAATTGGAGTTTTGCTTTTCTATTCTGATATTCTTGTGATGTATCTCATCAGAGAAGATTTAATATTGTCAGAGCTAATACAGGGAGACCTCTAACTGGATGAGGATTGTGACACATATATAAAAACAGTTTGTACATGTCCTGGAAACCTTGAAAAATTGACAGGGCCTTTTCCAGAGCTTGAAAAGTCCTGGAAAAAAAAGCAATAGCCCAAAAACTCCTTGAAAAATCCTGGAATTGTCTAAATTGTGCTGCATACACATTCCTTTTCTCAATTTATGAAAGTCAAAATCCTAAATCCCAGAAATCTGGCTTTTTTACAAGCTAAAATTGTCCTTTAAGAAAAATATTTTTTAGTCATTAGTAATATTTGGTAATTATTGTGAACGGTGGTTAGTTTCCTTGATTAGAACGAGTTCATAACCTCATAGTTACTTCTGTATTTTCTCATCTAGGTGACGAGAAAGAAAGGGTGAAAGAATATGAAGGCATGTCTTCTAGCTGCTACCCTCACTCAAAGACAAAAGGCATCAGAGACAAGTAAACATCTCCATCAAAGATAAATTAATTCACTCTCATTGAATTTGTAGTTTAAAGGGGGAAAAAATGAATTATTTTACACTAAAAATACATTTTACATCTTGAAAAATTTATCAGTGTTTTTTAAAATTTGAACAATTGAAGAAATTTTATTCACATTTCAATTTCAAAAATAAAAAGTCTTTTTGATCTCTAGTCAGTGGTGGGTGAATTCATGCTGAAAGAAAAATTTTATGCATCCCATGTCAATGTGTATCTATGTGTAAGCTATATATAAATTGTTGCCAAAAGTAACAAGTTTGAGAATTAAATTTGACTCAAAGAAAATGTAGATGGGAAGGATAGAAAATGTGCCTTTGATGTGTCTTAGGATAGGTTAGAAAATGCATTTTGAAGAAATAAGAAGAATGTTATTTTTAATGTTTGCAAGCTAATAATGACCTGTCTCTCTAGCCTTTGTGGTAAATGAAAAAATGACGAAATACATTAAAACTTTTTGGCTTTTTATTAAAAGTTCAATCTGGCAACTCTGTCCCTTTACTTTTGTATTTCTGTCATAAATGTCTAGAAAATGTACAAACATGTGAAAGACTCTCAGACATTTGGCCAGATATTAAATTTGTGAACTTAATTTAAAAAAAAAAATGAAAAAATTTTCTCGGACCAAATCCTTCTTTGTGGTTCTGTCAAACATGAATGACGTTTTATTTCCAGTGAAACTAGATTTTTGTGTCTGTCTTGAAAAACATTGAACCGTTTCAGATAAAATAAAACAAACTATTGTTTCCTTTCCTTGTAGATGATCTTTTTAGAATGATCATGAAACTGTTAAGATTTCTAAAGGAAGAGCAAACTAAAAACATAATTACATTTTCTAAACTGAATAAATTTCTAAGAATTTTGTCAAACCCAAACATGCATAAAGAAAGATGCTACAAATATAGTGTGGATTTCTGGCAGATTGGCCTATGCAAAATTTATCCAAAAAAGGAAATGTCAACAAAAGATCTGTTTGCATGCAGAATTGCAACAATGTTCATTACCCTCATTGAGAAACTTTTGTCAAAGTCTCCCCTTTAAATACCCTTTTGTAAGGTCACTTGCATAACTGAAACCTGGATCCATTTGTGAAAAAACATTTGCCACAGAAGACAGTCTAAAAAGATGACTTTTCCACATGAAGGACAGAAAAGAAGTCAGCAAATTTGATTGGCATGACATCATCAGGCAATACAAAGAGTTTGAGGAGGAGGCTGTTGGAAATATTGCTTTCAAGAATTTCAGCAGTCATGAAGACTGGACATTTTGTTCTATTCTTCTTCGCCTAGCAACAAAGAATATCAAAAACTGTGGAAAGTTGTTAGCAGATTGCTGGTACTCTCTCATGGACAGGCCTCAGTGGAGAGAGGTTTTTCAGTCGATAAGGAAATTTTCGCTGACAATATGAAATGGCAGATTCTGGTTGCACAGAACTATTGACTATTTGTTCACAGCTGAATGTGTTGGGAATGTTCCCATGTCTAAGGCTGTTTTCTGCAGTGCTTTGAATACCAGAACAGCAGACAACCAATACCTTGAGGCTGAGAAGAAAAGGGCAGGGAGAAGCTGGACAAAAATGAAAATTGAAGAATTGAGGACCAAAAAGCAAAAGCTTGAAAGTTGCACACAAGATTTGTCAAGCTCAAGTCAGCTGACAGCTATGTGGAGAAAGCTGAGCAGACTCCAAACTTCACACTTATCACAAAGTCCAATGCCATGCAAAGGACAAATCCATAGAGATATCAAAATTCGAGGAGCTTAAATGCTAAACTAGTTGAACTGAAAAAAATGTTAACATCATTATGTTCTGTGCCATGAAAGCCATGAGTAGTAGGGATAGGTAAAATGTGAAGTCATTTTGTGAAAATTTTTATTTGTAGTTCTGTTCATTAAAACCATTATACTTCACAGGAAATGTGCAGCAGTCAAGAATTTTTGTAACATTTACAAATCATGAGCAGTCTAGATAGCTGAAATGTGTAGCAGTAAGAATTAAAGTGTGTAATTCAAAATTTTCAAATGATGTAGAACTCCAAACTGCAGAATACTGCACAAAATGTCTGCATTCATTTGTTTTAGCCTTCAGCACTTTGATTTCTTCACTGCTTTCAAGGAATTCATGTGACATGAATTATTGGAACCAGATGTAACCTTTCTTTGAACATCTCGTGTCAAACTATTAAAAGATAAATCACAAAGTTTGTGTCTTTGAAATTGATGAACATTCATTTTGTGTGTGCAGGCGCCAGTTTCAGTCCTTGAAATTTCTTAACATAGTCTTGGAAAAGTCCTTGAATTTGCACAGATCTGTGGGAACCCTGTAAAAAGAACCTGTAATATGCATCCTTTAAATAATAGGTATTCCAGTAAGTAATGATATATTCAGAGGAAAGGCCACCCATCTGATTTTACTAAATGTGTAGAGACTGTATAGAGTTAAAATCTTCCTTTTTCTCTCTTTGGCTTTCTTTCTGTCTCAGTCTACAATTTCTCTCTCTCGTGTATGTATATATATATATATTCTTATCTTTTTAACAAGGTCCTTTTGTTATAAGGTAATGAAGAAATTCACCTGTTGACAACTTTTTATGAAAATCTAAAAAAAAAAAATAATTGCTTGCATCTATTCTTTTTATGTTTTCTTTTTTTCTTTGTAATTGATTTACTTTTATCAACTTTATTTTCTATTTTGCTTTAATTTGTTCATAAAAATTATGTTTGGGGCTTTGTGAGGTAGATGTTGTGTTGTTTACAATGAAATTATTCATTTTATGAAATGGCATTCTTTCCAAACAAAATCTCTGCTTTCAAAACAAAATGGCTAACACAACAGCTGCTGCTTAAAATGTTGGCTGCTTTCTTTAGTGTGACTTTTATAAAATGTTTCCCACTTTTTTTCTTTCTCTTACTGCCCAAAATATATTGCATTATTTTATTTAATTAAGCTGTATTTGACTTCCTTATTGAACTATTGAATAATCTTGTTTATTGTCATGGCTAATTTTTGTGGCATATTCCGGAACAATTTTATCTATTTACATAAGCTTCATCAGCGAATCACACAATGAAGATACATTCTCAATATATTACTGCTTGTTATCACTGATTTGTTAATTTTATAATTGTAAATATAAATTCTAGTAACTCTTATTTCAAATAATTTTCTTCTTTTTTTTTTACTTAGAAGATTTATATTTATAAGACATAAGAAACTTTGCTAAAGAATTATCTACATTATTCTAACTAGTATCCTCATCTTGGTTGTTATAATCACAATGCTTCTGCTGCCTAAGTTAACCTAAGAATTTCAAACTTCAATGATTAAATTTAAAATTCCAAATAGATTAATGTAGAAAAATAATTTTTCATCTCAGAAATTCACACAGCCGTTATATTGTCACTAACATCATTTTTTTTTTTTTTTTTTATACTACAGCTTCTTTTAGCTAGAACTTAAGACCCCAAGGTATATTATTGCATTTAATTTTATAGGTTCTGACCAATTTTCTATCAAAATTGATACACAATATATCATTCACTTTCTGTAATAATTATTGATTGTAATAAAATTAAAAAAACAGCCAAAATCTTTTTTTTTTTGGCTTTTTTTTGTTTCACACTTTTAAATTTTTTTACTTTTTGTAACAAAAAGTCTTATTAGTTTACTTGTTATTGATTTCATATATTTTAATGAATGTAAATTTTGGAAAATTAAAAAAACAAAAAAAGAAACTTAATGTCAAAAGCACAAATGAGAGCCTTTGTCATTGGCACTTATTTGATTTGCTATGAAATATATTGACTGTCTTAGTTGGTGTTAAAGTCTTAGTTGGTGTTCAGAATTTTGAATGCGGAATTCTAAATTTTGCAGGCTCTTTTTCCTCCCCACTTGAAAGATTGGTGCGAAAGAATTAGTTCTATTTCTTCCATTTTTGTCACTTAACTTCTGTAACTAAAATTACATCACTACTAAATTGTAAATGGAACAATGAAAGTAATGTTAGTAATTGTTATTTTGTTACAATTCATATACAGTTTTCCCTTTTCAACAAATGCTAAAATCCATTCGTAAAGATGACCTACCAATCAAAGTAGTTCTGTTATCTATAAATTTAAGCGTCAGTACGAGGCTGACTACATTGGTAGGACCACCCAATTATTTAGCAAAAGTATTTCTCAGCATGTGCCAGCATGTATTTGAAGAGGTCAGATTCAAGCTGTGCATAAATGTCCCAGCACATCTGGGTCTGTCATCTCTGAATGTCTTCTTAACTATCATCAATTTGTTTTTGCCTACAAGTTCTTCTTTTGCATTTTGAACAATTAACTTTCAGACTTTCATCTGAAAATTTTTGGAGACCTTTTTTTATAAAATCTATGCAACCTTCTTCGTGTAAACTAAAAGAATGGTTGGGCCTTAGTGTAATCAGCTTATAATATAGATATGCCTATTTTGATGTATTATTAATGTGTATTTTTTTTATCCACAGTATGGAAATTTGCTTCTCCCCTTTTACTTATAGTGCATACCTGTCTTATTTCCTCAATCAAGCTCTGAAGAAAAGAATGAGAACCAGTCATTCATATATATATATATATATATATATATATATATATATATTAGGAGGTCAGTTGATACTGCTACCTTGGTTTCAACCTTACAGTATCTTCAGGCTTTTTGATCAATTGACTTCTCAATGCACAATAAACTGATCTCCTAATTTTAAAGTTAAAAACTTTAAATGTCTTTTTTTTTTTCCACATGCGCATTGAGCACTTTTTAATACTACTGTTTCCTGGTCCAATTCAACTCGTATATCTCATTACAAAAGCAATAGTAGCACAATACAGTATATAAGGTAATAGCTAGTAGAGAAAAAAAAAATCTACTCAGAGTAAACATTTTAAATCTAACAGCCACCAACTGTGTGTGTGTGTGTGTGTATGTATGTATGTATGTATGTATGTATATATATATATATATATAATATAAAACAAACGTTTTCCTGTCTCTCGTCAGATCTGATAAGTTAATTTATTACCCCTCTTATTCTCAAAAAATCTCAACATGTTTTCCTTGCACAGTTTTGTCTTTTATTCTGACCTGAAAATGCTGAACCCAACACACATTGTGTTTAGAAGCTTTTCCACTTTGTCTTGTCTTCTCCACTTCTATTTCAGATATTATTATACTTCCTACAAACAGGCATGTACACACATACACACACAGACAGTAGATAGCAATTGACATGACATTTAAATTTTTGCAGATTAAAGTTGGCTGGAAAGCATGTAACCAGAAATGTGTTCCACAATCGAAGTGCGAGAAAAGAAAATGTTAGCATAGAACCTATGGCTACATCTAGCTAGCTCAACTGTAAATTGATGAAATCTCGATATCAGTCGAGTATTGTGCTTAAAAAAAGTCTAAGTACCAGAGCGAAGTGCCCATGTGAATGATTACCATGAAATTATTTATAAAAAAGGCACTGGGAGGCAACCTTATGGCGATATAATTTTTTTTTTTTCTCTCTCTTTCATATTCCATATTGCTATTTATGGTAATTGTATCCTGCCCACCCCCATTCATTTTTCCTCTCATTTTAATAAGTATGTCCGCTTTTTATGGCATTAATGATATTCTGAAGTTCTTTATTTTTTTGTTTGTTTCACATGTTATGCTGTATCTGTTTGTCATAATCTGAATTATTAGCCGCAGCAAACCTGTGCGTTTTCTTCTGGAAATGTTCTTTTCTAGCTTTAAATTAGTTGCTAACTTTTAATTTGTGCAAATATATTTTGGCTGCTATTAAAAATGTTTTTTTTTTTTTGTTTGTTTTTCCAGATGTGCCTTTGCGAACACACCTAAATATGCCCAAGTGAAAGGAAAAGGCAAAATAGTGACAAAACATTGGATCACTGATTGCTACAAACAGAAAACATTGTTACATTGGAAAAGGTTAGTTTTACTTCCCTTAACCCTCTGACCCATGAGACCTGGTCTCTTACCAATGCACCATCCCTGGACATCTTGGGTAATTTCACTAGTTCAGAATTGCCTTTGTAATAAAACAAATCAACAGTGGAAAATGACCAGTACAAAGTTGTTCATATGTTACTGGTATTCACTTTCAATTTTTCTCTTGCTCTCTCAGCCAAATAGTTGATTTCCCTAGGTATTCCCTTAATTTTGATCAACATGCTTCTTGATTTGCTTCTTACCTCCTGTTCCTGCTCTTGCAGAGCATCACAGCTCTGTCCTCTTGGCAATTTGGATCATGCTGTAGTATCTGTTGATATTTCTTTTGGGTCATCTATTAGACAGGAACCTCCTATTCACAAGACTTCTTTTTGTTACCAGCATTCTTATTCAAATTCATTTTGTGACTTTCTTGAAGACATTCCTTGGATTGATATTCTTGACCTTCCTTTTGAGAATTGTGCCACATAGGTTTCTTCTTGGGTTAAAGCCAGCATTAATGCTTTTGTACCTTCTTGGAAATACAAGTGAAACCACTATCTTGTTGGTTCACACCAGTCTGTTCAGCTGCTATAGCACACAGGTATCACTTTTTCTGGCTGTACCAGTGTGATAGTTCTGGTCACAACAGACGCCTCTTTGTGTCTGCACATAATGATTGTTTGTAAATGTGTGCTCAATGAGGCTCTGTCTTTGTTTGATGACAGAATGAGGCATCGTAACAAGTCTGGTTCTCATGACTACTGGTGGCTATGTAATAGTGTGTTAAACAGAACAAGTCTTCTATCCTGCCTCTCTTTACTCAATTTAAGGTGTTAACATCTGATAAAGCAGAATGTTTTGCCTGTAAATTCTCTTCAAAGTTTACTCTTGACCCCTGGATTATCTTTGCCTGACTTTCCACTTTAGAACTATTGTGTGATGTGCATATAACTCCATCCATGGTTTCTGCTCTCATCACTAAACTGGGTCCTCTCAATGCATGGGGACTTGATGGTATCCCTGCAATAGTCCTCTTTAAATTCTACAATAAATGCCTTGATTCTTCTTGCTTTCCTATTTGTTGGAAATCCTCTTCTCGAGTTTGTTTTTAAGACCTCAGGCAAACCATCTTATCCTTCTATTGGCATATAGTCTTCTGCCTCTCTTCAGCAAAATGCTAGAATCTCTAATCAACTCTGAATTGGTTAAGCATCTTACATTGCAGGATCTTTTTTTAGATAAACAATATAGCTTTTGTTTCTCTATATCAACTGCTGATGTCTTAACGATTATTGCTGTCTATCAAGTTTTAGACAAGAATAGTGAAGCTTGGGCTATTGATTAGGATATCTCTAAGTATTTGACAGGGTTTGACATGTTGGGCTTCTTCAAGTTGAAAGGTTATGATATTTCTTATGAAATCATCAAATAAGATGTCTTGAACAGCCACTTTCCTCGATCTTTTTTCATTAGTGCAGGCGTCCCTCAGGACTGTCTCTTTGGACCTACGTTGTTTCTAATTTTCATCAACAATCTTCCCGATATCATCAGTTCTCAATTCAATATCTATGCTGATGATGCAACTATTTGTTCCTGTCTTAATAATAAGTCTGATTGGTTTGAAAATGGCAGCTGATCTAAAAAATTACCTAGAATTTGTTGTTAACTGGGACAAGGAATGGCTTGGTAATTTTAACATTTCCAAAATGAAGCTGCTCTTTTCTAATTGCCTGAGAGAACCCCTTTTGCTTTCCATCAGCATGGCTGGTGCTAACTTCCTGGAGTCTCATGATGCCTACTCTGGCTACTGCTTTCTACCGACATGAAGTGGAAAGATTATATTGAACGAATTGCTAGGTTTGCCGCCATGAAAGTTGGTTCACTGTGTCATGCTAGACAATTTTTCTCACCAGAATCTATCTTGCACATTTATAAGTCTATCATTCATCCATGAATTGAATATTGATTTAGAGATTCTTGATAAAATCCAAAGAAGAATTTGCAATGAAATGACTTGGCATCTAATTTTCTATCCTTTTCCCTGCACTGTAATATAGCTTCCCTGTGTTTTTTTGTTTTTTTTGTTTTTTTCTATAAATACATTCATGGTAATTGTTCCAATGAATTTTCCTCTATGGTACCTAGATTATATTAATTTAAGTCCTGTACTAGATTGGCAGCAATGTCACATTTTACAGTTGAAATGTTAAGATGCAACTGTAAATTCTATGCTAAGAGTTTCTTCTCTTGCACTTCTTGCCTGTGGAATTCTCTTCCAGCTTCTTGCTTTCCAATCAAATTTGATCTTCAAAAGTTTAAATGCAATATCAATCATTATCTTTTAACCTGTTCTTTTATTTTTCTCTCTACTTGATAAGATATTTTTTTCTTATTCTCTCATACTTAGTAACTCCCTTGTGTCTTAGTGGCTTTATTTCCTTACTTGGGATGAAATGAATTAAAAATATGAACAGCTTTTTCTTCTTGCATGTTAAACTGTGTAATTGCTTTTGATATACCAGTCCTGCCAGTACAGGGTGCGATGGATAAATTTTCGCCATTTTATATTTTTCATTTCACACATGCATGTTTGTTTTTGATTCTGTTGATTGCACAGTATAGTAGGGTCAGTTGGGCACCATCTGTCAGAAAAAGAGCAATATGATGCAATTCATTCTGCCAGAAATTTTCTTTTAAATGCCAAAAATGTACTGGTTAGCATTCATGCCAGAAGACCCAATACAAAAATTTCAGTATGTTTGGGTGTCAATCTGAGGACAGTACATAAGATTCGGAAAGAGTTGGATAAGTCTAATGGTGATTACAAAGGTATGACAGTTCAGAAAACCCGCTCTGATCATTCTGCCTAGAAAAGAACCAAATTTGTTGATCAGGGCCTCACTCAACACTGAGGCTTACATCAAGTGACTTGAGGTAGTGCTGCCCTGGGTCAAGAGGGTGGCCGCTGGAAGACCCTAATGTCTTGCAACAGGATTCTGCACCATTCCATGTAAGCAGAAGAAAAGTCATGGCTGTCAGACAATTTCTGCAACTACATCACCCCTCACATCTGGCCACCTAACTCCTCAGTCTGCCTGTAAATCCGTTTTGTAAAAAAAGTGAATTGCTGCTCCTCCAAAACAAGTATGGCCAATGAAAGCTTTTTTTAAGGAAGTTTAAGAAAAAGTTTTCCTACAGTGTTCTCCGAGGGTCTTGGAAAATGGAACTAATTAACAAAGATCTTGACAGATTAGAAACTCTAGGGGTTATTTTGCCCACAGATTATTCAGTGTGGGTAGCTCCAACAGTGTCTGTTGAAAAGAAAAATAATGTCTCTAAATATTTTTGGCATTTAAAAGAAACAAATAACCACCACCACCACCACCACAATGGAAATTATTAAAAAAAATGAGAACTTGTAGGTCATTAAATGAGCCAGGTTCTCTATGCCTACATGAAAAGTTGTATATTATTAAGTTTCTTAAAAATAAAGATTTATTAAGTCAACAAAACAAACTGTTTTTTGTAGACATTGTATTATTTTTAGATTAAAACATAATTAATAGGATTTTTCTTAAAAAATCTATACTTTAAAATTTATGTTTATTATTGAATACGTATAATGGTACATAAAATGTGAAATTTATGCCTTAATTTTTAATTTTAACATTGCCATGTCCAATGCACCATTAAATATAAGTATTGCATTTTAGATCATTAGAATTAAATATATATATAAAAATAATTTAATCATACTAGATGCCCCTTAAGGCAGTCTTAAAGTATAAAAAAATGGGACCATTTATTTAATCAGTACTGAAAATTAAATATTTTTACTTTGTATAAATTTGAAAAAAAAAAAAAATGAAAGGAATTCTGAACAATGTACTTTTAGTTTATCAATATTTGATCATCAATCAAGATTCTGAGGTTGATACTTTCCTATTTATTCATATCATTTACAGGGTCTTGTGGTTAATACCTTTTCTTCCACTCTGCAGGAAAGAGTCTGCAATGTTACAAGCCTATTGCTACTCTGTCACTGAAAATGGTAAAGCACACTGGATTTTTTTTTTTAGTAAGAATATCTATATATAAAGCAGAAACACTAGACCAGATGAGGCAGCAGTATTCTAAAAAGAAATATGGCTCCTATCAACTTCTAAGGGATGTTTGTCTAATATTTGATGTTTTTGTTGACCTTGTTGTCTTGTGCAGGTACCGATTGGTTGATAATGAATCGGGTAAAGATTCTGAAGATGAAGACAAAACAGTGAAAAGTTCACAGGATTTGCATAAGACTGACTCACAGAAGAAAGAAACAGATCCAGATTTTATGCCCTCAAAACAAGGTATGGTCAATCATTGACTTCTCCGCAATTATTTTAACTATACCCAAGGGAGGTGGGTGCTGAAAAGTGTTTCACCCATCTCACTTCCCAAAATCAAACTTCTGATATTTGCTCATTGAAATACTGATTTTGGAAAGTTGGATTGGGCAATAATTTTTAAGCACCCTCTTGTATAATAAATTATCATATTAATTATTTAAACTATGTAATTACTATTCTTTATAGAATGTTGAGTAAAAAATAGTAAATTATTTAACAAATCATTTTCACTATTAAATTATGTATGCAATGTACATAATCACATATCTCATATTTATCTCTCTCTCTCTCTCTCTGCTTGATTGCATATATACTTTGTGTACTTCTGTATGTATTTATGTATGTACATTTTAGAGTGGACCAATAAGTCTGTAGCCTGACAGCTATCAGCTAAATTTTGATCTGAAATTTTCATTGCAGAATGTTTGATATATGTAATCCACCAATTTCTGAGTTTCTTCAATGAGGAGTTACTTAAATTAAAATTGACCTCATTATGTCTTGCCGCCTTCTCCAGGTGTTTGTCAATTTAGATGTTTTAACTGGGCCAGGGATTGAACTCAGAATTACTATGACACCAAATTCATGAACCAATATGCAACCTTAAACAGAACATTCTTTGACAGACACTTGAAGAAAAGGCAAAATGTTTTGATAATAGCAACAAAAAATGAGGATATTAGTTTGAATATAAATAATGTAAATAAATGGCATATGAATTAAGTGCACTGACAAGGAAGAACATTTTGTTGAAAAATATTTTGTGTAAAAAAAAAAAAAAAATGCCTTTTTATCATTATGCTGTGAATTTATTGGTGTGCCAATATACAGGGTGCGATGGATAAATTGCCGTCTAAATTATGAAAAAAATAAAATAAAAATAATAAGTGACATCTGATTTTAATAGAATATATTTACCAAAATTACACAAAAATGTCTTTCTGAATCCTCTGCATTATCACCCAAACATTTTGAAATGTTTGTATTGGAGCTTCCAGCATGAATGCACAGCAGTACACAATGTCATTTCCAAATTTCTGGTAGAGTGAATTTCATAAAAGGTGCTCTTTTACTCACAGACAGTGCCCAACTGACCCTACTATACTGTGCAGTCGACAAAATCAAAAACAACATACATGCGTGAAATGAAAAATATAAAATGGTGGCAATTTACCCATCACACCCTGTATGTACATTTGTGAGGGCATATATATATATATATATATATATATATATATAATAAAACAGTTATTCGTGAGAGTTAAATTAGACCAGGAAACAGTTGTATTAAAGTTTTCAATGCACATATAAAGATAAAAAAACAGAAATTTAATGTTCAGAGCTTTTAAATTTCAAATATTAGATCATCCAGTCACACTACCATGATTTCAACCTTTAGGTATCCTTAGGTGATATAGGCCAAATGATTATTTAGCTTATATTACCTGAGGTTGAAATCATGGTAGTGTAATTGGCCGGTCTCCTAATTTTTGAAATGTATATAATATGTGCACTGCTGCAAACACACACAGCTAGTAGTTAGTGTGCCTCTTTGACAGTCTTGGATAGTGTGTGTAATATATATATATATATATATATATATATATATATATATATATATATATATATATATCCATCCATCAGATTGGTTTAGACAAAATAAATTCCAATAACCAAAAATACTATTCTTGAAAGAGTGCTCAATACAGAGTAGAGCAAATATTATTTATTCAAAAATTATAACACCATCACTTGTTAAGACACTAGAAGTGTTGAAACAAAATGGCTATTTTTGTAGTGATGTTATAACATGTTTATGTTATAATTTTTGAATATATATAAACTTGTTTTTTGAAAAGTTGTTTTAAGAGAATTTTTAATTTTATAAATTTTATCTGCAGTACTAGCTGCTTGGTCAATGAATGTCAAATGTTTCCTTATAAGGAAACAGCTAATATTGCCATAATGAGAGAGAAATATGATATATAATCTGTATATATCACACTTCTGGTTGGTCTTTCTGTCTGATAATCTTTAGGGTTCACAAAATGCATTATATAGATTTTTTTTTTTTTTTTTTTTTTTTTTACATTTATCATTCCATTAGCTACCCCCACGCACACACGTGTGTGTGTGTGTGTGTGTGTATATATATATATATATATATATATATATATATATATATATATAATACTTCTACAAAGTTTGGGGTGGGTTTCTCACACCAAGACAAGGACAAAAGTCCATATAAATGTATGCCTGCAAATCCTTCATTTTTGAGCTGTTAAGTTTAAAGTTTATGATAGATGCTTTTAAATATACAATCCAAGATGCAATCTAAAATACTTTTACAAACTTTGTGGACTGGTTTCTGACACCAAAACAAGGCAAATTATCAATATAAATATATATACAAAAGGCCATTGTTGTACCTCAACACACCAACTTGTAACAAATGTTCAAAATGTCATCTGCTGCATAAAACATTAATTTAAAAAAAAATTTTAGGTGGCTCTTCAGATAAAAATCCAAAGGATTGAGGTTGGGTGAATGTGCAGGCCATGGAACCAGTCCTGTCCTACCTATCCATCTTTCATGGTAGATGTCAGCCAGTGCATCGTGAACAATGTGACTAAAATGTGTTGAAATCCCATCATACCTGAACCACATGCATCTTCATATTAACAGGGGTACATCCTCTAGCAGATCTGGAAGTGTGTTTGAAATAGTTCCTGAAGACGGCTCTTGTAAGACGTGCTGTGAGAATATATGAACCTACCAGACACTTACAATTCCAGCCCACACATTAAAATCATAAAGTGATGCTGGTGTCTATCCTGTATTGTATAAGGGAGATTCCGATTCTGCTCACAAATGATACAGATACAGGAGCTGCTCTTTAAGTACCCTCCATGTGGGTACTATGAGATGTATGACATGCTCGAGCCACTAACCCTAAACCCTCTGACAGCCTGTAGAATATGTACTTCATGGTCAAGTCTCCAAGCAGATCTCGGTCTTCCTCAATCCATAGTTTGTGGTGCCGTGGGTCGTGTCTCAGCAACATGATGATAAACATCAGCAAATGTTGCATGACTCAACTGCCTTCGGCCAGGAAACGCAATCTGATACACCCTAGTGTCTATTACCATTGGCATGAACATATATAAAAATCATATCTGCCTGCTCATGATATGAATATTCTGCTATTGTTAAATGTAACACTTCTCACTTACTGCACTACTACACATATTAAACACTGAAGACAGACTAGCCACAAATGTACACAAATGACAAATGTTACCTAGTCTTCATGGCAACACAGTCTACTATAAAGTTAACTCAAAACTGAAGGATTTGTGGATATATGTTTATATGGATTTTTGTCCCTCTTTGTAAAACTATTTTTGATGCACTGTGTGTGTGTGTGTGTGTGTGTGTGTGTGTGTGTGTGTGTATATATATATATAATATTGTTTTAAGGTATGCTGTATTTATGGGCTAAAGTGCTCAATATCGGGAATAGAGCATGTGTTAATATAAAAGTGGACATTAAAGTCAACACCCTGAGGCAATAGTCTGTTTCATGCTAAATGCAATCATCAGGCCATCTATTCTCAAATATTCAGGCTGGTAGATGAAAATAAATATGCTATTTAATAACTAAACAGTGTCTACTCAAATATGGGTATTCACTAAAAATAGCATTCAAGTAATAAAATATATATATATATATAATATATATATATATATATATATATACTGATCTAGACGAGTTATAATGAATTTTCTGTTTTGAAGAAGGCTGGGGAATAGAACCGCCAAAATACAGTAAAAAGAAACTGAAAATATGTATTAACATATTCATTGAAGTGTTTTCTTAGCAAACTAATCTGCTCACTTAGGAGAAAAGAAAGAGTGAGTTTTATGTTGCATTTGGGACAATCTGCTAATAGAAGAGAGAGAGAAAGAGTGGTCAGTTTATATGCAGTGTCTCTTGGGCCCCAGGGTCGATAAAAAGGCTGTAATGTAA
This sequence comes from Acanthosepion esculentum, assembly GCA_964036315.1. Lineage (NCBI taxonomy): Eukaryota > Metazoa > Mollusca > Cephalopoda > Sepiida > Sepiidae > Acanthosepion > Acanthosepion esculentum. The sequence goes on along the minus strand of OZ038485.1, from coordinate 120,379,949 downwards.
TCTAATCTTGATGGACATGGGTAAACTGATAGTGTTCACAATCAGGTGGACCATCGTTGCCATGGTGATGGAGGAAAGTAGTTTGTTGTTGCAGATTCTCATAACTTATGAAAGGATGAAATGTTTGAAAAGAAAAAGAACATTGCTTGTAATTTAAGGCTTTTGTCGTGCTCAAGTTAAAATGGCTTTTGCAATCATTGTTAATGCTGGGCGGTTAATATCATTTTGTCAGATAAACTTTAAACATCAAATAAAGATAAAGTAAAATTAATGAAAATGTCTGTTAACCATGTGTATTATATAAACACACATTTTGTCCTCACTATTTGGTACAACTCTATTTACATATTAGTATAAATTTTAACTTTATTATACATCAAGCACTGTTTTATTGCCACCAGCACTCACTGTGTGATACTTATATATATATATATATATATATATATATCGCACATTAAGTACTGGGGCTAATAAAATAGTGCTTGATGTATAATAATAGAGCTATAATTTATATATTAATAATATAAATCTTCACCTTATGATTGTGTTATGCATGAAACTGAGGTGTGTTACGGGTTAGTGTGTGTGTGTGTGTGTGTATATATATATATATATATATATATATATATATATATATATATATATATATATAAAGAAAGGAATTCATTCCTTTCTTTACAAATTGCTTTGTTTACATTAGGATACGAAACTGAGTAGATATATATATTTCAAGAATTGGAGAAAAATCTGCGTTTAAAGGCACTATTCACCTTTGCTTGGTCATCGATTCACTCTGTCGCTGAGAGGTCAAAGCACGTCAGATCTGATGATGGTTCACATATTTTTTCTTTAATCGGATTTCTTGAATATTCAGGGCAGCAGACAAAAATAAATATACTGTTTAATAAATTAACAGATCGTCTACTCAAATACAAGTATCCACTAAAAATTAGCTTTTTACGTAACACACACACACACACAGAGGGTGCGATGGATAAATTGTCATCTAAATTATGCAAAAATGAAAATAATACTGACATCTAATTTTAACATATTTACCAAAATTACACAAAATTATATTGAAATACTAAAGAGGAAATTTATTCAATAAAATCACCATTGGCTTCAACCACAACCTCTAGATGACTTTGGAATCTCCAACAACTCTTCTGGATGGTCTCCTTGTTTAAGTTGGTGAATGCTACCATAATCTTTGCCTTGAGTTCATCTTTGGTGTTACAAGGGGTTTTGTTCGTCTCTCTCTCAACTGCACCTCACACATAATAATCAAGGGTGTTGCAGTCTTGGGATTTAGGTGGCCAGATGTAAAGATGATGTAGTTGCAGAAATTGTCTGACAGCCATGACTGTTCTCTTGCTTGTGTGGCATGGTGCAGTGTCCTGTGGCTCTTTTTACTGCTCTCAAATGCATTATTATGTCTACTGACCATTTTTGCCAGAACAACTGTAACTTTTCTTAACAATTTTGTTGGTTTAGAAATATTTTGGTGACATTTATCCTATTGATCTTATTGAACAGTGGGTTAAAGTAAATTATCTTTCTGCTATTTTTATTAGTCACACTTGTATTGATTTGTGTATATGCTTCATATAGTTATTTTTTTTTTTTAAATCCATTCATCCCAACTAATTTGATAATACCACTAAGATTCAAGGGGCTACTGGGGGTGTGTGAAAGAAGATGAGAAGACTTTAAAAGGAATTGGAAATCCAATCCTAAACAGGAAGCTAGGGATAAACCTTTACTTCTGTTCAAAAAAACTTAGGAAGAGCATGAACTGGATGATAGGTGAACCTATATAAATCTGGCTGGAATTTTTATGAACATTTATGAAATAGATATTAATTAGCAAGTGTTCAAAGGGCTTCGAGTTTTGTTTAACAACACTCATCAGGGTCAAAGGGACTAATAAATCTATTCAATTATTACCAGATTTATGTTTCTTAAAACAAACTGATCTTAGATGCCAAATTTCAAATATGCATAATTAAAATTTATAGTCTTCATTGAAAGCTGAAATATAAATTAAAGATCTGTCATAAATACAATAATACTGAACAAAAATACAAAAAAATTACAAAAAGTGCTCAATTGATAAGACAAAACTTACACAGAGAAGCTATTAGTAATATTAATGCAAATTATTGTCACCTATTAAAATATGGAAAGAATTACTAGAAGTTAATGTATTTTAAGGCTGCCAGAATTTGAATCAAAACATGCTCAGTAGATAACTAAAGCAACAATATTAAATTAATAAATGTTCAAAGAACTTAACCAACTCCAGAGTTTTGTGCAACAACACTCAACATCAGAGGGTCTAATTTGAAAATAAAACCTCTTTAATTTATGTTGGTGGTATGGCATTAGATGTTGAATGTTCGGCCAATAACCCATAATGTTTTTGTCTTGTTACATATAGCAGTTCATTGGCTGTCTGGCAAAATGGCATCCAACCTGAAAGGGTATACAAAGTAGAGATGTGGTATTAAATTCTTTTGATGCAGAAAAAGTGCACTCGCTGATATTTAGTAACATGTACTGAACGTTTACAGAAGCCAAACAGTGGTTGTGAGCACAGTCGAGTAGTGGGCAATGAATTTCAGTAATATGCTTGAAAAAGCATCTGTTGGTACTAGTTTTCATGAGAGCAACAAACAGGTCTTGCTCCTCACTGTCTATAGTCAAATGATTACTGACGTTAAGTAATGTCAAGCCTGATTAGTTATTAGATCAGGTTCCACTTTGGAACACCAGGTACTATAAACAACCTCCTACAAATTGAAATATTGAAAAACAAAACAAAACAAATAATTGTTCATCATCAACTAAAATACATAACTGTTAGTAGTGACTATGTGAAAAATAGTGTTTTTAGTTTAAAACTTGCTCTATTGAATGGTGTTAATGTACTTTGTATATTTGCAGTTTCCATGGAAATAGATAGGAGGTATTCATTTCTGAGCATTTTTCATTATCTATCTATCTATATATAGTGAACATAGAAGTCAACACTTAGAGGCGACAGTCTGTTTCATGCTAGATGCAATTGTCATGGCCTGACGATTGCATCTAGCATGAAACACTGTTGCCCTAAGTGTTGACTTCTATGTTCACTTTTATATTTACACATGCTCTATCTCTGATATTGAGCACTTTATCCCATAAATATAACACATCTTAAGACTATATTTCTTCATATATATATATATATATATATATATATATATATATATATATATAGTTGAATTGATGGAGTTTGTCTATCGCAAATTGTGTGCAACCCAGGGTCACAAACTCGCATCAATCCAACTAAATATGTTAGCTCTATCACTGATATCGAGCAATTTCAAATAAGTACCGTGCATATATAAATAACATATATAAAAAATTATATATATATATATATATATATAGTATTATACAACAAAATTCAAAATTACCTCATATGGGTAATAGATGCCTTTCAAACGACTAAAACTTTGTCAGTCTTATTCAACCCCAATACCCCCTATATATATATATATATATATATATATATATATATATATATATATATATACACACACACACATAATATCCCACATCAATAACACAATTTGGAGTTTCATGCAAACAATCTTCAGGTGAAAAATACTCACTGACTGTTAAGCATTATGAAATTTGTGTTCGCAGGGTGTTGATTTAAAATTCTGTGTTAAGACTTGTTCATTTTATTATTGTTGTGTATAACATTAAAATTAATTAACATCACCGTCATCTTTGTTTATTCTGGAATATACAGAGATGATGGGATAATTCTCCTTCATGAATTCAGACCAAGACAAGCAGACCAGATGAGAAAGGACCTAACTAACTTACAATCAATAATAACACTGAAGTGATCAATTTCCTAGATGTTCCCTTATACCTGAATAAGGGCCTGTATAAACTATGCACTATAGATTCATACAACAAGAAGTACCTCGACAGAAAATCCAACCACTATAAAAGAATCCTTGACAACTTACACCAATCAGTACAATTTAGATTATTGACCAACTCCAGTAACAAAGAAATATTTGACGATAGTAAAACTAAATATACAAAAGCATGAGAAAAAAAAGCAAACCCAAAGTGAAATTAGAGCATGAAGAAAGAAACAATAAAGATAAAAGTAAGCTAAAACGACACAAACCTAACATCATATGATTCAACCCACCTTACAATAGTAATGTTCAAACTAATGTAGGTAGAATTTTTAAAAACTTAATTCACACTTTGGTCTTTCTCCAACACTAAAAAGATTTTCAACAAAAATAATATTGAGGTAAGCTATAGCTGTACTAAAGACATTGATAATTATACAGTGTAACCCGGATATAAGAGAAACCCGGATATAAGAGAGGTTTCTCTGGTCCCAAATTAGAGCCATACTTACCTAAACAAAATAGACCAAACCCGGATATAAGAGACTTCTTCTCCGGTCCCGACAACTCTCTTATATCCGGGTTACACTGTATATTGCAACATAACAATAATATATTGAGCAAGCATACTAACAAAATACTAATTAATAATCTTACTAAAAGTTAATGCAACTGCCATAAAAACATAATCTGTCCACCAAATAGCCAGTGCATGGCTGAAGCCATAATCTACAGAGCTAGGATAAATTCAGATGAAGTTAAATATGACTTTGGTTCCACCGAGAATAACTAGAAATTACATTTTTACCATCACCAAATGATGCTGAACAATATTAAATACAAAATCTGCACAACACTCTCAGTATTTTTTTTTTTTTTTTTTAACCTATATGAACTCATCCATTAGCCTGGAGATATATGGGAAAGCTAGACCATACAATGAAAAGGGAAATGAATGTAACATACTTGTTGGAGAAGCTTATTACATTAAAAGACTTAAGTAACCTTAACTTGCTGAAACAGAAATGAGTTGATGATTACATTTATACATAAAGCCAAACACCTGCTCAAGCACGTTGACCCTGATTAAAATAGATTTTATGACTATTATAATATGTAACACCTATTAATATTCATAGAACCCATCATTAATAATATTTTTTGTATATCTATACATCTATATAATTCCATATTATAGATTGTACTTGATGCAACACCATATGAATTTCATAATGCTTAACAGTCAGGGAATATTTTGCACCTGAAGATTGCGTGTTTGCTTGAAAATCTGAATCATGCTATTGATGTGGGATATTATGTATATTCACAGATATATACTTCATGTCTTTGTTATATAACACTGAGCACTGTTTTAATACAAACGAGACAAAAAAAAAAATTATATCTATCCATATCACCTATTTATTTTTTTTTCTTATATCATACCTATATATATATATATATAGAACACTTTAACACTTAATAAAACAAGTTGGCTTGTAAATTGCTGGAGCTTAATGGGTTTAAAGGTAAGCAGATTTTTTTTTTTTTTTTGTTAAAATAGTACTCAATATTAAAACAAAAGAAAAAAAACAATAGTTAATAAATAGTTTAAAAGCTGGGTTTATTTTCCAAAGATTTTTTTTTATATACCAAATACCTTTATAATGGTGAAATTGGTAAAAATATAACATTTCATATTAAATATTGCCATGTGGTAATGTTTTATAAAATGTTATTTTTTTTTTTTTTTAGTATAGAACAAGTTTAAACTTTGTTTGCTGTCAATAAGCATTTTTATGTACTGTATATAAATATATCTGTTAATGAATACAATAGATTTATCTTATACCGATGAGGAATATATCTGAAACTTAAAGTCAAGATAAGATTTTTAAATTTTTATTCATCTTCTATGCACTGAAAAGAACCAAGTCAGAAAGGCTGATAACCTTAACTAAGGTTTTATTTGTCTTAACAGAATATAAAGATAAAACAATGATGAGTGGTAGAGTTGACCTCAATTAGGAGAATAGAGCAGTTCATTCTTACCTCCCTTTAATTCTCATGATCAAGGTAATGGATTGGTTTTTGTTGCTCTTGATTAAATTATCTTAGGAACACCAGGGTAGAAGGTTCTATGTTGGCTGGATGACAAGGTGAGTGACTTGGTACTTTGTCTGGTACTTTAAACATTTTGTCTTTTGAGCATTCCAGAGCAGGTCCCAGTAGTTTTCAACATTCAAATCCACAAAGAATGGCCACTGGCTGATTGATATTGAAATAATCTCTTCTGAGAAGTGACATTTGTGGCCAGGCAAAGTAGACCTGATGGAATGTAATACTTCAGATAAAACTGTGAACTGGGGCAAGAAATGGATGGTTAACTTTAACGCCTCTAAAAATAAACTGCTCTCTATTAACCACCACAAGGATCCATCCCTGCATCCCATTAGAATGTCTGAAGACCAACTTCTCGAGAGCTCCTCTCTGCAGCTGCTCGGTCTCGCGCTGTCTGCTGATCTGAGATGGAACAAATACATTGAGTCAATTGCATCATCCACCGCAAGGAAAGTTGGCTCCCTGTGCCGAGCCAGGAAATTTTTCTCCCCGGAATCGATCCTCCAAATCTATAAATCGACCATTCGCCCTTGCATGGAGTATTGCTGCCATATATGATCTGGAGCCCCTGCTGTTTGCCTCAGGGTTCTTGATAAGATCCAGAGACGGATATGCAATGTAATTGGCCCTGATCTGTCATCTTGTCTGCAGTCGCTCTCTCACAGACGCGACATTGCCTCACTCTGTCTTTTTTACAAATACTTTCACGGTAATTGCTCCATGTGCTGGTTATTCAATAAACACCACCAACATTTTTTTGTACTCCTGAAATGCTTTGGAGTTGAAGGGATAGTGATGGGAACAGGTGAAGGGTGTCACTGGAGGTTCCTAGCTTGAACTTTGCACGTGGGTGGTGAAGAGTACATGGCTATTTTGCACAACATCTGTGAATAATTGTGTCACTCGTGTCCTCTTTTCATAATAAAGCAGCCCTTTTTAGGATGGCACTGCTTTCCTTTGATGTAGGATGTTTCTAGAAAATGTGACCTAAAAATTGCTTACTCGCTTTTGTCCCTGTTATTAGGTGCAAATGACTGGACATCTAAAACTACACCAGAACAATAAAGAAGCCAAATATTAAAATCTTTTCATTGGGTCTTGGAATGTGAGAACTCTCTAAAATAGTAAGAAAAACCTTGAACGTAGGACTACTTTGATTGTCCGCGTCATAAAAAAAAAGAAAGAAAAAAAACATTGGCATAGCTTCTCTCTTGGAAACCAGACTAACTAGCATCTCGTCTGCAATCGCTCTCTCACAGACATGCCGTCACCTCCCTCTGTCTTTTTTACAAATACTTTCATGGTAACTGCTCCGAAGAGCTGCTTTCGCTGGTTCCCAAACTTCATGAATTTAAGCGTTCTACTAGGCTGGCATCTCGCTCACACCCTTTCACTGTCAAAACTGTTAAATGTAGCCATCTCTTCTACTCCAATAGCTTCATGTCTCGCACCTCTCGCCTGTGGAACTCCCTCCCCTCTTCCTGTTTCCCTGATAGCTATAATCTCCAACTATTCAAATGTAATGTCTATCGACGTCTCCAGATTCCCTGATCTATCCCCTATTCTTCTCTTCATCCTTTCCTCTATCACTCCTATTTGTTCTAGCTCCAACTCTCTGTAACCCCTTACGTGCTAGTGGCTTCCCGACTTGCTTGGGGTGAAACTCTTAAAAAAAAAAAAAAAAAAAAACTGATTTTGGTCAGTTACAAAAGGTTGATGGTAGATACACATTTTTCTAGATTGTTAGGCCTTAGACAGCTAAGAGAGAAGCAGGAGTTGGGTTTTCTATTTGGAATGACCTGGTGAAACATCTGGAATCTCTACCTGTTAGCGTCAATGAGAGACATGTCCTTGCATTGACAGAAATATGTATGCAACCACTTTTAGTTACTATACTCCAACCATGTAGTCTAATGATGAAATTGAGAATTTCTACTCTGAATTACACAACCAGTTGAGAAGTACTTACATTCATGATAAACTACTCCTGGGTGATTTCAATGCACATGTAGGTTGTGATACATCAGTATGGAAAAGTCTAATTGGTAAGCGTGGTGTTGGCAAGGTCAATTCAAATGGTCATTTACTGCTATCCCTTTATAGTAATCATGGACTCTTAATTACCAACACTATCTTCCAGTTTTCTGACCACCACAGAACTAGTTGGAGGAAACCCTGATCCAGCCACTATCATCTCATTGACTATGTGATCGTGAGGTCTTCCTCCAGGAAGGATGTAAAAATGACTCGTTCCTTCTCCATTTGTGGGTGTTGGTCTGATCATAGGTTACTATGATCCAAGGTCAGCTTCACTATATGTAGTTCGGTTCATAACAACTGCACTTCACCAGCTGAAAGAATAGATGTCAAAAAGCTAAACAACACTGACAACTTAAAATCTTTTCAGACCCTTTGTGACAGCAAGCTTGCAGATATCCAGGACATTGCAGATGTTGAATCAACATGGTGTTTTTTCAAAATTGCTACATACGAGTCATCCCAGGAAATGCTTGGATATATCAAGAAACATCAAGACTGGTTTGACTCAAATGATCCCAGTATTCTCCCCCCCCCTTTTTTTTTGATAATATGTACAAATGTCATTGTCAATGAATGTCAGGCAAGGACAATGTTAAAAAGGGCAATGAATTCAAGAAAGTACTATGCCAATTTCAACTGTGGAAAATGAAATAAGCATGGTGGCAAGAGGAGGCAGAGAAATTGCAGGATGCTACTGATAGAAGTGACTTTAAATCATTCTATCAGAATCTAAGGGGTTGTCTTTGGACATGTGTCAAATGGCTCAACTCACATCTTTTCTTCCAGTGGCAACATTTTAATGGACAAAAAGATCACTAAACACTAGGCAGAACACATCTCAAATGTTTGAAACATGGATTTGAATGTTGACAAACCTCTTTTCAACAAATTACCACAGAAGCCTGTTCTTGAAGGGTTATCAGCTATTCTATCTATTGCTGAGATAAAAAGTGGCATTAAACAACTGACAGATAAGAAGTCCTTTGGTTACAATAGCATTCCAGTGGAGATATACAAATATTGGCAGCAATCTCTTGGTTCATAAACTTTGTGATCTCTTTTCTTTAATTTGGGATTTAGGGTCAGTTCCCCAGGAGTTTAAAGACACTTCTATTGTCCATTTTTATGAGCATAAAGGCAATAAATGTGAATGGGACAACCATAGAGGTATCTCCCTTTGTGTTGCTGGTAAACTTTCTGTCAGGATCATGTTGAACAGACTAAACTCTGCTCTGGCTGATTCAGTCTTGTCTGAATTTCAGTGTAGCTTTCTGGTAGAAACACTGGACATGATTTTCAATTTAAGGCAATGACAGGAGAAAGCATGAGATCATGACAAGGATTTATTTATTACTTTCATTGATCTCACTAAGGCCTTTGATGCCATTTCAAGGATGCTCTTTGGGTCAAGCTGAGTGTTTCCATCAGGGGATGATGGTATGACATCGCAATCCGGCTCTCAGTCACCGGACAAGTCTGTGGTGTATCTTTATGATCAGCCTTGGAGTTGGTTGCCCCAATTCCACCCTGCTCGGGTTGTGTTTGTTTTAGATCACAGGGCGGCAAAGACCAAGTCATATACTCGACGTTGCTGACCCGGTAGCTTTAGCAAGATGATGTCACAAGGAACAAAGTAAGAGACGGCTGTGTCAAAGGTTTAAACAATGAATGTTCTACCCTACTAAATTAACAACGTGCAGGTTTTCAGCTCCTTCCCCCTTAATACTCCGTGACACTATGTTTAGCAATGCTTGGTAAACTGGTACAAGGCTGAAATCTGATTTCTTCCACTGTGAATTTTTCAAGCCAACCATTCATTTGTATTTGGTAGTCTGCAACAAGGCCAGAGTTTTTCTGCAGAAGTTGCACAGGATTTGGCAAAGTGGGTCTTGAACCAACTGGCATGCGTCTCTCTCGCAAACAGTAACTTGAGCTGTTTTGTTCCTTCTTCTTGTCTATCGCCTCACTCTTCTGTATTTATGGACCCTTGTGCAAACTTGGCACAGGGCATGAGGTGGTTGGGAAATTGATTGCCTGACCAAATTTGGGAAGATCCCTCTCCCGAAGAGTAATGGTGGCAGAATATTGATCTACCCAACTCCTTCCATCTCACATGGGTGCCCCTCACCATCACTGCCCGAAAGGTGTTGGCAATTCTTCCGCTTTCCTTGAAATTCTACCTGGGCCTTTACCTCTCTGTCTGTCTCTTAATCAATCCTGTTCCCAGAGTTTATACATGGTCTAGCCCAAATTACTAAATTCAATTGTCATCCAAAATTTCCATCAGCAGGGGGTTCTTATTGCATCCTTGTCAAGTTGGTTGCATCTAGGATTTGTCATTTGTCGCTTCTCCTCACCAGCTCTTTGGTCAACAAGTGACAAAAAGAGACAATTTCTTTGTTTTAATAAATTTTATTGCATCTTAGATAGACAAGAAAAAATTATAACTACAAGTCCATTTCTGTTTCCCATTGATCCAAGTCTTATCAGCTGGCTAAAGACTTATTTTAGCCTTTGTGGGTGGACTTCCCATTATCCACTTTGTTCAATGAGTGACCCATTGATGCTCTATCCTGTTCCCTTGTTGGCACTTGAGGTCATTAAAATAATCTATTTTTCCATGTAGGGTCAATTGGACACTTAAGAAAATACCATCACTTAATATTAATTTGACTTAAAACAGATGGCTTCTACACTGACCAAAAAAAAAAATTGTTCACCAACAACTAAAATACATAACTGTTAGTAGTGACTGTGAAAGTGATGATAATTTCATGCTTGAACACAATCTTCAGGCCTGAAGATTGCACGAAACACTGTCGCCACTTGGTGTTGACTTCATTGTATATACACACACACATACACACACACACACACACACATATGCATACATAAAATTAATGTGGAGAAACTTATCACTTAACTGAGTGGTATTGTTTAAGTCATGCTGACTTCGAGGTTTTGTGAGTACATTGTACTAATGCCTTCACTTTTCAAGGCTGTTAGCATACTACAATATACTCACAATACTTCAAAGTCAACATAACGGAAATAACAGCACTCAGTGAAGTGATAAATGTCTCCACATTAATTCTATTAATGCTCTATCCTTACCTTTTTAACATTGAGCACTTTATGACAAAACCTGCCTGCCTGCCATGCCTTTCCACCAGTAAACTATGGGCAAAGAACCAGCAGTTTTGGCACCTAAAAACTTTTACAATTTAATAATAATAATATATATATATATATATATATATATATATATATATATATATATATATATATATATATATGAGAGAGAGAGTTTGACATGTATAAATGTATTGAACTTTCATAATTATGCAATGTGTAGCTAGCTTTCAAATTGGTGTTTATGGCCCAAAGACAAAAATATTAAATCCTAGTAATTGGGGTTCTGTCTCACGTACACTCACTTGTATCTCCTCAACCACACTAAGTGATAAGGGCTACATCTCTCGACATGTTAAGTGCTGAATCTGTAATTTCTATAGTAATTAGTTTGGGATATTCTGGTTACCAACCAAGGCTGAAGAGCCCAGTCTGCCATACTATTTAACCCATTGCTGGTGTGGGAAGTGACTGATTCATATCTTTCTCACAGGTATTTGCATGAAAGCAATTGAACTTAGCACACCTATTTCACATTCCAAGCCACTAACCACTGCACCACCTGCATATCCAACTGTCTCACCTACAAGCAGCAGCTCATTGCATGTAAGAGAATTGAGTCAACAATGGCTAAAAATGTTTTTTGATAACCCACCATAAAACCTCTACCTTGAGTCATATGCTATATTGGGTTGCCTTTAAAAAATGTCTGATTTTGCTATTATTGAATGACAACACTTTCAAAATATTTCATAACAAGATGTCTTAAAATGTTAAAATGTTGAATTCTAAAAAAAAAAGCATCACGAATTATAAAATTTTAGTATTACTGGCAGAACACTGTTCACATTTTACACTGACTTCAGTTTGCAATTTTGAAATTGAACGTAAAAATGTATATAATTAGTATTAAAATAATACTAAATTTCAGAATTTATTTCAGCAAGTCTAATTTTATTTACAGTATGATACAAAAAGATACTTGTCTTTAATAATTTCCAACAAGTTGTCCAAAGACATTTCTGATTTAAATTTTCCATTTCTTTTGGTTTTGCACTTTTGCTACTTTGCGTAATTTTTGGGAAATGTGACACAAAATTATTCTGAGCTCGGGGTAGCCAGATTTGGGTGATAATTGAAAACCCAATTCTAGTAAATTTTGAATTGTCTTTCTTTTTAGCAGTAGACCAAGTTAGCCTAGTTTATATTAATAAGTAGTTCAAAAAGACAAGTCTCAAAATTTAGTAGCAATAGACTTTCAAAAGCAGCCCAGTTGGGTAACTTTGGTTCTTGACTAAAATACAGGTTTTTGGAAGTTTTGACATTGAGTCTTATTTATTGCTACTGAATGACTTTCTTTTAATTATATATAATCACTAATGGTTCCATGAGTAGTCAATTAACTTCTGATAGTAAAGTTAATGAATTATGTAGAGAAATTAAGAAACTGGGCTGCTGTAAGATTTTAGGTGTACATAACGAAATGGACAAAGAAAAAATTAAATCAAACAATAAATAAAATAGTAAAATATATAAATTATTTTAGAAATTGATTATAAAATAACAAAGTTTATTATAATACCTACTACTTTTTTTTTCAATAAATATTACTCCTGTTTTGTTCAGTCTTTAATGTTATTAAAAGTTTGCAACTGGAACACTGACAGATTGTGGATATTGATATGACAGGAGGAAGTCTCTGAGTCAGTTAGCCAAGAATCAAAAATGTTTTCCAAACTTATAGTTTGTGACTCATGGATTTATAAAAAAAAACAAAAAAAACCCACCCACCCTTTATATTTAATTTATATGTAGCATGTGTAGTTGTCAGAAGCATTCTTAATTTAGCAGGAAATATTAAGGGGAAAAAAAAAAGATTTGTTCAACAAGGTTGATCAATAAATCTGTAGCCTGGTATAGTGAAAAGCTGGATTTTGATTTGAAACTTTCGCTATATTCAATCTGTTATTCACCAATGAATTAAGAAAGATTATGTTGAAAAATATTTGTTGTGCAAAAAGTTTTTTGTCACTCTTAGGCTATAGATTTATAAATGTTTTTAAGACTTTATCTTTGCATATAAGATTTTTGAAACATTTAGGAAATTTCCATTACTTTTGCTGTTTTCTAAATATTTCAGTTCGTCCATTCTTTACCTCCCATTTTCAGATGAATGTGTTATTTGATGGAGATTCTGTTGAATATTATCCTGCAATACACTTTGGTGTGGGCTGTGTCTCATTGCTTTCTTACTTTTTATTAACTCATTCTGTTATTGTATGATTACTGAAGTTAAGCAACATCGAGCCTGGTTAATACCTAGATGGGTGACTGCTTGAAAGTACGAGGTATTGTAAGCTTTGTTGTGAGGGTGGTGTAATGGATAATGGCTTGTTAATCAGAGAGCTGAGTTCCAATTCCCACTTGGTTCATTATATTCACTTATGCACAAATACCCTTGGGAAAGATATGAATCCACTTCTCCCCCAGCTATAGGTTAATTAGTAAAATTTGTATCACTAAAAACATTTTCTAGCTTTAAATAACCTGTAACAGGTTTGACAAGCTGTAGTAAACAAATCAATCAAGCGAACTCATTCTGTCCTTTTGAGTGCAAGTATCAATATATTGATTGGAAAAAAAGCTTATAGCATATTTTTAAAGCAATATACAGACATTTGTACATAGATTTATTCAATCACATATGTGCTATTTTGTTCCACTACCTTTCACCATCTTTGAGGAAGCCTCAACTTGGCATTTTTCTGGGTAATAAAATAGTCTGTGGTTTTTACAGGTACCCAAAGAATTGAAGTTCTTTCAATTAAGTGAATTTTGTAGGGATTGAAATAAGTTGCAATACAAAGTCAGGTGAATACAGTGGTTTTGGTAGGATATCCCCGCCACATTGTGTTGATATCTACCAGGAAAAGAGAAGTTACACTGGTGCTGTCCTGATGGATAACGGCACCATGCCAATTGGCCAATTCCAGACACATTTTATCGATTCAACTGGGAACAGATCTTGTTTGAATTAAACATTTGATTTTACAGAACAGTCATAATGCACAATACCCTTCCAATCCGACCAAATGTGCAGCATCACCTCCTTCAGGTGTGGGCCAGCTTTTGTAGTAGTTGACAGTTGCTCATTTAATTTTTCCCCAGGACTTTTTTTGCCCCACATTGCTGTAAACAACCCAGTTCTCATCAACTGTGGTCATTCTTTTCAAGAATGGATTATTTGGTTATTTTGAGTAGAGAATTGCAGGAAAAAAACATGCAGTTCATGAAATTTCATTTTGCTAAAATCTTTGTTAAATTATGACTTGTTCAGTGATTCATATATCCAAGTGTTTTTAACTACATTTCAATGCTCATGAGATATCCAGAGTATTTCTACAATGTCCTGTGTCATGTAACCTAGATTATTTTTAATTAGCATTTTGATTTTGTCATATTCAACTGCAGACCGACTGGAATGTTCTCAGCCTTCTAAATCAATTTCCATTACTGAAACTTGTGAAGCACTTACAAACAGTACTCTCAGCTTTGGGACCATTTCTATAAATGGCACATTTCTTTTTACTTTTTTGCTGGTTGTCCAGTATTTTCTTCCCTCCCAGAAAGACTATGAAGTGATGAAAATGCATCTTATTTCCCTCCATTTTTCACTTTTAACATAAAAAAAAAAAATTTCACAATCCACACATAAATCATATTGAAGAAAGCTGCATTGAAATGTCACCTTACATAATATTTATAAATGCTATAAATTTCAGTCACGTGTGAAATGAAATCACATGTACAAATGCCACCTATTGAAAAAGGCTGCAGACTTTTATTCCAACCCAATATCAATGTGATACTGTTTGATTTTCTTGATGCCATGCTTTCTTTTTCCCTTTGAAACATTGTCTCTGAAGAAAACAACAACAAATTATTGATGGTGCTACTTGAATTTTTCAGATTAATTTATCAAGCTAAATCGGCCATTTTAGATTGTTGATCTTTTTCTTCTTCTCTTCAAGTTCTGTGGAAATTTTCTTTTTCTTCTTGGGGCGGGGGGCTTTCACACAAGAGCTTCGTCTCTGGTTGGTTTGTTCTTCTCATAAAATTTGGCTAGTGTCTTATTGAAGCTCTTACCTTGGTGCCACCAATTGTCACCATGGCAGATGTTTTAAATAACCTGTTGAAGCCAATTTAAAAAAAAATTTTTTGCTTTACTTTTTGTAAAAACTGACTTCAGATATTTTTTCTTCCTCTTTCTTCAAGTAGATTTGCTAAGTTCTGTAGTTTTACTTCTTGTTTCTTTGTGTGCGAGAGAAGTATTACATAAAAGTTTGGGGAATTTGACTATGAAAATATCGTCTAGAGTAATTATTAGTTTCCTCTTAGTCCATTTAAGCATGTATACAACAATTTCACAAAGAGTAGTGTCAAAAGCCTGTATTTTTATTCATGCACATGGTTCAAATTCCACAAGCTTTTCAGCTAACTTGGTCAGCTTCATTTTATCATTCTTATATGCAATAATAGAATTCATTGTATTGATAAAAAATCCAGAATATTTGTTAAAAAATAGTTTACACAACACTGAAAAATTACTTAAATATTACCATAATTTTTTTTCAGTAAACTGCACACACACACACACACACACACACACACACATATATATATATTGGGTGTAACAGCAAAATTGTTCAAATCATGTTATAGCATAATTGACCATTCCACAAAATATTTAATATCTTAAAACAAAACAAAAAAAACACTAAACTAATTGAATTTCTTTTTTTCCAGGTTTTTAGATAAGACGTTTAGCCATCTTGACACAATTTATCATAAGAATCACTGAAAAATCCTTTGAGTTATTCAGCTAGAAAGAAAACATGTTAAATCGTTTAGTGTCAGCCTCACTATGTCTTCACAACTGAGCAATGGTGAGAGGAAAAAGGTCATTCAAACCTTCAGTAATAGTACCAACATTCATACTCTGGGTTCCATCTCCAAATCCATTCAAGAACTATACAGAGACCGGTGAATAAGTTTAAAAAAGAGGAAATGTTGGAGAGGAAAACTGGATCAGGAGGTCACAACTGGAAGAGTAATCATCATTACAACTTAGAGCTAAAGAAATCAATTAGAAAAGCCAACTCAATCCATGAGACGTTTGGCACATGAGAGAGACGAGTTTCAGCAATGACTGTTCAAAGATCAGTGAAAAGACTTGAAAATGAAATTGTACGTGAAACCTGTGGGGCAACTTGTTACTCCAGGACAGAAAGTTAGAAGGTTAGAGAGAGAGAGAGAGAGAGAGAGATCATTTTGAATAAGTTGAAAAATGACCCCGAAATATATATATATATATATATATATATAATGTGTGTGTGAACTTTATTTTAAATCCTTAATGAACTTCTAATCATTAGCTATGATTAATTAATGATGAACATGTCATTTTCATTTATGATCGATTCTATCATGATTCCTCTGTTAAGCTTGGAGAGTAATTATACATTCTTATTGCTTAGTCCAATAGTGTTTATAAAAACCTTGAAAAATTCCAGTAAGATATCTTTAATCATTTCTAAGAGACAATGGTTCAAAGCTTAATTTAACAATTGGACACTTTTGCTGTTATGCCCTGTGTGTGTGTTTATGTATGTCATAAATGGTAAGCAATATAATTGACAACTTTGTTCCCTCTCGAAGTCATCCATTTTTTGTTTTTATTCCCCCAGATGAGAGTCAATCAGATGAACAGTCAGAGGATGATACTGATGATGAGGTTAGACGGTAGGTTCACTCTTGAACAGAGGAAACTACGTATAAATGTAATTTATAAATAATGTTGGGTCTGCATTAATAGTTTTCCCTCTTTCATCACCAGCCTGTGTAGTTGTGTGTGTGTATGTGTGTCTGTCGATAATAAAGTGTAAGAGAAAATCTTCCTAAAATCAGTCTGTACATCAGTTGTAGGAAAAATATAAATTTATTTGGATGGTTGCATATAATCTCATGGTCCTGTGACAATGTCTTAGGGCTTGCCATTTCCCCATTCTGACATTCCATAAATTAGCCCTCTTCTGTCTGTCAGGAAACGCTTACAGTAATTCCCGAGCTCTGGTATTAATTTTTATCTCTATTTTCAAGGCACAGTATACAGGTTGATGCCTAAACTTTTTTCTTTCTTGCAATCAGAAATTCCTTCATCAAGTGATATGCAGTCCTTGAGAGAATAAAAATGTTAACATAGCTATTTAATAAATACAATCTATAATATTACAGATTGTAAAAGAAGCTACATTTGAAAATGGTTTCTAATGCAGGTTTATAGTAAAATTATTTGCAATGAATTTCAATATATACACTTTTAGTATTTGTTTTGTTAGGTGTGTAACAATTAGTGAATGAAAGTTTTGATGTTAGTGTTTAACATATCCTACACTGTGATCTCTCTGATTATATAAACAGATCGTAATAACTGATTGAATAAGTATATAGAAATCAAAATTAAATTCAGAGATAAATGGATCCATATATAAACTAGGTTGGTAAACTTGAAGTACCAAGTGCCAAAGGAAAAAAAAAACATTTAGTATTTATTCTTATGACATTACACTGAAAGATTTCAGTCAAAATATTGAGTCATTCTCTATGTGAGAAATGATTTCTGTTTGTGAGGGTGGTGGTGTCTAAGAGCAGCTCTTAGCATTCAAATATGAAAAATATTAATTCTTTACTATTTTATTTTATTTTTATTTTTTTAAAATAAAAATAGTATATTTTATTGTCCCTGAGTTGAATGTAAATCTTATGGTATCCTATACCAAGTATATTTTTGTCTGTGACTTTCAGCTCATTAGTTATCTCTCTTGCACTAGTGGCATCAGGTGACTTTGTCTTTGGACTATTCAAAGATGTTTACATGAGATGAAAAGAGCAACTTTCTGAAAGAGTAGAATGCACCACCACCAGCAAAAACAACAATAATGATAATAATACCATTAATAACACAACAGCAATAATAATAATAATAATATCTACAACAAAATTATTTCAATAAAGAAAAATTAAAAGGATTTATTTAGCAGAATTTTTTGTGAAAAGTTAACTTGATATTAGAAACAACCAGAATAACATCATTAGCAAAGACAAAAAAAAGGGCAATTGCTTTTTCAAGATGTTACATCTTCTGATAGTTTATTCTTGTCCGGAGAGTGTATGGATTTTTTGTTTTCCATATATTCTAAGTTTCTTTTTCACTTGTCGTTATATTCAGGTGTAATGTTGCAAAACAATATGCATAAATAACTTTCACATATTCTTCCTTTGTCTATTTTACTTTGTTTTTTTTTGGGGGGGGGTTGATGGTTGAACATGTGTATCAGATTTGGGGACATCACTGGTTTGATTTGCAGCAGGTTCTTGGAAAGGTTGGGGCTGGTTTGTTGACTTATCAAAATCTGTTCCAGATCCAGTTGTTTTCACCAGGCAATGCATTCTATAAACAAAAGTTTCGTTAGTTTGAGAGCAAGTATTCATGAGTAGCATCCAGGGCCTAATTGCTAATGTCCACCCAAAGTTGCCTGGCTCATTGTGTAAGGCTTTTAGTATTCAGGGTGTTGCCACTTTCCTGAAAATCTGTTCATAACACTTTCACTCAAGTGCCATCTCCCGACACATAATTAGGGGTTTGATCGAGTTTTACATTTCGTTTAGCGTTATTATTATAGCACTTCAAATTCCAAATAAAAATGATGCATTTTTCTGAGGCTTGTGAGAAACTCAAAATGATTACTATCTTAACATCTTTACTTTCTTCATTTACACATACCTATTCATTTTCAACATACCTATTCATTTACTTTCTTCATTTACTTTTCTTTAGAAAAGTAAATGAAGAAAGTAAAGATGTTAAGATAGTAATCGTTTTGAGTTTCTCATGAGCCTCAGAAAAATGCATCATTTTTATTTGGAATTTGAAGTGCTATAATAATAACGCTAAACGAAATGTAAAACTCGATCAAACCCCTAATTATGTGTCGGGAGATGGCACTTGGGTGAAAGTGTTATGAACAGATTTTCAGGAAAGTGGCAACACCCTGAATACTAAAAGCCTTACACAATGAGCCAGGCAACTTTGGGTGGACATTAGCAATTAGGCCCTGGATGCTACTCATGAATACTTGCTCTCAAACTAACGAAACTTTTGTTTATAGAATGCATTGCCTGGTGAAAACAACTGGATCTGGAACAGATTTTGATAAGTCAACAAACCAGCCCCAACCTTTCCAAGAACCTGCTGCAAATCAAACCAGTGATGTCTCCAAATCTGATACACATGTTCAACCATCACCCCCCCCCCCAAAAAAAACAAAGTAAAATAGACAAAGGAGGAATATGTGAAAGTTATTTATGCATATTGTTTTGCAACATTACACCTGAATATAAGTACGAGTGAAAAAGAAACTTAGAACATCTGGAAAACCAGAAATCCATACCCTCTCTGGACAAGAATAAACTATCAGAATTAAGATGTGACATCTTGAAAAAGCAAAGTATTGCTCAAATTAAATGCCCAGTGGAGAATGACCTCATAGCTAATCAGCCAAATGTATTCACAAACCAATCTACTTCTGCTGCTCATAAACTGACAAATCAACTTCTAACTGCCACACCTGAAATTTCTGTGATTCAGGCAAAAGCACATCAAGAGGTTATTGAAGAGATCACACCATGATGACACTTTATTGAAAGAAATTCTTGACCATTACCTAATCACTTGCTAAACATATGACAGCCCATCCCTACCAAAGATAAAAAACAACAAAAATAAAGTGGTATTATTAAAGGTAAATAAATCTGTTGTAAAATTCATCCCAACCTTACTTGCAAACCATGAAGATAAACTGGCTGCTCTAAATAACCTAAGATATTCTGCTGCATCCATAGCAACTGAAGAATGTGGACTGAAAGTCAAGAAAGCAGAAATGAAAAGGAGTGTCCATAAAAAGCCGATGTGGGTTGAAAGACGAAACAGGCAAATGAAGTAACTAAGAACGGGTGCCTCTTTTATTAATAGAAAACAAATCTAAGAAAACATCAAACGGAAATAAACTCAAGAGAATCCTCACAAAATATAATCTGTCCAGAGATAACATTGACAATCAAATTGAAATCCTTAAGCAAAAACTTCAGCTAAAGGCTAAACATTTGACAAGATATAAGAAACAAACTGCCTTCCATAGACATAACAAACTTTTTAAAGAAGATACCAAGAAATTCTACAGAGCATTTGTTAAGAGTAACATTAAAGTTGACAACCTGCCCAACATATGATTCAACAGAAAACTTTTGGAAAAACATCTGTGGCAAACAAGGAAGCTTTAATACAGAAACACACTGAATAGAATGACCAAGAATCTATGACCAATACTGTTGAAATACAAGATTGGTTAGACATCACTGCAGGGGAAGTTAAATCAACAAACTGGAAACCACCGGGATAGACAAAATTCTCAATTTTTGGCTTTACTCTCTACCCAGTATTCCAAATGCAATGGCTGATATCTACTCTAAGATCATGAATAATCCTTAGACCTCACTCTTATGGTTAAGTAAAGGCTTAAACTTCTCAGCTTATCAAAACTACAGAGATTTCCCCAAATTACAGGCCTATTACATGACTCCATGCTACCTACAAACTCCTGATCTATAATCACCAACAGAACCTACTTATTCCTGGAAAAAAAATGACCTTTTTTTTCCTCCTGAAGAACAAAAGGGATACAAAAATGAGTCTCATGGATACAAGGATCAACTTCTGATTAACAAGATGGATACTAGAAAACTGTAAGAATTCATCTAGGAAACTAAGCACTGCTAGGATAGATTAGGAGAAAGCTTTTGATAATGTCCCTCATGACTGTATCTTTAAAGCTCTATAGATCTTTGAAATTTAACCCCAAATTATTGGATTTATTAAGACCAGGGTGCTTGCGTGGATGCCATTCCACATACTTCACCACACAAATGGTGATATTAGAATATAATATAAGCATTAACCACAAGATATACCAAGGGGATTCCCTTTCACTACTCTTTTGTCTTGCTCTTTTCACCTTTGTCCATATTGCGCAACAATTCAAATCAGGTGCTACAGAATCTACAAATATACCATAAACCACCATATTAACCATTGCAAGATGTCAACATCTCCATCAGGAACCTACAACAAGAAATGGCATACAACACTCAAAAATGAAGGAAAAAAGTAAAGAATGCTACTGTGGAGTGCATTTGGTACTTCAGTAAGAATTGAATTCATCAAACAGAATGGACACAATATATTCATTGGAAATACCTGTTGTTGCCTACAGCTTTGGTATTATAAAATAGAGCTTTAGTGATATAGTATAAACTGATTCCAAAAATGTAAGCTACTAACTGAACAATGTATGTGCCACCCTAAAAATGATGTTGATAGAATATACCTCCCAAGGAAAGTTGGTGGACATGGATTCATTCAATTAGAAACACCTTTTAAAACATCATAGGTCTAGTAAAATACTTAGAAATGATACCAGATAAGTATTTGAAGGCTGAACTCAAGCAAGAATACTCCCATCAGTAAACAAAATCAAGAACTCGGAAACTCTTTTAGATGTAACAGATACTCAAGGTAACATACATCCTGAATCTTCCACTGCTGCAGTAAAGAAAATTAAGTTACTGGTGAAAGCTGCTTATATGAAGACTCTTGAGCAAAAATGAAAAGTACCCAAAGCGTCTGGATGAACCTGACATTGATGTTTGTCAAACTCAATAATGGCTTAAAAGCAATGTCCTTAAGGAGGAGACAGAAGACCTTATGACAATAAAAGATCAATGTCTTCCAACTAATGCCTGCAAGGCTTAAATCAACAAAGATGGCTCAGATCATGTCTGTTGTTTATGCTATAAATTTGATGAAACTCTTGGCCACATAGTATCAGGCGGCCCCGTCTTTTCTGAGAAAGAATACATTATCCTAGGCTAGGGCAATATAGTCATTGGCATGTCCGTTTGAACTATGGTATTGAAGTCCTGGATATATGGTACAAACACTACCCGAATAAGGTCACAAATGGTGATGGAGTGACTATACTGTGGAATTTCCCAATCCTCACAGACAGGAAAATTGATACAAATAGACCAGAAATCGTCACAAAAGATTTTAAGAAAAAAGGAACCTGCCAACTAAATGATATAAGTTGTTGGCAGGACCCTGAAAATCACGTGGGTGAAATTCCTGGACACATCAGCATCTCGGAGCTACAAAAGATTACTTTGTATAGAATGGCATATATCATCCGCTAAACTCTCTCCAGCTAAACGAAATGTCTTAAATGTGCATAAATAACTCACCTACAGTGCCCTTTTTAATCATAGATCCCAGAGAAGTCAGGGTAATTAGGCGCTTAAAATTACTTATTAGCAAGATGGTACCACACACAATAATAATGATTTGGATATGAAAACCTAATAATATTGGGAACTTAAACTATTAAATTCATAGTCATTTTTATGGTAAACTGTTATGAAAATTTGTTTATATTTTTTTCCCCATTTCAGTGTGAAGTGACATGGTAATTATATAGGTTTTGGGGTTTGGTGCTTCAGGCAGACTGACCATCAGTTTAGGAAGCAAAGGAAGATGTTCATTGATAGTTTAGTGAAATATGTTTTATGTGACCTAAAATGTAATCTAAATTACAATAATTATTTGCAATTCAATTTTTATACTCTTCATTTTTTTATTTATATTTAGTTCTTTGTTTTTAATTTTTCAGGATAAAAGAAGCTGATGCAAAAAAGAAGTCCCCTGGTAAAAATTATGATTCTGTTCCTTCCTCATCGAGTTTGGGAGACAGCACGTTGCCTTTGGAACAATCAATGAATGAAGATGGTGCATATGATATTGCAACTGATGTGGATGAAGACAGTGGTTCAGATGGGGAATTGCCAGAACTTCCAAATTTTCTGGCAAGGAAACATTTTTTCCTTTATGGAGAACTGAGTGAAAAAGAACGACACAATCTCACTCGTTACATTGTTGCTTATAACGGGTGAGTATGAAGAGTTTAAGTTTTGGTGACGCTAGTAAAACTTATAGTGTATGTTGCACTTTTTTATTTTTTTGCATTAGTTTTGTTTCTTTTTAGATTCAAAGAAGCTTGAAAAATTTGTGCTCTATTTGATGGAATATAAATGTTTTTTCATTTTTTTCCTTTCTGCCCCCTCTGTCCCCCTTTTTGCTCCTCTTTATTCCCCCCCATCCCCCCGTTTCTGTTTTTCCTTTTTTTTCTTTCTTTCCAACAAATATGACTCAAACATTCTCTGCCTTATAAACAAAGGTAAAACATACTGTAAAATACACTTAAAATATTTCCTGCTGAAATGGAAGTGGGGTTTTTTGGTGTCACAAAATATAATTTCTACACTAATATTTTCTTGTGGTTTTATTTATTTTTACTGAATGATTTCCTCATACTCTCCACTTTTTTTTTCTTCTCATTTTAAAAAGGGCAAGTTATTCATGTTGCTGTGTTTCTTATAATTCAAGATAATTTATACAAGGGTGTGTTAAAATTTTTGTCTCAACCAACATAGGAATGACCCCGACTTATAAAACATACAATTTCACATATTTGCTCTGCAATTCAACAGTATTTCTAAAGATTCTGCCTAAAGAAATTCTAATTTTCTTTCATTGAGATACTGCTTAGCTGCTCTGAAAATTTCCTCATTTTCAAACTCATTAAAGTTTAGAAATAATTGGATGTAGCAAGATCTGATGATGGATGGTCTTTGCATTCAAACCACACATTTTTCAAAATACACCCACAGGGCTGACAAGACAATGTATAAACATTGTCCAGTTGTTTTTTTGTTTTTTCTTTCAACACCTACTTTAATTGGCACCACAATTATTTTGCATTAATTGGTCAGCTCTTCCAAATACCTTCTTATCCCTAAAACCCATGGTCATGACTCTTCCTGCTGATTGTTTGTATTGAACTGTGAAGAATCAGTGTTGCCACCGCATGGACTGCTGATTATCTCGGGATCATAATGTAGTAATAATGTTTTATCGACAGTGTCAAGTCCTGTCTTAATAGTAAGCTTGAATAGCAAAGTAAAATTTAAATATTAAATCAGGGAAAAGTGCTGATCCATGCATAGGTATATTCCGTCATATGATGGGTACTATAGATATTTCCATGTAAAAACCTAATAACAACAATGACTTGACAAAATATACTGACCTGTGTGGATTTTCAAATTACATACATAGAGGTCAGGAGCAACATGGAAGTGGTCAAACAGCCTGGGAAGTGGGGGGGGGATACTGTTTCACTATCTTTCCAAGTAACTTTATTAAGACTTTCTCTCCCCCCACCTCTTTTTATCAAAGAACTGGAAAATGTACCTTTTGCACTCTTTCAGAGAATTGAAATAATTTTAAAACAATTTTGCAAAGATGTGAATAAATGTTAACCCAAATGTGAAAAATTCAATGAATATCCGATATATGTCTTTTCCTCTGTGTGCGTTTGTCATTTCCTCTGTGTGTGTTTTTGTCTTTTCCTCTTGTGTGCGTTTTTGTCATGTGTGTGTTTGTCTTGTGCGTGTGTGTTTCTCTCTCTCTCTCTCTCTCTCTCTCTTTCTTTGTGTGTATGTTTTGTCGTCGTTTCTTCTTTGTCGCCGTTTCTTCTTTGTCGCCGTTTCTTCTTTGTCGCCGTTTCTTCTTTGTCGCCGTTTCTTCGTTGTTTTTTGTCGTTTCTTTTTTGTATTTTTTTGTCTTTTTATTTTTTTTTTGTCTTTTTATTTTTTTTTGTCTTTTTATTTTTTTTTGTCTTTTTATTTTTTTGTCATAATCCAAATATAAATAAGGATCCACAATATAATTTTTCTCTCTCTCTCTCTATAGAGAACTTGAAAATTACATGAATGAAAAAGTTGACTTTGTGATAACTGCTGAACCCTGGGACGACAACTTTGATGAGGTGAGCTTTTTGTCTGGATTTATTTTGTTTTTAAATAATTCTTTTTACATATTTTTTAAAATTATGTGATAAATTCCAAACCTTTTTAATTAACAATGTTTTTAAATTTAAACATCTAATAACTGATGAAAATGCATTAACTTCACTTGCTGGACCTGTGGAAATTTCACAAGTGTTGATAACTAAGATTATCCTTTAACTTATGAGACATATTCTTCTCTCGCCTTTTGCTTGTATTTTCTCATTCTCTCCCTTATCTCTTCTAATCTTTATTGCTTATCCATGCTTTTTATCTAAATAACTTAATTTCATATGCAAAAAGAAAAAGAGGAGCAAAATTGTGCAAATATTTTTCAACCCAGGGGGTGGGGGCAAGGTGGAGTAATGGGTAGCGGCTCGGATTGAGGAATCATAGAGCCAAGTTTGAATTCCAGTCAAATCCATTACATTCACTTACATGCTAATATCCTTGGGAAAGGTATGAATCCTCTTCTTCTCCCCCTAGCTATGGGTAAATAGCAGGACAGACCGGGTTCTATTGCTTTGGATTGCAACTGGTCTACCGCAGAAAGAAATGGCAACCTACTGCAGGAAAAAATCTGCCTCATCAGTCATGTATCGAAAGATACATGATCGCCTACGTGTGTATTGCGCATGGCACATAAATGACTGACTGAACCGAGTGTTGTTGATAAAAAGCAATAAAAAGACGAGCAAAATTAGTAAAAAAAAAAAAAAAAAAAAAAAAGTAGAAAAACTATATTTTCAAAGGATTAAGTTTATACTAGAAATTTTTCTTCACTTTTGTTTGGCATATTTTAAGATCAGTTTTTGTCAATCTTTTTTTTTTTTTTTTTTTTCTTTCTTTCAAAGTAAAAATATCTTATTAATTTTTGCCAAGTTTTTTTTTTTTTTTTTATCTTTGTTGCTTTTTATCAAAACTCTCCAATCTTTATATTCTTCATTTCTGAATCTTCTTCTTTACTTTGGTGGTTAAATGTTGTGATTAAAAGCAATAATAAAATGAAAGGTTAAAAAAAAAAAATTTATGAAAATAATTAATTTAAGAAATTCAGACAACTTGAAAAAAAATATTATTACAACTTGATAATATAGAAACAATAAATAGATGAAGTAATAACAATCTGACTATATTTGACTGCTTAACTGAGTTAACTTATCAAAACATGTAGATAATGTTGCCTTCTGCAAATATGCAGCTCCAGTGGAGAAAAATCCTCACTAGTTGGTAAATATTGTAACTTATCACAAAGCATAAGACAATTTATAAGAGTTCTGATACAGAAAATTGTTTAGTCTTATATAATTGGCTAACATGATGTTGTGACTGGTTTCTGATTGAATAATAATGAAGAGAAAACATCAAAGCAGCTGCTTGCTTTATAAATCTATGACTTAATATCATTCAGTGCAGCTATGTTTTAAATTCTTTTCTTTCTTTTACTTAGGATTGGCTTTACACCTTTTTTTATTGGCCATTTCAGAATAAGAATAGCACAAAAATGCAGGGGATTGTAATCCTGTCTGTGCCTTGAAAGAATTTTGTTGCTGTTTTTAATGAACCTGCAAATGGCACTGTAACAAAATTGACAGGAACTTGAGCCCAAACATAGATTTAAAATCTTGTCCAAAATAACAAATATAAACTCTGCAGAGTAATAATGAATAAGTGTTTTCAAAAGATTTGCACAAATATTCCATTGTGCTCCAAAAGTTCTTTTACGCAGGTAGAAAATCCTCAGGTTCTTTTTGAGGTATTTTTAACAACAAAAAAAACTTGAATGGAAAATGCAAGAGGAAATTTGGAAAAGTAAGTTGAAAAAGAAAGCAAACCTGGCAGGGACTCTAGAAGTGAGGTTGAGCTCCTGCTGTTGAAGAGATATTCTGCCTGGATAAACAAAGCTTTCTTAACCAAAGTTCTGCCCCTGCTCACTTCCCTCTTTTTCTTTTTTCAACTGCTGGACCAGCAATATGCACCTACTTATATATACAATGACATGCTTCTTTTAAGTTTCTAGTGACTTAATTTTGGTGGGTTTCCTGGCTTGGAAAACCTTTTGAGTCTAAATTTTTAAAGCCTGAATATTTGCAACATGATCATAAATAGATTAGATTTCCATAAATTGTCCTAAGGCTAAATTTTGTTTGTTTCTTTACCTTACATCAGTAGATCAAAACGGGCCATATTGTTAATGTGTAATGAATGTTTACCAGTCTTTTATACATATTACTAACAAATGGCATTTGCGACATAAACAATAATATGTAATTTGCATAACATGTATTTCTGTCAAAATCTTTTTTTTGTGTGTGTTTGCATAGAAAGAATTTGTATCTGCCTTGTCAAAATTCAGTTGTTAGAAAATCTACAGTGGTCTTTATAATAAGCATTGTTGTCATCTGATATTTCACATTACTACAAATTAGGCAAAAAGTGCAGTAAAATATTCCATGCAATTATCTATCTGCCATGTAAATATCAATACAATAGTGAGTGGCTTGCAACATTTCAGGGGTTGTAATGTAGAAAACTATTTATCACTCACAAGACAAGGAAAATATTCCATGGTATTATCTAAATAAATCAAAATAATTTGTTTAATTAGATTTTCTTAAACTGTACTGAATTATTTAAACAAGTGAGAAAAAAAAATGGTACGGTTGCTGAATTAATTTATTATAAATATTAGAAAATTATTCAAATGTTTGTCATGGTCAGTCCACGATGTTTCTGTCCAGAGGAGGAAATTCATGCGGACTTAGAATAATGACAAATGAAAGTTTAGAAAAGAAATGTCTATTTTTACTATTTATTTGATATAAGGTCCAAGAGCCACTCAAGGTAGATGGTTACTAAATGTTGATGCTGTAAAGGTTTATACTATGAGGATATGTAGGATATATAGTGGTTGATCGTAGATTTGAAGAGGTTAAGATTGTAGTGAATGGGGAAGAATCCTCTTTAGAGTCCATTCCATAATGCAGCAGGGAAAGAAGCTGTTTGAGTTGAACTTGCTTTTTACCACTGGAGTACAAAGGGAATGAGGATGAGTTGACTTCATTTATGCAGCATGGCAGGTCCTAGCTGTGAAGGTCTGGATTGGTGGAACCAAGGAGTGTAGTTCACCTGAAAATCATGTAAATAGCAATAGAATAGTGAGTAACTCACAACATTCCATTTGTGGGGAAAGAGGCTGTAAGGTAGAAAACTATTCCTCACTCACAAGGCAGCTTAAACACTTTTGAACACTGTCAAGGCTGGAAAACGGTGATTGGGCAGCAAAAAAATGTTTACAGAGAAATCTTATAGATGTAACAGGATTTCTATGGCAACTATTCTTTGTAGGATGGGCATTTAGCTAGTATATAATAAAATCTGAATCTTGAAACAAAGATCTCTAGAGATGTGGATTTGGGGAATTTTTATAGATTGCATTTACGTCAGAAAAGTAGGTATAATTTTTTATCAAAGTTGTTCTATATTCTATAATTTTCACAGAAAATAAATACGATATTATTTGTTATTGTCTGAGATTTTGGTGTAATTTGAGAGGATAATACAAAAGTTATTGATAATTTAGTGATTTACTGCAAAACCCATGGCGGCCAAAATTATCAGAACGGTTGCTTTTACTCCGTGTTTTAGTATATTTAACCGGCAAACTCTTAATTTTTTAAATTTGTTTACGTGACGGTTCGTTTACTAAACATTAGTAAGAATATCTGCAGTGTACTTTGTTAATATAATGCCACATACTCAGTTACCAATTCGTCAGCAGATTATTAAGCTTCGAATGAAGGATAATTTAAGTATTCGGTCTATTGCAAAGATTGTTAACAAGTCAAAAAGTGTTGTTCACAGCATTCTTAAGGTCTATGATGATTGTGGTTCGTGTGAAGCAAGAAAGTCTACAGGTCGACCAAGAGAGATCGTGCTATGGTAAAGTTGGTTAAAAAAGACAGATTTAAAACAGCTACTGCTGTTTCTCGGGAAATGAGCATTGTACTGGAGAAAACTTTATCTCAAAAAACTGTCTCGTCGTTTAGTTGAACATGACCTACAAGCAAGAGCACCTGCAGTGAAGCCACTGATCAGTTCCAAGAATAAAAAGTGTCGTCTTACCTTTGCAACCGAACATGTGTTGTGGTCTCAAGAAAAATGGCAAACGGTGCATTTCAGTGATGAATCTAAGTTTATGTTATTTGGCTCAGATGGGAAAAGGTACGTTCATCGAAAAGTAGGTGAAAAATTGTCACCTAAATGCCTTAAGACTAGTGTTAAATTCAGTGGAGGAAGTGTAATGGTTTGGGGGATGATATCTGGAGATGGTGTGGGCCCTTTGGTGCAATTACATGGAAAGTTAAATGCAGGAGTTTATAAACAACTTGTAAAAGATCATGTCTTGCCTGTGCTGAGAAATTCAACTAAGCAACCACCCATATTCATGCAGGACAATGCCCCATGTCACAAGGCTAAGGTGGTCATGAACTTCCTCAAGGCTGAAAAGGTTATTGTTATGGATTGGCCTGCTCAAAGTCCAGATCTCAATCCTATTGAAAATGTGTGGAATATTCTAGGAGAACGTTTGAAAGCCAGAAATCCTAAAACAACCGAGCAATTATGGAATGCCCTTCCGGAAGAATGGAATAAGATCACCCAGCAAGAAATTGAAAATTTAATTTCCTCATGCAGTCGAAGATGTCAAAGTGTGATTGAAGCTAAAGGGCTTCACACTAAATATTAAATAATTCCAGTATTCTCTGTCATTTTTTATTATTTTGTTATTTTTTCAACTGTTCTGATCATTTTGGCCGCCATGGGTTTTGCAGTAAATCACTAAATCATCCATAACTTTTGTATTATCCTCTCAAATTACACCAAAATCTCAGACAATAACAATTAATATTGTATTTATTGTCTGTGAAAATTATAGAATATAAAACAACTTTGATAAAAACTTATACCTACTTTTCTGACGAAAACAATGCCATTCTGAACATTTTGGCCGCAACTGTATATATCTATTTGTTTTTATAGAGTGGAAAAAACAAACAATAAATAACATTATTTGATTTAAAGTATAAATTTCATGTTCGATGTAATGTATCCCTTCAGGATGTGGAGGATCATGGGTCTCCACAACTTCCTATCCTTTGTAGCTCTTAGTAAGGTTTGTCTTAAATCAGTCATGACAAGCTACAATGTTAAATTTCATGTGACAAAATTCTAATTAATATTTTTACTGATTTACTCAAACTATCTTCTAGTTAGGTTCTTAATGCTATGTATATGCAATGAAGGACAATAGCATTGCTGCTGCAAGTTTCCATTTTCTTACTCTTCCATTTTTTTAGCATGGATAAATGCATTTGTCTATCATTGTTTTTTTTTGTTTTTTTTTTTTTACAGGCTCTGACCAATTACCCCCAGTTGACATTTGTGCGTCCCAGATGGCTGTATAAGTGTTATGAGAACAATAAGTGGGTCCCATATCAGCCACACATAGTGACCCCCTAACAGACTAAATCTTCATTATTCATCACATTTAACATTTCACTTGTACATACAAACAACAGAAAAAGTGACCCCTGCCCCTCTTTTTTACGCACCCCCTCTGTTTCTTTCCTCCCCTCATTTGTTGTCATTTTTATCCTGGAAATATAAGATTGGAAGGTCTTCCAATAAATTTTCTATCAATCTTATTTTACTTTCTTCTTTTTTTTTTTTTTTTTTTTTTTTTTTTTTTTTTTTTTTTGAAAAATTTTAATATTTAAATTTATAACTTGGTGGTTATAGATTGCAACCAACCACTCTCTAGCCATCTTCAGGTGTTCATTTTTAGCTGATAGGAGATACAAGATTGTTATTTTTGCTCTTGTGATGATGTTGTTCATTCCTGCTGTACCTGTGTGTGGATTTCACTAGCTGATCAATGGATTGAATTCAGGGCCAAAAGATAACTGCAACACATTTTAAACCAACACATATCCTCTTGGCCACCCTCCTGACAGACATCTGGTGGTTTATTTATGGAGACTTTTTTTAAATCCAATGTTGATGGTTTCGAAATTTTATTTATCACAGTGCCTTTGTAGCTCTTCTGATAATTTTGTTTGACATGAAAATCTTTGAAAAAAATAGTTTGATCCTAACACCCCTCCCCTCAGCAGAAGTTGTTCTCTGCTAAGCAAGTTATATTTATTACAAGTCAGAATGCCAATAAGCTTACTTTGCTCAATTATTCTATTGCTAAAACAAACATTTTAATTATTTTAATCAAGAGAAAGAGAATGATTTATGAAGAATGGATAGTTTGACCTTTTAAGTCTCAAGTGTTTTATATCATTTCACCCCAAGTAAGGCACAAAGACACCAGGGCTTACTGAGAGTGAAAGAGAATGAGATGATGATAGTGATGAGGCAGAACAATAAATGAATAGGATCAAGAAAGTAGATGATGATGCTTGATGTTGCATTTAAATTTTTGAAAATCATAGGTGATAGGGAAGCAAGAAACTGGAAGAGTTCTACAGGCAAGAAAAAAAAAAAACTATTAGAAGAGAACTTGGTTGCATTTAGCCATTTCAATCGTAAAATGATGAGACATAGTTTTCAATCTAGTAGTATGCTTAAATTCATGTGGTTGAGCTACCAAAGAGGAGAGATCATTTGAACAGTTGATATGAAAATTGCATATAGAAAGCAGGATACCATGTCACAACAGTCAAAAAATGACAGAAGCTGAGATGCCAGGTGATGACTGATAACATTACAGACTCTTTGGATTTTGTAGAGGATCTTGAGATATATATAGCAGGAGCACTAGACCAGATATGACAGCAGTATTTAATGCAAAGACAAATGTTAGATTTATAAATCTGCAAGATGGATTCTAGCAAGAAAAGTTGTCTGACGCAACACAGTGAACCAACCTTCTTAGCAGCGGACCTTAGGTATTGATTCTATATAATCACTCCTCTTCAGGTCAGTGAAAAACATGTGATGAAGAAGGCACAATATGTGAAACACTTAACCAGTCATTGTAAAAAAAAAAAAAAAAAAAAAAAAAAAAACTTCAATATAATAAAATTTTTTTTTTTTTTTTTTTTCATCACTTCCTCCCACCTCTTATATCCTGAAATATTTACAAATTCCATTTAAACTGATTTGCATTTGTTTGCCCTGTTCTTCAGATTTCTGAGAAATCATTTTTGGTGATTGTATGTTTGGTCTTCTGTTAGTTTTCTTCTAACAAAAATTGTTTAAAATAGCTTAAAATGGACTTGCCTAAACAGTACTCGTATCCACGCACACAGCTGTGTGGGTTTTCTCTGTTTCTTTCTCAATGTGGAGGAACCTGTATACTCGCCCAATACAGCACTTGATTTAGCCCCTTCAGTCAATCAGTTAAGTGCCATACATGTTTAGGTGATCATGTCTCTTTCAATTCATGACTGACTAGATAGAAGATTTTCCCCACAGTAGATTGCTGTATCTTTCTGTAGTAGATTGTTTGTCAATCAAGGCTATAGAAGCCAGTCTGTCATGCTATTTAACCCATAGTTAGAGGAGAAGAAGAAATAGAATCATACCTTTTTCCAAGTGAATGTAACGAACCCGACTGGAATTCAAACTCTGATTTCGAGCTGATATCCATTTTGCCACAACACACATCCCTTAACCATGGTAATTCATGACTGCAAATCGTGTGAATTTCCATTAATTTCATGTACAAAACTCAATGTGAATAACAAACATTTTGTAGTGAAAGAGATAATCAGTTACCCGAAAAAAAAGTTTGTTTTGTGTGCAATCTGCCGTAGAAAAATTACTAAAAAGTAGTTAGCAAAAATCTACTTCAACGACTAGAATCTATGCTAATGTTCACCCCTCCCCTGAATGGCGTGACCAATCAGAAAGATCTCTTGATGAACCAAAGCCGTTGTTTTTCGCTTATCAAGGCAGAAGATTTTCTGAGCTGGTGAACCGAACACGCGTTTTTGCTGGTTAGAAGTGAAGGTTGGATGTGTGACCCCATTTTGTCATTTCTACGTTGCTTGTTGGACTGTTACGATGGGCTATCATTTGAACTGTGATTTGGCTACAAGTGTTGCAATTGAGAAACAGAAGAAATCTATTGCAGACGTTTGTTGCTACTATAAGTTGACAGTCTTTTCTTTAATACAAGAAGATATTTTGGCTTTTACTTTGTCTCTAGCAAGATGGCGGAAAGACAGATCGACATAAAACTGATCACCAAATTCAGTGGTGATACGAGTGGACAGTCTGTGGTTGAATGGATTGAAAATGTTGAACTGGTCTGTGAATTATGCGAGATCACGAAGATTGAATGGATTCTTCCACTGTGCTTGGAAGGTGGCGCCCGTGGCAGCTGAGCAAAGAACAGAAAAGTGACATTGAGCAAATAAATGGCGTGCTACTAACCGCGTTTAGAACTGACCGGTTTGTGGCCTATGACCAATTCCAGGTGCGGCGTCTGTGACCTGGCGAGACAGTAGACGTATATTTGGCAGAATTAAAGAAGCTTGCCATACCGATCGCACCACTTCCTGAAGAATGAATGACCTGTGCCTTCGTGTCTGGATTGCCTAGTCATGTTAAGCAGATACTCCGCACATCATCCAGAATGGAAGGCATGACGCTCAATCAATTGTTGACCAGAGCCCGTGTTATCATGATCGACAAAAAAGAGGCTGATGAACCAGTGGCCACAGTTGTTCAACCAATTGAAGTCAAAGAGGATCCGACCCCAGCCATCCGTCGCCATGGTGATGTCACCTGCTATCGGTCCTCTGGGCTGAATCATTTTGCCAAAGACTGCCGCTATCAACGCGAAGAAATGCGCAGCGGGTTTGCGCGAAAGGCACGTCTCAATCTACAATGTTTCCAATGTCATAAAGTAGGTCACATCGAAATGGAATGGGGGGGGGGCAACGTCAGCGCTGGTCTCTTCCCCGCACCCAGCATGAAAGAGGCGCTCCCTGTGATTAAGGTGCACATCAATGGAATAACACGTACCACTTTAGTTGATTCGGCCTGCTCTCGGTCACTCACAAGTGGTTCGATTTGTCGACAGAGGACCAGACAAAAGATGGACGTACTAACGACTGATGGAAAGGCTCTCAGAAGCCAGGGAGTTGGAAACGACAAACTCAGTATCAACACTGGTAACCCCATCACAGTCAGTGTGTTGGCCGTGGACAACGTGTTATTAGGTTTTGATCTGCTCCTTGGGATGGACATTATTAAAGAGCTGGGCAGCGTACGCATCACAGAGGCAGGTGAAGTCAAGTTTTCTGATCCGTCCATCTGTGCTGCTTTGAGGATCAACGAGCCCGACTTTAGCGCAGAGTTCGACCAAAGGATGAAGACATGGACAGCACTATGGAAATGGTCGTAAAATAACCCACCAGAAAAGCCCCAGAATCAAGTGTCAGAGTATTCGGTGCCCGAACACGTCAAGGAAGAATACCAGTGCGAATTGCAGGTGTGGCTGGACAATGGATGGCTGACTCCGTATCCCGAGAAAGAGCTTGGTCCTCCAAGAGGCCTCATCCTGTTGATGGGTGTGGTACAGAAGAACAAGGGAAAGGTGCGCCCTGTACTAGATTATAGAGAACTGAATGAGCATGTAGACACATACACGGCTCATGCTGATGTGTGTGCACAAAAATTGAGAGAATGGAGAAGAAAGGGGTCCAATGTCTCTGTGATTGACCTTCGAAAGGCCTACTTGCAGGTACACGTGCACCGGTCACTGTGGCCATTTCAGACAGTGATCCTTAATGGGAGGAGATACTGCTTAACACGAATGGGATTTGGACATAATGTGGCGCTGGCCATCATGAAAGCCATCGTGGATGCTGTGCTATCCAAGGATGAGACAATTCGTCAAGCGACGTCAGCTTACATTGACGATATCTACATCAACGAAACCTTAGTGCCCGCTGCACAGGTGCGAAAGCATCTTGCTGACTTTGGGCTCGAATGTAAGAACCCAGAACGACTGGAAGACAGTGCATATGTGCTCGGTTTGCAGGTCTGTGGGGAGCACAACCTGCTTTACTGGAAACGTGGGAGCGAGCTCCCGGACATTCCCAGACACATGACACGACGTAGCGTGTTCTTGTTGTGTGGAAAGCTGGTGGGGCATTTTCCTGTGGGCGGTTTGATCCACATTGCAACTGCGTTTATCAAACGTAGGGTGACTGCTGTCACTTCTGGCTGGGATGACAAAACAAATGATGCTCCCCTTAGATACATGATAGCGGAAGTCATTACCAGGGTGCGACAAGACGACCACATACGTGGTAAATGGTGTGTTGACGAACGTGAATTTGACGTCTGGGTTGACACGAGCTCCCTTGCAACAGGAGTGTCTCTTGAAATAGATGAAACTGTCGTGGAAGACGCGTGTTGGTTGCGTTCCGAGAAGGATACACAACATATCAACCTGTCGGAATTAGACGCCGTTATCAAAGGAGTAACTGCGGCCCTTCAATGGAATGCAAAGGTGTTGCATTTATTCACGGATTCCGCATGTGTGCATAAGTGGATAGCAGACACTCTTACGGGGAAGGCCAGAATACGTACAAAGACTGCGAGCGAAATGCTCATTCGAAGACGGCTAGACACACAGGGAAAGTTGGTGAGTACAACTTATCAGTAGATATACAGCTGGTTAGATCGAATCGGAACAAGGCAGATACTTTAACAAGGGTACCCCAGAGATGGCTTGACGCTGTTAAGAAAGAGGTAGAGCCGGTAGGACATGTTTGTACATCAGCGAGCGACTGTAACTCAGATTTACTAAAATCTGTGCATTGCCAAAGCGGACATCCCAGTGTAAAACGGACCCTATATTTTGTGAGGCAGATTGATCCCTCCGTATCCAAAGCTGCTGTCAGGGCAGTGGTCAGAGAATGCAAGGAGTGTCAGTCCATCGACCCAGCATCTGTGCAATGGCCAAAAGGACAACTGAGTGTGAGCTAAGTGTGTCACTGTGTTGGAATGGACATCACCCATCATAATGGAACTCACTATCTAACCCTGATTGACTGTGGCCCAACCCGGTTCACTATTTGGCAACGCCTGCGTCGACAGGATTCCGCAAGCATGATTGACCACTTGCGGGCATTGTTCTTAGAACGTGGACTTCCGACGGAACTCCTCAATGACAACGACACTGCATTCTGCAGTGGACTATTTAAAGAGTTTTTGGATTCGTAGGGAGTACACCTCAAATTTTGCTGCGCATATGTCCCAGCAGGAAATGGCATAATCGAGCGATGTCATCGGAGTATCAAGAGAATCGCTGCTAGGAAGCAGTGTTCCATAATGGAGGCGGTGTATTGGCACAACGTTACCCCTAAAGACAATAATGTATCACCCTCAACTGCGCCAACCAACATGATTTACCAGCACAAAGTTCAGTTAAGAGGCATTGACGCGACGCGTTCAACTGAACGGATAAAAGAACAAGCGCTGTATGACCTGGGCGATCGCGTGTCGGTAAAGCTCCACATAGTCAGTGTACAACTCAATACCAGGTGGGGCATGTCACTGGAATAAGTAACTCGTGCTCTGTGCTGGTTGATGGAATACCATGACACATAAAAGACTTGCATCGCTATGTAGGTACAGATACTTCAACAAGTGACACTAGCAGTGATTGTTAAGGAAGTGAACGAATAATCACCATCGGAGGTAGGGCTAGCACCTCTTCAGATGGTGAAGACTGCGTGAGGTTGTCAAATCAGAAGAATCTTCAGAAGACGAATTCTTCAGAACATTCTTCAGATGGCGAAGACTCTGTGCCTGAGGTTGTCAGATCAGAAGAATCCTCAGAAGACGAGTCTTCAGAACATACCACACAATCTCCTTCAACAGTCGCCCCGCTCTGGAGAAGCTCAAGAATAAAGAGGCCCGCCCCTGAGTGTCACTTATGTGACACGGGGGGGGGGGGGAGTGTAGTGAAAGAGATAATCAGTTACCCTGAAAAAAAGTTTGTGTTTTGTGTGCAATCTGCCATAGAAAAATTACCAAAAAGTAGTTAGGAAAAATCTACTTCAACGACTAGAATCTATGCTAATGTTCTCTCCTCCCTTGAATGGCGTGACCAATCAGAAAGATCTCTTGATGAACCAAAGCCGTTGTTTTTCGCTTATAAAGGCAGAAGATTTTATGAGCTGGTGAACAGGACACGCATTTTTGCTGGTTAGAAGTGAAGGTTGGACATGTGACCCCATTTTGTCGTTTCTACGTTGCTTGTTGGACTGTTACGACAGGCTATTGTTTGAACTGTGATTTGGCTACAAGTGTTGCGATCGAGAAACAGAAGAAATCTATTGCAGACGTTTGTTGCTACTATAAGTTGAGAGTTTTTTCTTTTCTTACTACAACACATTTCTATTTGAAGAAGTTAGCAGGACATTTAGAAAATGGTACCTGGTCTGATGTTGCTGTAGTTAAGAATTTCATGATGGATCATTCAGAAATTGCAGTTTCCTAAGACCTCAACATTTACTGATGATCTTAGCCATTTCAGTGTCACTTAGAGCTGCTGCCTCGATATGACTTCTTGGTTAATTAATTTGTTACAGATGACCAGAATTCATTCTTAAAATCGCAATGAAGTGCATATTTACAATAAATCTTTTTTTTTCCTTTTTCTTTTTTGTTTCACAATTTAAAAAAAATAAACCAAGTTTGTTTGTTTTATGTTTATTTTATATGCACTGAGAAAGAGGGGGAAGTGGAGAAATTTATTTTTAAGATCAACTGAGAATCATTTGTATTTATTTAAAAAAATTTCTAATTAAGTGATTCTTATATAATTGAGAATTTTACTTTGTGTTTTTTCTTATGAACAAGGATGGCTCCTGCATTTTCAGCTGTTTGCCACTGAAAGTTGAGAATTTAATAAGGCCATAACAGCCATTTAGAAATATAAGTCAAAGTTCTTGTTCTTCCAAAATATATTCACATTATTTTCAGGAAACAAAATTGCATTTGTCCAAAGTATTCTTTGTCTTAGACCTCAGGTGTGGAGCATCAACTGAAGATTGAACTCATTTCAATAACAAATTGGTCTATGACAAGAGGAAATTACCGTCACTACAGTAAGTGCCTTAGTATTTTTCTCATTCAACTTTGAGTATAAGAAAATATTATTGTAATTTTGATTTCTACAAAGGCTAAGCCTAGAATTTGAAAAAACAATCCATAAACTACTCTTGCAATGGTCAACAAATGTTGAATTACTGCCCCTTAAGTGACCTTGAATTTTAAGGATCAGCCAATCAGAATGCTAAACATTGTAGCATTAATTTTGATTGGCTAATCACAAAATTAAAAAAACACCTTTTGAATGTGAGGAGATAAAAGTAACTGAACAATTATTTTTACGTCTCTCAAAATAATTAGTGGACTTATTCTGGACATTTACCTGGTAATTTATTACGGAAAATCCTAAAGTAGCCAATAACTTAAAATGTGGGAAAACCTTAATAAACCACATAATTGTGATGAGTCTAATCAATGAGAGAAGCATAAGTGTTAATGATTTCTAATATCCAAATAAAGAAAACTGTCCCCCCACCCAAATAAAGTCAGTGGTATAGAACATAAGAGTTGGTTAGATGCACAGCATTTGTAGTAACACTGGCATTCGCTGTTGAGTGCTTGTAGCACCCATGAATTTCGTAGTGGGGAGCGGGGGGGGGGTCTTCCTTAAATTTAACAGATTCATGAAAAATATGAAATTGCAACATTTTTCAATGTTGCAATTTCATATTTTTCATGAATCTGTTAAAACTTACCATATTTTTTGGCATTGCAAATTTTTAATAAATTCATAAAAAATTGTTTTTAACTGGGCTAAATAGAGAACATTGATGATTTTCCAGTAGCATTTGATGTACCATTCAACAATCATATCTTCCAAGCCTCTCACCAATATTCTGCCATTTAAATACAGTTCATAACAAACAAATATAACGTTATTTTTCATCTTGTTTTGTTATTTTCACAACTGATGAATCAAAACATGGTGAAAATAAAACAAGACGAAAAATAATTTACCAGGGGCAAAATAGATGGAGACAATTTATAGTATGCTTAAATTTAAGGAAGACCCCCCCCACTACGAAATTCATAGGTGCTACAAGCACTCAACAGAGAATGCCAATATTACTACAAATGCTGTGCATCGAACCAACTCTTAAGTAATTTAATGTTCTATACCACTGACTTTATTCGGGGGGGGGGGGCAGTTTTCTTTATTTGGATATTAGAAATCATTAACAGTTATGGTTCTCTCCATTGATTAGACTCATCACAATTATGTGGTTTATTAAGGTTTTCACACATTTTAAGTGATTGGCTACTTTAGGATTTATATGAAGAGAGCAAAAAATATTGAAATCTGAAAATTCACTCAGTTTTATCCGATGCCTCAACCTAAACACAATGTTTTAGTTTTCAGTGTTTAATATTAATTTCGACTTATGATAGAATATTCTACATGCATTGAATGTCTTTGTCAACTTTTAAAAGTTGTCTGAATTGACATTATTTATGTAATTTTTTTTTTTTTGTCTGTTGCATAACTTAAGTTAAGAAGCCAGAATACGAGTTAAAATTCTATTGGTGGCTATTTATTTCTGAATAATGTTATTTGCACAGCAGTTGTAGAATGTAAAAATGAACATTGTGAGAAATGGCAACAAAAATGAAGTCAAGCTAAAGATTCTAAGCAAATAATACACCACAGCTGGTTGAGTGTTCCTATTGCCCCACTAAACTTAGTCAATTCAGGTTTGCTATGGTAAAAATTTTCCATTCCAAGTAAAAAGCATCACAAAAATGACAAGTCATTTTGTCACAGCTTATTTTCTCTGAAAAAATGGATTTTCATACTTTTTATAGGGGTAAAACAAGATAAAAATTGAAAAATGACTTTTGTCATCATCTGAACAAAATATCAAGGAAATTTTTGATCTGAACCCTATGAAACTGTATTTTCTGAAAGCAAACAATAGGTTCTTTCATTTAAAAGTAAAATTAGCTGGTGTAAATGACTCAAAATTTCTTTCAGGAGGTAAAATATGAAAAAAATAGTGAAATTTTTTTTTTTTTCTAAACAAAAATTTCCCCCAAGAATGGGAAATTAACTTTTTTTTTTTTTTTTTTTTTTTGTGGAAATCAAAAAGCCTAAATCATAATCAAACTATTTCAGACATAAAACTGAAAATTTGAAGGAAAACAACATTCCTAAGGGGGTCAAAATGCGACAAAGGTCATTGGTAATTTTCAATTATATGGCTGCAAGGGGTTAAAAAAAATTGACACTCAGCCACGGAAATCTTTAGTAAAAGGCAAAAGATTTATCTGCAATTCCTGACCACCAGAAACCAGGAGTTCTGTTTTTTTTATATTTTTTTTTCCAAAAAATAGCAGCTATAAGGAAAATAAGTCAAATTGACTTTGACATGTCTGGATCAAAAGACAGTCAGCCATTGATAAACGTTAGAACAAGCTGTCAGCAGTTTGTAATAAATCCCACCACTTACAAGATAAGAGCAAAGTAAGGAGAAAAGAAAAAAAAAAAAAAAAAAAAAAAGGTGTAACATTGGTAAAAAGGGTTGATATGGGTTTTTTTATTTATTTTTTTTATACCTATGTTTGAACAATGGCTTGATGTGTTTTTGTTTGTTTGTTTGTTTGTTTTTTTTTTTAACACCTCACGACCCGGCTGATGACAACATTTAGCAAACATTGTTTTTTATGCTGCATATCTTTTGTATTTCCCATCATTGGTTCATATAGCGGTTCCTTTTATTCAATGATGTTCATACCAACTTAAATAGAAAGAATTGTAATTTGAAAAAAAATTGTTTCGAAGTGAACAAAAAAAATTTTTCATTTTAAGAAAAAAAAAGTGATTTTTCTCAGAAAATTAGCCATAATTTTTTAATGCTAACCCCCAAGTGACATTTTTCACAGCCAAATCAAATTAATTACCAGTGAATAATTCCATGTGCAAACAATAGCTGTTTGGATCCTATAACATGGCCTGAAAACATCTAGAAGTTAACTGATCGATTGAAAACTTTTTGCATGTAATTGTGTTTTCCACGGTCAGTTTCCATTATTTCATTTTGGTGGTGTTATTTTCGGACAGCCAAGTCATCAAGGATTCAGGAAAACGGTTTGGCACAGGTTTGCTTTGAGAACTTTGCATACTATGAGGTCTTTAAATGTTACTGATGAATGAGTTTTTTTTTGTTTTTTTTTGCCAAATATTTTGTTCCAGCGCCATGTTGGATTTTCCTATGACAAAAACAAGCCTTTTAAACAGCTGTGACACGTCTCCTTGTCAAGAGCAGAATTGAACTTCAGTCTGGAAGTCTTGAGG
The DNA here is from genome assembly GCA_964036315.1 of Acanthosepion esculentum. Lineage (NCBI taxonomy): Eukaryota > Metazoa > Mollusca > Cephalopoda > Sepiida > Sepiidae > Acanthosepion > Acanthosepion esculentum. Next base: position 120,338,210 of record OZ038485.1, on the reverse strand, counting down.
ACTATTTTAAATTTAAACATTTATTACTAATGTCTAGTACATGGCTTCTCCAGTAGTAGTGACTATGATAGGCACCAGAATTAACTAAAATATTCTACATAAAGTCTGTTTGTATTAATGGTTATTCTTTGCACAATACAAGATTTGTTCGGAAAGTATCCAGCTATTTCTCCTTACATATTTTTCTCTACCTTATTCAAAAAAAAAAAAAATCATCATCTTACCATGTCCTCTTTAGGGATTGTCGCCATAATCGTCATCAACTGCCTTGGCATGTTTTTATCCACTGAAATCAGCAGAGTCAAATCTGAACAGCAGGCAATACCTGCCCCCAGTGCACTGATCTACTCACTTGATGATTATCAATAGGGCCCACACTGATTGTTTCCAGTAGATTTTAGACATTTCATTCAGAAGTTTGCTTGCTCAGTCTGAGAGACAATCATCCTCTCACCAAGGGTGGACCAGAACTGGTAAATCTACTGGAAGCAGTTATGGGCCAAGTGGATTTCAAAGACTTTATTTCCTTCTGAGTGTGTGTCACATGTGAGGTCCAAATTTGTTGAATGGGGGGGGTAATAGATGTATATATATATATACACACACACACACACACACACACACACACAATCTGTCTATATTTCTGAGATGAGGTATTGTAATTATTTACACTTTTTGGACTGTTTTTGTCCTTGTATTGCTCCAGCCGTCTTCAAACTGAACCCTTCTCTATCAGTTATCCCCCTTTAACTCAACTGTAGCCAGGTGTTGAACTCGCAACTCTGTCAAAAGTCTATGAATTTTTGGGACTCATAAACCTAATATCTCGGTATCCATTTTACCAGAGCTCATAAAATAATTTTTTTCTGTAGCACACCATATTACTGGTTCCTATATTCTATTCATTTATACGCTTGGCCTGCTCAGGTTTTTGTGGCCTGGCATAGATTCTTTAACTTTTCATATTTTCCAGTGATGTTCTCTGTCTTTTAGTTCACTGCCCCCTCTGATTGATCTCCCTTTTCCCTCCATATGTGGTCAGCTATGTCTGATTTTTCTACCCCCCCCCTCGTGTTACAGCTTTACAGTGTTCCTGCAGTCTTACCTTACGGAGGCAGCCTGTTTCTTACCACAGCTGCCCAGGATGGTGTAAAGACAGTCCTTAATCAACGTTTTCCTCTTGGAAGAGGTGTCTGAAGTGTTGAACCACTTTTGGTAATGAAGATAACAACAGTCCGAACAATGTAAATTTTTTTTTTTTTCTCTCACACATCTGATTATTCCATGAAACACTTGCTGGCATACAATGCAGTATTTTTTTTTTTCTCTTTCCTTCTCTTCTCATAATATTTGAAGACGGATCAGGTTCAATGGAAATTATTAAGGCACAAGACGTGTGTGTCTGTGTGTGTGTAATGGATGTTAGAGAATGAAAATAAAAGTTGGAAATTAAAATTAGTTTGCTACAGATTCAAATTCCCTGGATGTTGAAGTAAAATATACCCCAATAATCTGGTTGAAGTATCTTGGAATGTAAAATTTCTGGTTTATTTAAACAAATTCTCTTGGTGTTTCTCTACTGCTCAGCTGGCATTGGGAAGAATATTTGCTGCCATTATCTTAGAGGCAGGAATTCTTACTTTACAAGAGGGGAAAGCAAAAACAGATTTTATTTTAAAGAATAAAAAAAAAACCCAAAAAAAACAGCACTAAACTTTTCTCTAAAGTCAAGGATGTATTAATTTTGGTCAAGTGCTCATTCAAACCTGGTTTATTGTAATCAGCTGACATCTGTTTCATTTTTATTACATTTTCTAGCTTGCAAATACACCATTATGTGTCCAGATCAAATTTTTAATTTTATTAAATTCAATAACATGTTTTTTTTCTTTATCTGTGAGTGCTAAAATGTTCTCAAAGAAGAAGACGAATATTTTTAAAACCATATGGCTGGGAACATTTCAGCATCTCCCTTGTGTATGTCTGTATATAACAAAAAAAAAAATAGAATTTGTGATCAAGAATTTTAGATTTCTGTGCCTCTCCTCTTCAAAATTAAAAAAAAAAAAGCAGCAACATATTAGCAATCTCTTCTCATTATGATGGCAATAATTCTGAGAAGACTTGTTACCATAATAAGGGGAGATCAGAAGACATGACCGCAGCATCAACCTTCCATGAATGCATAAAACAAATGTAATAATAAAGAACTGACAAAATAGGAAATTATTATTTTTATTTTTCAACACATGCAGATTCTGTTTTAGGTTGTTCTTTATGAGGTCATGCCCAACTGAGTTTCTGTTGAATTCTGTACCCAAAAAGAATCGGAATATAACAGTGAGGACTTTGGGGCAGCAGTTTGCTCCAAATGTCTTTCAAAAGTTTTTCTTTTGCTGTGTTGAATATAGCTTGTATGTCCCAAGCTCTCGGCTCTTGTTCAAGGTACATCAGAATGAGAATGATTTTGGCCAACTGACCATACAACAACAAATACTTAAGCTTTATCCTCATAAGCTGTTCACGCAAATGCGCTCGATTAAGTTGAACCATTATGAAATTTAAAAAAATATAAACTAGGCAGTTGGAAAAACTGAAAAGAAAAATGAAATGAAAGAAAAAGAAACTTGATGTATTAAAAAAATGGCAGTGATTTTTTTTTTTATTTATTTCTTATGAGGTGTTAGGCAGAAAGTTGAAGAAAAAAAAAATGTATTGTGTACTTCAGAAGGCCAGTTTTTTCATGAGGAGATAAACATGGGAGTCAACTTCAAAACCGTGCAGATTGTTAGCATCTCCTTGCAGCCGCATCAAAAGGCCCCCAAAAGAGACGTAAGCAGACCTGAAAAGAAAAGAAAATCGAATTAAGATGGAAGACAAAACAAAAAGGACTTATAAGAAAAACTCCCTGTCAGAATTTAGTTCCACTAATTATTTAAGGGACAGAGAACAAAGATGAAGATACTAATCCAAAATTTGAAACTTAATTGTTAAGTCATCAACTTTGAAACTTTTTTTTAATTTTTTTATGCCCAGCTCACATCATGGCAAAAAAATGCACAAAATTAAGTCAATATCTTTGAAGGACAAAACTGACTAATGTTAATCTTCAATTACCATAGTTACAAAAGAATTCTTAACCTCCTCCTAAAGCGAAAAGAGACGATTTATTAAGGAATAAATTTATTGTCCTGTCAATAAGTGTTTTACTAAGAAAAATTGACAAATGCATCCAGTATATTTCAAAAGTCCATATTTAATAGATCTGTGTGTGCATGAACAAGTTTTAATGGTTATTGATTTGCCAGCTCCATTTTATTTTCTATGCTAATAACAATTGCCAACGTGTATTTATTAATCAAATATTAATCACATGACTCAAAGTAATGTAAGTTACTACTGGAAAAAATATACAGAAAATAAAACATTAAGTTTATCAAAAACGTGAATGCAAAAATTTTCACTAATATTAAAAAAATTTTTGCATATTTATTACAAAGTGGAAATAAAATCCTATTTAAGGAGTGAGAGATGGAATGGCACTTTTTTTTTAAAAAAATTATGTTCTTATAAAATGGAGCCTGGATTTGAGCCAAAAATAGAGCCTGAATGACTTCAAAAAAACTCTTGAGACTCAAAAGTCTGAAAGTAAGAATACATTAAATTCACTGTATCATAAATTTTAAGGGTCAAAATCATCTATGCTGCTTGGCAAATTTTCGAAAAAGCCTAAACTTTGAATTTTTTTTTTCGAGCGGAGTTGCAAATTTTTGTCAACTAAGAATCCTGTAACTCCTTTTCACAAAGTAAATCATCAGATAATTATAACCAACTTTAAACCATTAGCAATGCAATGAAAAATAATCACAAAATGTCAATTCTCCCCAATTTTAACAGCCTATAACTCGAAAACTATAGAAAATAAAAACGGAAGTGTTATTTCCATGTATTGGTCTATAGGACCCCCAAATATCAACTTAAGTTATGAATTACCAAAGTTGGCAAATTGTGCTATTTTGAAATCATCAAAAATTGACAAAATCTTAAAAGGCCATAACACCTGAAATAATTTGGTTGTGTTTATATATATATATATATATATTTGTGTGTGTGTGATTGACTTAATTTCTATGGCTTAACCCTTTGCAAGTTATTTAAAACCAGAAAATATTTTTAGATTCTGACAATTTTTTTTTTTTTTTTCTTTTAGATAATGGTTTAGTGATACAAATTTTACTAATTAACCCATAGGGGGGAGAAGAGGTGGATTCATACTTTTCCCAAGGGTATTTGTGTATAAGTGAAAATAACGAACCCAGTGGGAATTGGAATTATCCATTACACCACCCATACATCCAGACTTACAGCACTTGGTATTCCCAAGCTGTCACCCATCTAGGTACTGACCAAGCTCAATGCTGCTTAACTTTGGTGATCATATGGGAACCCATATTTCAACATAATGTGGCTGTAAGTCCATATATATGAGGGGCCACTGAAAAATAGATGATTTTGGGAATTATGTTGGGTTAGACAATTTTCATTACTCCTTGTGTGTGTGTGTGTGTGTATATATATATATATATATATATATATATATATATATATATATATATATATATATATATATATATATATATATATATATATATATATATATATATATATATATATATATATTTATTTAGTCAGTCAGTCAGTCATTCATGTGTGGGAAGGATTGTACAATAAAATTCTAGTCAGAACAACAGTTTCTATTTTGTAAAAATAAAAATTGTATGTATACACCCACAGTTTCCAAGATAAGCATATTCACCCCCGCCTCTAACATTGCTTTTTGATGTAGCAAACTTTGATCATCTTAGCTGTGACACTTGTCATCTTTCTTCTTTACGGACTCCCAAAACAACCAAGAGAATTTTCCCTCACCACAAAAACCAAATTTAAAAATAACCAAAAAACACAAGAATCTCTACCTTCTTCTGTCCAACAACCTCCACCTGCAACTTGCTTTTGTAAAAACAGTTTTTATTGATTTAAAATTTTCTAATTTTCACTTTCTTCTATTCTTGACAATTTGTTTTTCTTCAGACATTGAAAGAAAAACAAAAAAAATCCAAGCAGATAAAAAAAAAACCCAAAAAAAAAAAAACCCACTTCAGTCAATTTCAAAAACAAGAAATCGATTGGAGACAAATGTCTGAAGCCAGCGTGCGATAACTATTGTAGCTTTTATTGATCGCTCGTTTTTTAAATTTTGTATAATTGTCAGTTACAGAACACAGCTTTAGAGATGTGATTATATAAGTCGGTCTAAAGTTGGGCAAGCATTCTGTGTATCCTGAGTGTAACAAAAGATTCTTGTCTATTGCACAATTGTGGTTTCATGACACATTAACTCTTCTACATTGGTCATATATATAACCAAAATATTTTTAAAGACATAAGCTAAAGCATTCAGTTGCATATCTACTCTTATAACAACCAAATATGTGAACAATGTTATTACAGACAAAACATTTCAACTGTGTACCTTCCAACTATCTTCAGGTTTTCATTTTGGCTGTTAGTCGATATCTAGAAATTCATTCTTGTATGTTTCTCTCTCCATTATGCTCAACCAGAGCAAAACATTTTCCTTGCATATTCCAGATTTTTTTTTTTTAATACCCATGTTTGTCATTTTTATAAGACGGCCTTGAGATTTTCAACATGAGACCTTACATTCCCAGTCGTCTCTCTGCTACTTTTTAGAAGACCAAGAGTTTGTGTTCATTAAAAGAAAGAAGAAAAACTACTTCGTTTTAATGTAGCACAAGAACAAATGGAATGAAGTGTTGCACCATTCTTCAAAAAATATCAGCATTCAAATTCCTAGATTTCTATCTAAACTTGAACACTGACCTTCCAACACCAGCTAATTCAGACACCAAGCAAACATTATATTAGATGTCACAAGGCTCATAGATTAGTGAACAGCCATTTTAAATATTTTCATATAACTTGGTTTTCAATCAGAGGGGAGCTTACAGTGCTTTCATCAACACTCTTCCTTGAGGTTACTCAGTCAACAATGAGCTTGTGTACTGTGTGACCATCACATTCACAATAAAAAAAAAACTGCCTTATTCTTTACATCTCATGGAAGAGTTTCTTTTGGAAAAAAAAAAAAAAATTACATCAGTCAGTTCTGTCAGCCTGCCACTCATGCAGTTCAGAATTGTTCCTTGCAGTCACTGGCTTTTCCTAAAGTTCAAGTCATTGTGGACGGGATTAAGAAGAATAAAAAAGGACTTTGCAGACAGTTTTCTAAAGTAGAAGGGGTGCTGAGATGATTAATTTGTGTTGGAAAATTAAGAAGAGTCTTGAAGCAACAGAAATGTGGTTCTACAGAAAGATGCTGAGGATACCATGAATCGAACATGTGAGCAACAATGAAGTTTTAGAGAAAATGGAAGCAAAAGGAAAAACATCAGTTCATATTTCACCCGCCTATACAAAATTTAATTAATAAAAACATAAATCTGCTAAAGTACTTTTAAATCAGTATCATCCCCATTCAAGGCAGTAAAGCCACTAAGACACAAGTGGTTATAGGGTGTGGAAGAATTAGGAAAAGAAACATTAATATGGAGCAGGAAGAGGAAAGAGTAATCACATGGTCAGTAGATAGCGATTGACATTGCATTTACATTTTTGCACATAAAAGTTGGCTGAAAAGCATGGAGCCGGACGGGAGTTCCACAAGTAAAAAGTATGAGAAAAGAATCTATTAGCATAGAATTTACCATTACATCTAGCCAGCTCAACTGTAAATTGATGAAATCTCGATGCCAGTCTAGTACTGCACTTAAATTCAAAAAGTCTAGGTACCATAATGAAGAACTCCTCTGAACAATTACCATGAAAGCATTTATAGAAAAGACAACTTTACAGCAGACTGAATCCAAGCTGCCAGATCAAGACTAATAATATTGCTGATTCTTTGGATTTTATCAAGGAGCTGAAGGTAAGTAGCAGGGGCACCGGACCATGTGTGGCAGCAATATTCTAAGCATGGACGAATGGCAGATTTATAAGATTCTGGAGAGAAAAACTGTCTCCCACGGCATGATGATACAACCTCCTTAGCAGCTGACTTTGCAATGGATTCAATGTAGTCTTTCTGCTTCATGTTAGCTGTGAATATTAGCCAGAGGAGGTGCAATGAGTCAGTTTCCTTAGGGGGTTAGCATCAGCCATGCTGATGGAAGGCAGAGAGGGGTCTCTCAGGTGATTAATGGAGGAAAGTTTAATTTTGGAGTCATTGAAATTAACAATAATCCATCTTTTGCCTCAGTTAACCATGGGGGTGTGGTCGTTGTGGACATCGGTTGCCATTTTGATCAAACTAATCAGCCTTAATATCAAGGCATGAGTAAATGGTTATGTCAGCGTAGATACTAAGTTGAGAGCTGACGTCATCATGAAGGTTATTAATGAAAATTAAAAATGGTAGGGACCAAGGATGGAACCCTGAGTGATACCCATGTTAGGATCTAGACGAGGGGCTGTTCAGGATAACCTTCATTACACAATTTTATAGGAAAGACTGGATCAGTTCAAAAATGTGTCTGGAGACACTAACTTTTCAGCTTGTGGAGAAGAACTCTATGTCAAAGGCTTTGACATCTAGAGGACAAAATGTGTTACTCAGAGTTTTTACACTTTGTCATTCAATTGCCTAACATTGTTTATATATATATATATATATATATATATATATATATATATATATATATATATATATATATATATATATATATATATATGAACTCTAGATGTGAAAGCCTTTATCTTCATATTAAAAAATAGTAATTTGAAAATGAAAAAAGAAAATACAATTGAAAAATTAAACAAATAAACCTTGTTGGTTGAATTTAACAAAGCTTGTCTCTCTCTCATTATATATATATATATATATATATATATATATATATATATATATGAGAGAGAGAGAGAAGCTTTGTTAAATCCAACCAACAAGGTTTATTTGTTTAATTTTTCAGTTGTATTTTCTTTTTTCATTTTCAAATTACTCATACATTTTCTTGGTCTACTTTTTTTCAAGTCCTTGCAGACATTATCAAGAACTAAATGTTTGTCAGTATGTGTAGACAAGATTTGGCTAGCTACATCCTGGCATTTTTTTTTCAAATGCTGCATTTCAAATTCTAATATACATGTATAGTATAAGTGATGTCAAGTGTAAAATGATTTCACAGAGCTTGACGGCACTGGAATAAGAATGTATCATATATATTATACATATAATAAATATTTTATGCAGACTTCAAAGATATTTAATGTGGCTTGTTTCTTTTGTATAATAATATCTTCAGGTATTTTGAGTTTTTCTTTTTTTACTTGTGGGTTTCTCATGCAGTGAAGTACTAAAACTATGACTGTTAGCATTTACTAAAATGTCAAGGAAAGGGATTCAATTATTAAGATAATAAGTGACGTGTAGAGCAGAGATTTCTTTAAGTCTTTTTATTTCACTTACGTTTTTTGTTATTAACATATCAAACATAGGTTTGGCAAAATTATTAACAATTTTGTTTTCTATATGAATTGTGTAGAAATTGGGTAAAGTGAGACTGATAGGTGAACCCATAGCCATGTCATCTGTCTGTGTGTAAATCTTACCTAATGATCATAAAAAGCTAATTGCATGATGTAAGATAGAAGTTTAAGCAAAATTATTTGATATTAGAAGGTGGAGACAAGAAATGGTTATATGTTTTGTATTACTATCATGATAGTTTCCTTGACAATGACATTGGTAAATAGATTTTAAATGTTTAACGAGGCCAGGGGGTCCATTATTATGTTTATTTGATTGCAGTATTTGAAGAATTTTGTTAGTGTAATTAACACTTTATTTGTTAAGTATGGTTGGAGTAGTTGATTTAAAACTTTGGGTAAGTGATATACAAAGTGGATAGGGATTTGCTAAATTATTGGCTGTATATTTGTGTTTATATATTCCCATATAAGTAACAAGGGTAATACTGAAAATTCTGTGTACTTTGATGGACCCAAATTCAGCATTATTGATTGTAATAGGTTTATTTATTTTCACATTGGAGTTGGTCTTATTTAAAATAACAGAAATATTAAATTTACTACACTTCCAAATTACAATGATTTTTCTTATTTCTAAGTTTGCTTGACTTCATGATTTGATTTAAAATTGCATTTAGTTGTGATAATTATAGCTAAATTTTATGACTTGCATTAAGTAAGGTTCATAGTCTTGTAGGAGTTGCTATGTTTTTCTTGTCTTATAGTTGTAGAATATTTTGTATAGAATTCAAATTTCCATTATTTTACATTGCAGTCAAAATTCGATTAGAGATGAC
>OZ038485.1:120309327-120326827 GCA_964036315.1 Acanthosepion esculentum | reverse complement strand
TTGTAAGAAAGAAAAAAAAGTTTAAACATTGAATTTAACAATCATGTTGTGCATTATAAATAAGAAAAAAAGGGATTTTTAATGGTTAGGAAGTAATGTAAGTGTTACTGACAGGACACGAGTAACTCATAATTTAAAGATTCATGCCTTTTTCATAAACTAAAATTGCTTGAAAGGACGACATTAATGAGCATCATTCAAAAATACAAAAGGCAGGTATCTTTGAGGTTCACCTTTAATTTAGTCAGTGTCTTCTGAATTTTGTGCTGTAAAAACATACATTAGAATCATAGGAGCAATGGTAATTATTTGGACAACAAAGAAATTACAAATTTTAGAAGTAGACATCAATGGGACGACAGGTCTTATATTAGCCTAATTTCTAAATAAAAAAACATTTTTGTCTTTTTTTAAATTTCCTTTTTGTTCTCTCTTAAGTCCATGTTAAATTTAATTGGCTGGCAACTTGAAACACCTTGCTTTAAAATCCTAGGAAAACATAAAAACAAAACAAAAAACAAACAAAAAACAAACAGCTCTTACAAGACCGAACAGAGGAAATCTGACTTCTTTTTTTTTTTACCTCATCATACTTCAGTTATGGTTAAGGAGCCATCATTCAGGAAATAAGAATCAAACCTCAGGATTTGTGTCCTTCAGTCCAGTATTTTACCACTGAGCCATACCAGGATGCATTGCTTGCCCAAGAATGCAATCAAACTGTGTGCATAAAGTCAAGAAAGGTGTACAAAAAGAGAACAGTTGGGTGTTTGAGTTTGCGTGTGTGCAGCTAGCAACCAGTTAGAGGTGCAGAGATCATTGGCAGTTTTTTTTCCCTTTCTTTCCCCCCCCTCTCTGTTTGCTTTCCTCTTTTTCTACCAAGACCTGCAATTGCTGCTGCTGCAGTGTGTGCACCACCAGGCCTTGGCAGCAGTCAGTACTGTAGCACTAAATACAGCAACACAGCCACAAGGAGGAGGAGGAGGAGGAGGGCGACGACAAGAAAATATTGATTGTGTTACAGTCTGGGGGAAAAGGCCGAGGCTCATTCTATGCACAACAGGTTGGACACTTGCAAGATTTCCATTATGGACGTAAGAAGGGTGGAGGAATTTTCAACATCTTTCACAGACACCCAAGCCGACTGCTTTTTGGGTTACGTAAATCTAATTTAAGCAGACTTGCAGATGAATTTAAAAATCTTTATCAACAGAAAAAGTTGAAGAAATAAAAACAGCGTTAGACAATAACTTACAAAGTGAATACACATGCTGTGCACAATTGTAAATATAAAAAGGATAACGGTAATAATATAAGACTTGGTAAATAACGGGTCTGCAATTTATTGTGAGGAGGAAAAATAAAATAAAAAAATGTTTGGCTTAATTATTTCTACTTTAAACAAACAAGATCATTTGTTTATAGATTTCATCAAGAGAGCACAAAGACCTTGCTGCAGCTGATGCTGGGTGTGTGCAATGCAGGTTTGCAACACAAAAAGGGGTTGCAGCTGGTGTCCCCAGGTAAGAAGACATGCATTAATGCTTCATAGTATTTTTGCACCAAGGTCATATTTAGGGGCAAGGTTACAGTTCAGCTGATAAAATTCAAGCCCATCATCGAAAAAAATGAAATTCCATGTTTGGAAAGGAAAAAGAAAAAAAGAACTCCTTTTGTTTAAGGTATGCAAACCTTTCTTAACCAATATTTCTTTTCTGTAAGGAGGGAACTATTTACACGCACACACAAACGTGTGTGTGTGTGTGCCTACCTGATATCAGGTCACAGTGACATTTGCAATGGTTGCATTATATAATGTCATGTGAATTTCAAATGACGTTATTTTGACAATTCATTCAGAATATGAACTGATACCGATTTTAAACGGAAACCAGATTTACAAATAAAGTTTTACAGAAATATTTATATTTAATTATATAAAGAAAATCAAGTTAAAGCTATTTAAGATTCCCAACCTAAAGCAAGAAAATTTCCAAATAACTGCGACAAATAGGAATCATTGTTTCAAATCAAAGCATTTATTTGCCAATGATATTTATGTTGTTATTTACACCCCACCTTTGCGCGCGGGTGGGGGGGGGGGTGATTGATTTGTTTTATTTTTATGGCTTATCAACTCTTTGCAGGTTTTTTTTTTTTTAAAGATAATAATGGTTTTTACTTATACAAGTTCTATTTAATCCATAGCTGGAGGGAGAAGAGTTGGATTCATATCTTTCCCAAGGGTATTTGCATGTAGCTATTACCCTATCTGCACATCCAACTTTACAATACCTAGTATTCCCAAGTGATCACCCATCTACCAGGCTCGACATTTACAAAAAAAAAAAAAAAAATTATCTGTCTGTATCTCTGAGATGAAGTATTATGATTATTTACATTATTCGGACCGTTATCTTCATCTTCATTGCCATATTCACAACATTTCGGCCGTTGTATACTCCAGCCCTTTTCAGGTGACCAAGCCCTTTATTTCGTCCATCGGAGTAGATTGTTCTAGCTCCACATGTCATGCCTCTTCCAGATGTATGTTATTTCCCTTTAACTCAACTATCCGAGTTTTGGTTCACCACTACTATAGCCTGGTATTGAACTCACAACTCTTTGGGTCTAGCCACTGGATTTAACCAATGTCTTTATACTTGAGGACACATGGCCCAGTGGATAAAGACATTGGTTAGATCCAGTGACTAGACCCAAATAGTTGGGAGTTCAATACCACATCACAGCAGTGGTGAACCAAAATACTTGGAGAGTTCAGTTAAAGGGTAATAACTGAGACAGGTGGAAGAGGCATGGCATGTGGAACTAGAACAATCTACCCAAGTGGACAAAATTAAGGGTTTGGTTTGAAATTCCAATCACTTGAAGAAGGCTGGAGAATATAATGGACGAAACATTGTGAATATGGCAATGAAGATGAGGATAACAGTCCAAATAATGGAAATGATGTAAATAAAAAAAAATTCATATTGTTTGTCATTTTGTTAGAGATAAACAAAATCTATATTTCCCCACGCAGAAAAGGAAGTCTTTGAAAGTTCCCTGTCTAGTCATTCACTAAATCTAACAAAATGACTCATATGAATTTTTGATTTTATTTTCTTGCTTGGATCAAGCATTTTTCAGCACCCCATCTTAATCACTTATTCCTTTACCTGTCTGCATGCCATCATTTAAATCCCCCCATCATAAGTGACAATGAATACTTTAAGATGCCCAAAAAGTGACAGAAGAATGAATACACATCATTTTGTAAAGGTATTCCTGGCAAAAGTGATATCAGAGGTAAGAAATGTTAATTTTAACGTCTCCAAGATTGAACTGCTCACTTTTAATCCTTTCTCAGAGAAGCCTTTTTACCTTCCATCGGCATGGCTGATGCTAACCTCCAGGAGAGTGGTTCTCTGCACCTTCTCGGACTAGTGTTTTCCACCAACACGAAGTGGAAAGATTATATTGAATCAGTTAGGTCTGCTGCTAAGAATGTTGGTTCACTGTGTTGTGCTAGACAATTTTTCTTGACAAAATCTATCTTACATATTTACAAGCATTACATTTGTACATATATTGAATATTGCTACCACGTCTGGTCTGGTGCCATGTATTTAGAGATTCTAGATAAAATACAAAGAAGAATCTGCAATGTCATGGGTCCTAACCTGGCATCTCAGCTTCAGTCACTTTCCCACCACCATAGTGCAGCTTCCTTGTGCCTTTTCTATAAATACTTTCATGGTAATTTTTCCAATGAACTTTCCTCTATGATACCTAGATTTTATAAACTTAAGTGCAGTACTGGATTGGCAGGTAGGGCTCATCATTTTACTGTTGAAATGGTTAGATGTGACCATATATTTTATGTTAACAGTTTCTTCTCTCACACTTTTTGCTTGTGGAACTCTCTTCCAGTCAACTTTGATCTTCAAAAATTTAAATACAATATCAATCCTTATCTTCTTTTATTGTTCTCTCTCTTTAATAATGTTTGTCTTTTTCTCATATTCTCTCACATTCAGTAACTCCTTGGCATCTTAATTGGTTCATTGCCTTGCTTGGGATGAAATGAATCAAAAAGGAAAAAAAAAAGACAACCTGTATTTGAAGCGTTATTTGTATTTAAGTCGGTGCCAAATTGTAACCGAGAAACGATTTCTAATCAATTTCTAAAATATTTTCATTTTTTTTCACTTGTTTTATGAAGATACTAAAATATTTGTTTTCAAGTACAAAACACATTGACAGGAAAGGAAATTAATATCAAAAACCATTATTCAATCATAAACAATAAAAGTATTATGTAAGAATTAATGCCAATAATAGTTGGTTATCACTTGTAGTATTTGTCTGTACAAACCTGTACATCAACTGTGGATTTCCTGTACGCATGATGGAGTAATGAATAGCAGCTTGGATTGAGGAATCCGAGAGCCGAGTTTGAATTCCATTCGAATCCATTACAGTTACTTATGTGCTAATACCCTTGGGAAAGGTATGAATTGTCTTCTTCTCCCCCCAGCTATGGATAAATAGCAGGACAGACCGGGTTCTATAGCCTTAGATGACAACTGGTCTACCGCAGAAAGAAATGGCAACCTACTGCAGGAAAAAATCTGCCTCATCAGTCATGTATCAAAAGATACATGATCACCTAAGCATGCATCACACATGGCACATAACTGAATGTAGCTGTAAACTAAATAATATATATAATAAATAATATATAAACTAAATAAAATAAAGCTATAAACTGCAATATTTAGTTGGTCATCACTTGTGATATTTGCCTATATATCAAATGTGGATTTTGAAAAGGCAGTGTAGCTATGAAAAACCAATTCTGTTATTTTGTAATAAATTCAAAACACAAGGATTGAAAAACAGTAAAAATATAAAAATACAAGCCCGGAAAAGTATTCAACGCAAATGATACTAAGTATTATCGCCTATAACATTCGCCCATAGATGGGGATGTTTTTCTCTTTTTACTAAATATTGACAATAATAAGTACATTAAATCATCAAAGAAAGTTAACATAAAAAAGATGATAAAAATTCCAGGATGGATTTCTCAAAACAAAACGAATAAAATTCTCCAAAATGGTTAATTTGGAATGATTTCAGATGAAAGGAATCAAATCTTGTCTTTTTATCTTAATATAATGGAGCAAGCGCTTCTGAATTCAACTCTATAAATAAAGACATTCAACAGACAAAATATGTATACATATTTACATTTTTTACTTCAAATGTTATTTCTAGTATTTTACCTGTGTTTAAGTAGACACCTCTTTTTCTTTTTTTAAACTGTGCATTACATCTACTAGTCTGCACATGTGAGTAAAATCTGTGCCCTGCTTTGTAGGAGAAACTGCCGTCCAAACCAGCATTCTTTAGATTGCTCAACCACAGAAAGCAGCCACAGCCCAGCAAGGTTCTGTTTACTCATTTAAGGAATGCATATCCCTTTGTTCAGATTTTCTTGCAAGCCAGTATCTGCTCAGTTTCATATCCGAACCACAAACAAAGCAATTATAAAGAATGGATTTATTTTTTAATCTGACTTTCTTTTTTTTCTTTTTTTTATCACTTCAAATGTTACTTTTAGTGAACACAAGTGCATGAGCAGACCCGTTTCTTTTAAACATAGTTTTATTTAAACACATGCATGTAACTGAAAGTGTTTACTAAGTTTAGCTTAATCAAACTCGAGGCCACATGTGTAGAGTATCGAGCGACATTAAATCTGCTAACAAGAGTGATAATCTGTGAGAATAATTTGTGAATCCTTGTAACAAAGCAACGTGTGTGCATGAGTGAAGTTGGATGAGAATATGATAGAATTCTAAATATATAACAATTACATATGATAATACCAGTTCACTGTTCATCCTTGTTTAGTGGCATATTAACCTGTATGGGTTATTTAATGCCAAAATCTAAATATTTTGTATGCAATTTTTATTTTGATTGATTTATTTATTTGAGATAATGCTTTTTGAGTGATACAAGTATTACTAATTAACCCACAGCTGGAGGGAGAAGAGTTGGATTCATACCTTTCCCAAGAGTATTTGTGAGTAAGTGAATATAACAAATTCAACTGGAATTGTAACTCGGCTTTCTGATTAACAATTTGGAGCCATTATCCATTATACCATCTACATATTCAAGCTTACAGAATCTGGTACTCCCAAGAGGTTACCCATCTAGGTACTGACCAGGCTTAACTTTGGTGATATTATGGTAACCAATGTTTCAATGTGATATGACCGTAAGCTACCAGTTCATTGGTCAGACATATTAAAATAGAAGTTTTCCAAATTCCCTTATATCTTACCATATATGAGGGGGTGCTGAAAAGCTTTCAGACTGACCCATTTCTCAAAATCTGATCAAATATGTGTGTCCCACCTTTTTTGGAATGGTTTCTTGATTAGGCAGAGAAGTTTTCAGTAACCTCCCTAATATATATCATCGCTTGATTTCACAAATGAAGTTTTTAGAAGACTTTGTCCAATTGTTGCAGTCCCTCCTTGGTTGCAAGAAACAAGTGAATAGTTATGAGGCCCAGAAGTTTCAAGGTGAAGGGAAGCATGCATATCACACCATTCTTTAAACCATGGATTCATTTTATGCCATAATCTAGTAAGGTGGACTTTTTATTATTATTATTATTATTATTTTTATCCTTAGAGGTGTGAAGTACTGTAATGGTTATTGACAAGGAAACTGAATTTGAATTTCATTTGAGGTTTCAAAGACTGACACCTAAGGAAGGCTAGAGATTACAACAGATGAAACATTGTGGTAATAACAAGCAAGATAAAGACACTCGTCTTTAAAAAAAAAATTAGAGTATTACTATAGAATATAAGTTAACTGCAGCTGTAAGTTAAATAGCAGGGTAGACTAGACTCTTTCGCCTTGTGAGGCAACCTGTTTAAGAGAAGGAACTCTGAGTTGCAAACTGCTTAGGAGTCGCAGTCAGATTTCTAGAATTTCTGTAGAAAAAATTCTAGTAGCAGTTGTAGTAATGCAGTTTGTGAAAAGAAACTCTAGAGAGGGACATTAAATTGATGTTAATGGCAACCAAAAAGAACAGTACAAGAAGTAATTAAAGAGAATGAAGGGCAAGAGGAGAATATCGAACCAAGTTAGAAACAACCAATTGCATTGGAAGCAAATACAGCAAGTGAGTTGGAAACAAATATTACAAAAATAAGTCTGATTAGTTGGGAATGCTTTTCCAGAGAACTGTACAAATAAGACAAATAATATAAGTATAAACCAGAATCTGAGTATTTTAGAAAAAAATGTTGGGAGTGTGTGTGTGTGTGTGGGGGGGGAATCTTCTGGAACTTCTGATCCAGATTATTAGACCAGATTTAATTACTAGGAAAAAGAGAAAAAAAGTGTGTCAAGTTGTGGTCTACTGGAATCCCATAAATAAAATTAAAAAACAACAACCATCAAAAAAAAAAAAAAAAAGATAGACAAAATTTGCATAAATATCTTGACCTCACTCGAGAAGTAAGAACATGAAGGTGACAGTTTTATCAGTGATTGTTGGAGCACTGGGACACTCAAAAAAATCTTAGTGAAAAGTTTGGAGGAACTGGAAATGAGGAATAACTGAGACTAAACAATAACATTATTAAAATACCAGGCCGAATAGTGAAGAGACTTGCTGTCACTTTATTCCAATGTAATCAATCAGTTGCTCCAAGTTGTAGTAGTAATAACAAGAGGATAAAAAAAAAATTGAAAACAGCCTTTTTCCAATATTGTGGTTTTGTTTTAATCAATTTATTTTTATGTTCAGAGAATAAGAAATGCAGTTTGATTAAAAATTCTGGTGTATAGGAAGATAGTTATAAAATGAGTGCCAGCAGTTTGGCCTCACCCAAGGTTTTGTAAACATTTTATAAGAATCAAATTTTGACTCCCAGTGAAAACCTGCAGGCATGGGTGTGAGGTTGAGTGAGAGACACACACAAGGTGATGTCAATCAATTAAAAAACAAAAGACTCAAGTCAGTTGTTGTATGATAAAGAGAGCTGGCCAAGCAAGATGTAAGTATTTCAGCCAGTTGCCTCTGTTTTCTGAAGCAATAAACCACTTGTGAGCCGCAGTGAAACCCGATATTCTCCCCGCCTGGAAAGACTGCAGTTAAGTAAACACAATGTGAAACGTGTAATTTATTGATGTTGTATCATTCATTTTATTTATATCTGCCAGCAAGGCAGACACAGTAACCTCCCCTGAATTAGACTATCTTCTAATTGGCTGCAATTGAATTTACTGTTTGGGAACAATACTTACAATTGGTCAATTAAAAAAAAAGCACCAATGCTTGTTAAAAGCAAGAGGAGATTATGTATAAATATACACTGAAATGTTAGTGAATACCTTGAAGTGAAATCAAGTGCAAATGTCAAGAGGATTGGCAGGGGGTGGTGGTGGCTGATCATGTCAAAACAATAATAGCATACTAAAAAGATGTGTTGATAATATTATCCACATATATTAAATGCAATGGGTGTAACACTTTTCATAGGGCACAGATATTACACTTGATCCGAGGTAGATCTCAGATACTGTGATCCAAGGTAGAAATACTGATCCTATAATTTTTTATGGATATTATGCTAGTAATAGATGTTCTGAAATTACCTATTTTTGTTGTTCTATTGAGTTTATCATGAGTCCTGACAAGTCTAGCCTTTTTTCTTTTTCTCGCCATATTTTCTGACAAATGACCCTGAATCCAAAGTTCCAGAGGGTATGAAATGCGAGTTTGGGAGATTTATCTAAATTTCCATTTCAGATTCCTATAGCGGACCAAATTATTAACAACAAAAAAGCTTTGTAATAGTATTCTTTCATAATTTTGGGCTGATTCTCCAAACTTTTTCAAATGAAATTTGGTTTGGTGCGATAGCCAAATCATTTTCTACTCTGAGATATTTTCTGTCAGTTTCTATCTTCCTAGCACTGTAGATGTCACTTTATTTGATACAAGTTTCAATGTTTGGTTGGAGTTGGGGTGTCACAAATTAGCAAAACAAAATAATAACAAAAAAAAAACAAACTATAAAACCACAGATGTATTTTTAATTATTTTCAAATTAAATTTTCTTTTCATAAAAAGTAGGAAAAAACAAAGCAAACAGATATTCTGCTATCCAGTCTGAAAGTCGAGTTTTAGATTTGAATCTAAACTAATGTTGATGATTTGAGCAACAAGTAGTGAATTTTGAACTGATTTTCTTATCAATCACCCCAGTTAACCCAAAAGTCACAAATAATGAAGTTCAAAATTTAGTAGCACTGACCTTTCAAAAGTAGCCCAGCATGATGATCTGGAGTTAGGGCTAACAAACTAGTCTCAGACTATTACTAATTCACTAGGTGCTTTCCAAATTTGTGACTTAATGCAAGACTAGGTTAAGTTGAATAAATATTTTATGGCTTGCTATACGACTGAACAAGTTATGTTATTCCCTGATAATGTCAAAGGTTGATATTTAAGCTCAATTAAAAGCCAGGACGGAATACTTTTCTGCATATTTGGCCTTGTACTATAAGATAATGTTAACAGCAAAGAAAGTTTGTCTTAATCTCTCATCTATACGAGGCCTGTCTGGAATATCTCCAGCAATTTTGTATAGCTATAAGAACTGGTTGTGTGATCTTCATGATCATACATGAACAGATACACTCCTATGAGGTTACTCAGTTGGCAGTGAGACACCACTTAGGAAGTTTGTGCATTGTATAACCATTTCATTCATGATGTGCTTGCATATTTGTTTTACAGAATGCGTAGGCTGGCCCAAAATGGCAAACGACTGGTCAGAAACCTGAATTAAATGGAGATGGTTTGAACCTAATGGACACAGAATTCTGACAGTGATGGACTGCCTTTGTTTGACATAAGACCAAAAAGGTGTGAAGCCATTAAGATGGCTGCAAGAATTAGAAGAATCAAGATGCCCTTCTGCACCCAGATTCCTTAGTGAAGCAAGCCTGCATGTGGCAATGAGATTTTGGCCAACCAGTCCATGTGTCCTCTTTATTTCTCTCTCTTTGTCCCTCTTCCTAAGGAGGATGCTACAAATACTGTCCCTCATAAAATAAGATAAAAAAAATAATTGTCCATTGTTGATGCAGTCTATTTTCCAGCATTGGGATCTGAAGAATTGAAGCTAGAATACACACAAAAAATATTCTTACCATCTTTTGCATGGAATTTAGCAAAACATAGCCCTGGTTTTGTCAATCCCCACTCTACAGTCAAGATTTATCTCCCAGAATCTTTTGTCTAATTTTTTTTTTTTTCAAAGAGAAAAACTGCTATAGAAAGGGAGATTTCAAACCATGGACAAAATTAATGAGAGTGCAACAAGTCAGTTGATACTGATCCCAAAAGTGGTCTCTGCAAAGTTTTGAAAAGTGGAAAAGATTTTGGAATAAGTGTGTGAGGTCCCAAATGGAGAATTTGGAAATAGACACCATTAACTAATCTAGGGTATTTTTTATTGACATCAGATGGCTATCTATAGATAATATATAGTTTAAAAGGTATGCTATATTTATGTGTTAAAGTGCACAATATCAGATATAAAGTATATGGCTTGACAATTGTGTTTAACATGAAACAGACTGTCGCTTGTGGGTGTAGACTTCAATATATAGTATAAAGGTTATGTTTAAAAAAAAAAGAGAGACAAAACTGGAAAAACATAACATTTACACAATGTGTTGTTCTGTCTGTATGATATTGAACACTATATTCAAAATATCAATAACCTGTATTGGATTGGATTTACATTTTAATTTAATAATTAATCATTTATTTTGTGTATGTGTGCATGCATATATTTTGTTTTTTCAGATGTATGCATACAACACGAGAATTGATATACAGATACATACATTATATATATATATATATATATATATATTACACACACACACACATGTACAAGATAGATGTGCATGCATCTATTAACAATGGGGCTCTGAGGAGCCCTTAGCCAAATCCACTTCCCAAAATCTGACTAAATGAATACGCATGAGAATTCTACTTTAAATTTTCTAGTTAGGACAAGAATTTTTTAAACATCCACTTGTGAGTGTCTTTTTCACATAGGGTGGACATAGGATTCAACACGGTATAGTGACTTAGTTTTATGCTTCACTACAATCTTCAAACACTACTCAAGACTGTGTGTGTGTGTGTGTGTGTGTGAGAAAACTGTATATAAAGTAGTGATGGGACAATACCAATATTTTTTACCGATTCAGATACAATTCCTGATACTGTTCTAAATTTCTGTTTCTAATAAAATTCCCAATTCCAATACCTACAATGATTAAAATTTATTATTTTCAGGTCCTCCAGTTGGTTTGGGAAACTTAATGAACAAAGTA
This sequence comes from Acanthosepion esculentum, assembly GCA_964036315.1. NCBI lineage: Eukaryota > Metazoa > Mollusca > Cephalopoda > Sepiida > Sepiidae > Acanthosepion > Acanthosepion esculentum. Next base: position 120,315,367 of record OZ038485.1, on the reverse strand, counting down.
CATTTATTAATAAAACATTTAGTAGAAAAATGAATACAAAAGCTTATGAAATAAAGTTAGATATCCTTTTTATTTAAAAAATTGGGTAAGAGTTTAAACAATAAAGAGAACAATTTCTTTAAGTAAATCACTTAAGTACCTAGCTACTTATATTTAAGTCCTAAAATTCTTAAATTATAATGTAAGAACATTATCTCTCCTGTTTCACCTTTCAGCTGATTTCTTTTTGGTAAGTAAATATTACCTTCAATACTAAATAATTATTCACTTTCAACAGAAGAGGGGAGGTGCTGATAGATATTTAATGATGGGAAATTCATTTTTATCTGATTTCTACCACTGAAAAACGTCATCACTTTTTATATGTTTTTAATGCGACATATTTTGCCATTTCATGTTTTAATAGATTTATTTCTTTGTTCCACTGCTTTATCCTGTATTCTCCCCTTTTCCTTCATTACTTTTTTCTTTGAAGACAAGTGATAATTTCAGTTTCATGAAATGCCTCACTGAATTAGACATGTCTGGCAAGTTTTCTCCGTGCCTTGTGATACTTTGGGTGAGGTGTCAATTTTTGCTTATAGAATAGATATCTTGAGTGAACTACTCTGTGATAGCCTTGTCGTTAGGCAGACCACTGTAGTTATTTTCAAGGAAACTAATGTTGAATTGTTTTATATTACTTATAAGCAGGACTTCTTGGAGAATGTAAATCATTGATTTTTTTCACAATTATTCCCAACTTTTTAAAAATTTGCTCCAAATTGTAAAATAAAAACTGCAATAAAACTATCTAATTATCTAATCAGATAGGCTTTTATAAATAAGGACATTATTGTCTGAAGAAAAAATTTTTTTTTACAAGAATTGTTTGCATTTCTCTTTAAGTTTAAAAAATGTTTTAAAATTCTTCCAAACAGAGTATGAGGTAGGTTATTAAGTTGAAGACTATATTTACTAAATGAAAATTAAAAGCTTAATACAAATCATACCAAAACTTTTTACCATAATTAAAAGATATTTTTTTGTGTGTCAAAATATTATATATATATTTTTAGTATGGTGTATCATAAATGATATTATGGTGAAAAGGTCATGTGTTTCAAGGCTTGCCCCCCCCCCTTAGAGAAAACCCCTTGACATAAAGATTTTCGTCTGCAGACAATTCTTTCATTTCACTTCTATGTTTTATTGTCCCTACGTTTCAACAGACTTCTTTTTAAATCTTTTAGGGATGATTTCTAAATTTTTTTCCTTTTTCATTAAATATTTTTAATTTTGCTATGCATCGTTTTTATATAGTGTGTGTATACATTTCATAGTGTGTGTCATGCATAATTGGTTTTATTTATTAGTTTTTTTACTTAGTTAAGAAAAATAATTTAATTTGTTTTTTTTTTAAGTTTCTTTTCTTTTTTTTGCAAATTAAATAAAATAACTTTAACAATTCATAACCATCAAAGTATAGAAATTAATAATAAATACATAAAATTTCAAATTATAGAAATACCTGTCATTATATTTTATATTATCTCGGTTAAAAATTTAATAAATGAGAGTGAGTTAATAATTTAATTTTTAATTTAATAACTGAAATAGTATAACTATTATATTATCTCAGTTATCAATTTAAAATTTTAATATTTGAGAGTGAGATTGTTATTAAATTATCTCACTCTCAGTTATTAAATTAAAAATTAAATTGGAGATAATAAAATTCTCATTTATCAATTTAAACAATTAATAACTGAGTGAGATAATTTAATTATTAATATAATAATAATTTTATAAATTTTTATCTCAGTAAAATGTAATAATGTAATATTAATAAAATTATTTAATAGCTAAGATAATGATAAATAATGAAATACCATTATAGAGGTAACTCAATAATGTAAGAAATTTTTATAGTATTTTAAGTTATTATAAGAAACAAAAAAAAAAACACTGTTCTTACTTAGAATTCATAAATTTATGTCAATTCTGGTGCCCCATCCTAAACCTGTCAACACATTCGGCCATCAACTCATCAATGGAGATGTGAGAATAACAAGACCCTGAGGTTCAGAAATGTTTGTCTAGAAAATTTTATGCTATAAGTTAGTGATATTTGTTTTAGAAGAGATTAATTTAATTTTAAATTTGCTAATTTTATGAAAGTAACATTTCATAAACGTATATTTTATTTTTGCAGGATTTTTAAAACCAAAAATTAAGTTTTGTTTACATTTCTCTAAAAAAAAGTTAAAAATGGCAGTTTCAATTGGTTTTTCGGAAGAATCGACTAAAAATCATTATAATTTCTCTTTGAAATACTCCACAGTATTTTTTTCTGGAATTAGAAAATTTAATCCTTTAACTTTCAATTTAAGCTTGGGTGGGGTGTCTTCAAATAGGATTTTTACTTTGTGAAAAATACATTTAAACCTTAGGTATACAAATTTTTGGCGGTTCTAGACCAGTAGATGAAATAAGTATTGTTTAAAATAATCCGAGTGTCTACTTAGATACAGGTATCCACTAAAAATAATGTTTGGGATAATAAAAATGTCAGATTAAAAAAAATAAAAACCATTAATTCTCTACTGCCCACCCCTCTCTATTGCCCACCCAACTTCTCTATAGCCTCGTCATTGATGCTTTTTAATTTCAGAGTTGAATGAGAGCAATAACAATCAGACAATTGCGTCATTCTCTGTAGATGTTAAGATTTCCATCTTCAATCAGATACCAGTGCAAGCACAACTAAATTAAAATCAATACACAAACCAATGACAGGTGAGGGTGGGGTAGAAAATAGGGGGAGGTGTCCATTGGCATTATGGAGGGGAGATGTGTTGCTGTCAAAAGAGAGAGGAGAGGAAAAAAAAAAAAAAAAAAAAAAAAATTTGCAACTGGCCCAAGAATGAAAAATGGTGTTAAAGACAAAATATCTGGCAGCTAAAAACCAAAGCCATCAGTTCTTTCAGTGAAGTTGTCTTCTGGATTTGTGTCTGATTTACTGTGTGTGACTGCACATCCTTCCTTCTTCCCGCTCTCTATGACTGGGCCCCTCCCCACTTATATTCTGGTTTTCTTGCAGCTGACAAATGGGAATTTGGTAGATAGAGAGAGAGAATGACAGGTAGAAGACAGACTGATTGTCTAGGAGGCAATTATTTTGATGAATAAAGAGAATGGGGGTGAGGGGAATAATGGAATTGAGAAAAAGTGAAAAATGAAAAAAAAACAAAATGAAAAAAAACAAAAATTTATTTTGGATAGACTTAAGATATGTTGATAGCTCGATTATAGTCAATGTAATTGCATGTATAGACACAGAAGACAATCTGTTTGTACTCAGCAACACTTCATTTGTAGGTGTAGGTGTATATATGTGTATATATGTGTATTATAGGAGAGGCTGAAAAGTTCTTGGCCCAACAAAGAAGAGATTTTAAAAAAAAGAAAAAGAAAAATCTGTTGTTTTGCTATTTTGTCATGTTATAGAAAGAGGTTGTGTGTATGTCAAACAAGTTCATAGCTTAATGATGTAAAAGTATTTAAGTAACTATTTTTTAATAAAAATTTTCATTCTTTGTCAATGCACTTAATCCATAGGTGAATTATTGATTCATTCTCATATATTTCTAAACAATCAATGGATACTTTATCTGACTTTATTTCTGATGACTAAACGTTATTTTGTGGATACCCTTGTTTGAATAAACATGTCATCAGAAAAAAAGATTTTTTTTTTTTTTAAATATTTATTTTCTTTTCCATCAGAATTTTTTTGAATGTGGAATAAAGTGGAATTGTTTCAATTTTGCAATTTTATGTTGTCTTGTTTTCATTGGTTGGGGAGATGTCACATGTTCATTTTATGACATAACTTTCGTTTATTCTTTTAATCGGTATCACCCCATGCAAGGTAGTAAAGCCACTAAGACACAAGGGGTTACAGGGTGTGGAAGAATTAGAAACAGAAACATTAACAATGAACAGGAAGAGGAAAGAGTAATCACATGGTCAGTAGATAGCGATTGACATTGCATTTAAATTTTCGAACATTAACATTTGACTGGAAAGCATGGAGCCGGAAAGGTGTTCCACAAGTGAGAAGTGCAAGAAAAGAAACTGTTAGCATAGAATTTATGGTTACATCTAGCCAGTTCAGCTGTAAATTTAAACTATGTTTCTTTGTATTACTATGTATGTATCATGTGATATTGCTATGTATGTATCAATTTTTGTGGGTGTCATGTGTATAACTTATGATATCTGCATGCCTGTTTAATTATTGAAATGTTAGTGTAATTTAAAGGAGTACTAAAAATTGGATATATTGATAAATTCTGGAAGTGAAAGTGTAATACTGGGTCATGTCACCTGCAAATATTTGGATTTTACATTCTTTAAGTAGTGGTTTTATGAAAATTGGTGACCTAGAAAAGTCCATCTAACAAGTGTTTATGGTGTTTCGGTTATTTATTTATTAAGATTCCTTCTCAGCATTTTCTCGATAATGGATTGTGTTTGTTTCTTTTGGAGTGAAACCAGCAAAGGGCCAAAATGAAGAAAAACAAATCAGCAGGACCCGATGGAATTGTAATAGAGATGCTGGCAGCTTTAGATGATTTGACAAAATTACAGACATACAAAATATCTCTGCTATCATATATTTTATTTATTAAGTTGATCTATATTCTGTTGTTAACAGGAGCAAAGAATGGCCAGTTAAATTTAAAGCCTTCAAAATGAAATTATTCTTTTTTAATCATCTAAGAGAACACTTCTACCTTCCATCAGAATGGCTGATGCTAACCTCCAGAAGAGTGATTCATTGTGCCTTCTCAGATTTTGCCACTGACATGAAGCCTTTTCTTACCAGAATTCTATCTTACATATTTATAAGTCTATTATTTGTCCAGGCGTTGAATATTGCTGCCACAATTGGTCTAGTGCTATTGCTATATATTTAGAGAACACTTTCCCATCACCATAGTGTAGATTACCTGTGCCTTTTCTATAAATACTTTCATGTAATTGTTCTGGTGAACTTCCCTTTATGGTGTTTAGACTTTATGAATTTAAGTGCAGTACTAGATTGATGGCAATGTCTCATCATTTTACAGTTGAAGTGGCTTGATGTAACTGTAAGTTCTATGTCAATAGTTTCTTCTGTTGCACTTATCACTTGTGTAACTGTCTTCCGGCTTCTTGCTTCCCAGTCAACTTTGATCTTCAAAAATTTAAATGCAATGTCAATGATTATCTTATGTCTTTTTAATTCCTGTTCTATTTATTGTCCTCTCTCCTTAATAGTATTTTTTTCTCATATTCTCTAACACTCAATAACCACTTGCATCTTAGCTGCTTCATTGTGCATACGCACACATATACGTATATTTCGTAGTAAAAGGGGTTTTTCATGCTGGAAATATACTTTTGGCATTAAGGATATATTAAGGATATATCAGGCTGTGTCATGTTTTTTTCAGTCATATTACAACTGTCCTATAAGGCAACTGACTTTCATCATATATGAGTAGGGAAAGTTGACAGCCCATCTTGACTTTTGAACTAAGATGACACGTAACAGATATTCTTAGGTAAACTAATAAATACTTTACTATATTTTAAGTAAAAGCAAGCAATGTTTTTTTCAAAATCCATTTTAAAAAAATCATTCAGTTAGCTAATTGTCATTGAATCCTATATTTCTATAATGGCTACTTTGTTTTTGAAAATGTTTTATTTAGAGGGTTAAAAGTGTTGCTAGCAGACATGAAATTTAAGCAGGTTTTCCTCATATATGGAGATGGCAAACCAAAAGAGAAATCAAGCAGGTACATGCTGTGTCCATCTTAAATGACAATATAAAAATGGATGATTGGACTCAAAGATTTTGTCATTATTTATTTACTTATTTTAAATAATAATTTACTTAACACATGCCTATAATACCTACTATTTTATTACATTGGTCCATGATGTCAGAAATAAATGTTGGTAGTAGATATTGAATTTTCCTGGCAGTAAACCTAATTTATTTTGC
>OZ038485.1:120226827-120304327 GCA_964036315.1 Acanthosepion esculentum | reverse complement strand
TGGAGCCAAAGTCCATTAAAAACCTTTAGAGCATTGTCAAGATGGATATTTGTGAGGGCATCAAGGAATTTGTATCCCAAAACATCAGAAGCAATATTCGCTCTTGATAAAGCTATTACACCTGAAGTAATTTTCAAATTAACTTGTCAACAGTCAGCTATACAAGTCATTACAGAGAATGAAAATTATTTCTGTAAAATTACTTTTCTACTATATTGTATCAAACTTGCTATAAGCACTTTTGCATGTTATTTTTTGGATAAATTATTGTTGTGCTAGTCATAAACAATTCTATTTTATGCTGCAAGCTATGATTTTGGAATATTTCACATATATATGTATGTTAGTATATATATGTATATATGTATGTTAGTAGGATGTAGAATAGTATCTGAAACAAAAGTGGAGGTAATGAGACAATGTGGAAAACTTTTACAGACAATGTATTGTACTTTGTGTCGTAGGCGTCTTCAAGTTGGAATAAAAGACAAATCTGTGTAAGAAAAGCATATTGGAATTTTTGAGGAAGGGAGTAATAAATAATGACATCAGATACTACTGCCAGAAAGTGCTTTTTTTGTTTTTCAAACTGAAGCCATTAATGTCTGCTAGATTTCAAATTAGCTCACAGTATATCTTTGTTTTTTTTTTCTCTATTAGTTTGTATATGGTATTTTGCTATTATTACTTTTGGAATGATTAACTTCATACACAATATGACCAATCATGGGGAATTTTGAGATCAGTGCACAGTCAATACCTTTTCTTCTTAGTGAAATCCTATTTCTTCTGAACAGACTGGAATTTATTAAGTCAAAATTATGTTCAGATGCATTAAGATGAACTGCCAATACATTTAAAGTGTTATTATCCAGTATATCACTGCAAGGTTCATATAGTCTTTTTTTTTTTATTAGAGTTCTACATATTTTGTCAATATATCTGGCAACATTATCCAATAAGGTTATTTATTACCCTATCCACAAAAAATTGCAACCTGCTTTCCTTGCACACAGACTTGTGTTTCATTCCCACTTGAAGATGCCTACCACACAAAGACAAAACACATCTGTAAAAGTTCTCCACTTTGTTTCATCATCTCCACATGCACTATATATATATATATATATATATATATATATATATATATATATATATATATACATACAAACTTCCTGATGAGTGGACTGAACAATTACAAAAAGGTTCATCTACAAAACTCTGGAGTCAGGGTGATGAATATAACATCAATCAACCCAGAGACAAATTTTATATTTGTATTAATCATTATATATATATATATATATATATATATATATATATATATATATATATATATATATATATATAACTGAATTAAGAGAATGTGCAGCTTCTAGCACTTGCAACCTGATGATCTTAAATGTGAAAAGTTTACTCACTAGCAAATTGTCATCCAGTTTTTCTTTATTCAATCTTCGATTACACATTCTTCTAACCCTGTTGCAACCTAGAAATGGTTACTGAATGAGGAATAACCAAAACGGAGGTTGGAAATGAAATGGTAATCTTTATAACATCAACAAAATACAATACTCACAAGTGGCATGAAGTAGGTAAGCCACTGATAGTGGTGGACTACTTAGTATATTACTTCCACTTACAATAGTGTCCAATGCATTTGTGAGGACTGGGACATACCCATTAGTGTTCATAGGTATGGTACATAACCCCACCCCCCAGATATTGAGTATTTTTTTAAACGTTTTTTACGAGGCATGATTCTTATTTTACACCTATTGGTTTAAGTGATATATACTCTTTTTCTAGAGCTGTTCACTGTGTGATGACCATAAGTTAGAATTTGTTAGTCATGAGTATTACATCCAAAACTGTCACAGAATTTCTGACAAAGAGGAAGATAATTGGATAAGCTATTAATGAAACAATGCGAATACTCAAAACAAAAACAAAATAAGACCCGGAAGGTGAAGCTAATAACACAAGATGCAAATGAAGAGAAGAGCCTGAAATTCAGTGATAACTCTCTTATACTTTTCCCCGATTATTGTATTAGGCTGGTGCAAAAATAATGTCGTTTTCTCACATGAAGTTGAACGTCAAAAAACGACATTATTTTTGCACCAACCTAATACTGTGCTAATAATAAGGCATTTTGCCAAAATATCCGAGGAGACAGAAATAGAGAAAGTGGAAGCATTATGCATTCAGCATAAAAACAACAATTAGTCAAGGCTCCTTATATTCATTTCATCCTCTTGATTTCATCTGAATCCAAAGATATTCAAAAAGGATATCTACAGAATTAAGGTAAAGATATTTTTGAAAATTATGAAATTTCCATGTCGCAATGATTGGTTAATGATCAAAATCACCCAAAAAAACTAAAAGACATCTACTTCCACACTAAATTGTGAAGTTTCCAAGAATGCCAACAGGCCAAAAGGAAGTAAGTAAAAAAAAAGTTTAAATTGTTATAATGGATGAAAAGAATAACTAAAGTTAAAAATAGATATACAAGGTTTCAGAAAAGAAGGTGGGGTCAGGTATAAGGATCCAGAATATAAACCAAAAATATCACTGCCCTAAAATAAAATATTATGCAATACTTTTATAGCACAAAATTCTTAAGAAAGGTTCATGTGTAGAAAAGGAAAATCTGATAGATTTTTTTAATCAACATAACTTAGATTTTTTACTGAATAAGGTATGAACCATAACTTTCCCCATTTTTTTTTTTAAAAAGATAAAGAGCACAGCATGCTGAGCTTGTAACTGCTCTTGATTGGATTTCAGATGCCCAAAATTTGCAGAGAAATTCTGTGATAGAAAAGAGCTGAGGATGGGGATATGTCAGCTGCCAGGTGGTGGTGGTGGTGGTTGTTGTTGTTGTTGTCATGACGACAATGTTTGCATGGAAGTGCAGATAGTGGTTGTGTGTGTGGCTTACAAACCAGCTAACCACACTGCCAAACAACCATGCCAGTTTGGATATTTTTCTATTTATTTATTTTTTGTTGTTGTTGTTGTTTTTTTCCTTCCCCTTTGCTGGCCTCCACATCTGCAAGGCGATGATACTGTACTAATAAAAGAGACAGATGAAAAATTCCATCCATCTAACAAAATCAAATCTGATAGACAAAAACAAACAACAGAAGAAAAATGTGAATAAATTTAAAGAATTAAGAAAATATCTACAAGTGGGGTCAGGAAAAAAAAGAAAAGAAAAAGGGAGCCTTTTTCATATTTTCTGTCAGCATGAAAAATATCCTCTCCCAAATTTTCTCTCAGAATTCCATCCCAGGTGATTTGCGTGTGATAGTGGTGGGATAGAAACATACAAAACTTTCTTTAAAAATCATTTTTTCAAATGAAACCATTTTAGTGGTTGGAGGGGTGGTTATGAAAGTGTCTACATTAAAAAACAAAAAAAAAAAAAAAAAAAAAACCCCTTCAAATCTATATTTTACAAGCCATCTCATGTACTTTCCCCTAGAACACTAAACATGGGTATATAGTACCCAGTGCAAATTTTCCTATTTTTAATTACAAATTTCAGTACCTGATTTTCTTACCTAAATAAGATGTTTTTCAGTTCCTATTAATGTTAACTCAAAGTACTAAGTTTGAAGTGCCTGCATGTAAAATATTTCAAAATAAAGATTTATATTTAATATTTTTTTGATGTTTTCAAAATCGGGTATGATATACCCATGGTTAGTAGTGGCATAACTTTAATTGATGGTTAGTGTTCTAGGGTTAATTTTATATGCTTGTAAAATCTCATTTTTAATAGTATAATGATAAAAACATTTTTGTGAATTTTTTCTAAGTTCACATTTCATAAAAACTTAGTTTGGCACAAAGCCAAAGCTTTGAGGGCATTTGAAATGACTAAATTAGTATACCAGTCTCCAAGCTGAATCCAATAAACACCTGAATATAGGGAGTTACTTATCAACTTTTAGTCTGGCACAAGGTCATTAGAATAAGAAACCCAATAAAAGTTAAGATTATACTTATGAAATGGTCAGGAAGATGACATATCACCATGCTATCAAGTGTAGCCTATTACTTTTATAGAAAAACTTGTCCCGTCAACTCTACCTTCAAAACATTTGATCAATAAACAAATTTAACCATGATAGTGTTATTTTATCTTTTTAAAATTCGCTTTCAAGATATAACGAAAGAGTTTTTAAAGTTTGATAATTTTGTAATAAAAATGTTTCTTTGAAAAATTTTCATTAGAGAAATAAAAATTTAATTGTAATTTTTAAACAGCGTTAAGGTAATAATAATAATACTTCACAATATACACAGAACAATCAAAGCTAATCGCCCTGACATCATGATTAGAGACTGCAAAGACAAAATGTGCCTCCTTATTGACATGGCAGTCCCTGCAGACTGCAATATATCTTTGAAGATCATTAAAAAAAAACAACTACAAAAATACAAGGACCTTGAAATCGAAATCTCAAAAACGTGGCACATGAGAACATCAACAATCCTTGTTGTAGTTGGAGCCCTCGGATTGGTTGGAAAAGATTCCAATAGACTAATTGAAGGGATTCCTGGTAGCCTATGCCTTAATGAAATACAAAAACAAATGTTCTCACGAGTACAGCTCACATCTTACGGAGGGCTTTATCTATGTAAAATATGTGATTTCTTTTTCTTTTCTTTTTCAAAATTGCTCAGTGGAAAATGTCATAGATGCTATTTCTGACCTTAGGTCTCTGGTCAAGACCTGGAAATGAATGAATACACACCAGAACCCAAAGGAAATAATAATAATAATAATAATAAAAAAGTGAAAACAAATGTTTTTAGAAACTAAATGACTCAATCAAAAATGTCCTTGTATGGCTGTTGGGTAAAGTAAGCAGGTAAAAGAAAAAGTTTAATCGGTCATCTCCAAACAGATTAGCATTCTACAATATATGAGAAGTAAATCCATTACCGAGTGACTATCCTTTATTATTAAGTGTAGTCGGTCAACCAGTCAAAGCATGTCACAAACATGTATGGAGCGATGTAATAAAAAAAGTTGCCAACAAGCACAACTTTATTAAAAACAAATGAGCTTATGCAAATTAAATTCTACAGGCAAGGAAGGTGGCCATTGCAAAGAGCGTGCCAAATCCCATGCAATATGGTTAAACAGAAAAGAGGAAAACTTGCAGTTTATATACGCCATGATATCATAAGATTTACTAAATAAATACCTCAAAACTTTTACTTTAATGGATTTTAGGATTTCTTCTTTTGACCCTCTGAGTTTACCACTACTCCATCATTTAGATGTGGTTATTTTCTGCAATATCAAAGTTAATATTTTTGATGAGATGGGCATTTTTTTTTTTAACTTAAATATATTTTAGGAAGGGCAGAGAGTACAACAGTCCAAACGTTGTGATAACAACAACAATAGTCCGAATATAAATAGTGCAAATAATGATAACTCCTCATCCCAGAAATACAAACAGAAGGTGATCAGGGGATAATAACAACAAAGACGAGGACAATAGTCCGAATATAAATAGTGCAAATAATGATAACTCCTCATCCCAGAAATTCAGACAAAAATATTTTAGAAAGTTTCAGCACTAAGTCTGTATATTGTAAAAATCAAGAAGCAAGGGATTGTCCATGATCAGGAATTCACATTAGCATTATTGTGAGAACAAGATTATTATATACATAATTAGAATTTAATCAATTCTTTATTTATATTTTACTTTCACTCTTTTCTGCAATTAAAATATTTATACCAATATTCATGCTGTTTACTAAACCTAGCTTAATTTGGCACAAGGCCATAAGTATGGTGCACCCAATGCATGGGACAGAGATGAAAAAAGACAAGAAAACAGATTCTGATTAAAGATTAATGACAAAAAGTCATTATATTACAATAAAAAGAAAAATGTAGAGGATACAGCTCCAGTTTGGTGTCTCTTGTTCTAGGTAAGCCAAGAGATGTGTACAGCTGTAGGATTTGATTTGTCAGCAAAAAATATATAAAAATTTAAAAAGAAAACTAGAAAGATGATGCCTCCAAATTAAAACAGTTCAGTACCAAGAATTTTTTTATTTTTAAATTCCATGTTTCCTCAGGACACTTTTGATCATGTCCCCTCAGAAGATTTATTTTATCTGTGAATTGCCATACATTCTAGGGAAAGATAGTGGAGTGGTTTCCTGTTACCTTCTACCATGTTTTAGGATTTAGAGTTTTCCTTCCCTTAGATTGGTTGTCACACAGCCCAGTCTACACAGCTATTTAACTAGAGAGAGAAGAGAAGGAGTCATATCTATCTCAAAGGCATTAGTGTAAAAGTGAACGTAATAGACTGGCCCAGAATTTGAACTTAGATTCCAATTTCCATATTGATATTTGTTACACTATGCACATATTCTTAAGAACAAGAAATAAATGCACTACAATGAAAAGGGAAGTGTAATGCAATTACTGGATAATAAAATTAATTTTTTTTTTTTTTACTACTTTATAATACTGACAGAAAATGGATGGTAAGTATTCTGATTACTTGTGTGTGTCTATACACATTTAAAATTTGCTATATCTATAGGGGAAAAGTCCTCAATATCAAAAATTTGTAGATATAGACAATGTGGCCATCAGAATGAACACCTCATGGTTACTGTCAGTTTCACTTGAGATAAAGTGTTAATACTTTTTGGAGTTCTAGAGCCTGCAAAAGAAGTAGCAACACTTTGAAGATTGCATATTTACCTAACAGAAAACAGTGATCATTAAACGATTCATTTCCAAATTTATCCAGTCTAATGATCACAATGAGTCATAGTTGTCAATTTTCTATCAAGAATATAAAATCTCTCTATTGTACCTGTTTTGAGAGTTAATATTAAACAATCTTTCATGAAAAGCCATTTATGCAACTCAAGCATCAACATATTTTTCTATTAAGCCATGATAAAATCTTATGCAACTTTGAGTATAGACAAAAGATCTCCTGGTGAAAGGAAGGAAAATACCTTAATCAAAACATCCGAAATAAAAAAAAAAACAACAAAGAGGAGGATTTTGCTAGATTTCACTGTATTAATAGAAATCAAATCAATATTTATTTGGGGAATTTTCACATATATTTTTACCCCTACAGTCTGTCTGAAATTATGCAAATCAAATAAACCGCAATAACACAAAGATTTCTAAACTAATTGTTATGGTCCAGGTTAGGACCAAGGAAGAACAACACGAATACAAGAGTAGAAATAACGAAGATATATTACACGGAATAATAATACAAGATGTGGAAGGTGTTAGTATGACTGTCAGTCTGGTTTGGAGTGAACTACTATCAGCTCGACTCGATTCGTCCCTCTCTCTTGAGAGGCGTAGTATACATAGTGTTAGGAAGAGTTCATTCTGTAGTCATAGGTAAGGACACATAACACTAATATTTGTCAAATTTAAATTTTGTCTATTTCCATCCTTAGTAAAATATTTAATTAAATTTTCTGCCATTTTTAATGGTTAGTTTTTAAGATATTTGGAATTTATGAAAATGGACTCCGATTCCTCAATCTGATGCGAATTAAACTAATATTGGCTTAAAACCTCTGAAATCTAATAAAAAGTATTTTTTCTTTTTGTCCATAGTACATGTTGAAACATGGGTAAAGGGAAGGATGTAACAAGTGCTTAAAAACAGAAAATAACCAAGTTATTGAGTGAGGGAATGTTCACATTGGAGATATCAAAGGAGCTTTGCAGAAATCATTGAATGTTAAAGAAGGCTGTTGAAAATATAAGTTGAGAATTCAAAGCAAATGAAAAGCATTTAAGAACTTGCTTCCTGGAGAAGAACGTAAACTAAAGCGAGTTATAGTGAAACAATCACTTTTGACTGGCGCTCAGATATTTGAAAAGACTGCAATTGAGGGAGTCAAGAAGGACAAAATGTGAAGAAAAACTATGTGAATTGGGATCTGTAAAAAAGTCTCCTAGGCAACCTCGTCTCACTAAAGCAAATATTTTAAAGCATCAAAATTGGGCCAAGAAATACATGAAAATTGATTTTTCTTTTAAGGTAATTTTCACAGATGATTCTTGAGTGACATTTGATGGAGCTGATGGATGGGCCAAAGGATGGATTTTACCCAATCCAGACATGACTGTGGCTAAAAAAAGTAACAATGAGGTGGTAGTGTTATGATATGGGTTAAAATTGTCAACCAATTCATTATTGGACCATTCAAAGTCGATGAAGAAATTAAACTGAACAGTGATAATGACTGCGATTTTATGAACAAGACCTTCTTTGCATGGTACAAGTCCCAGTCTCAAAGTGAAGTGAGTATTTATGCACGACAATGCTCCTTCTCATGTATCTAAGCTTACCAGTGAGTTATTTGAGCATAAAAGATTTACAGGAGAGAAGATAATGATATGGCCACCATCAAGTCCTGATCTGAATCCGATCGAAAATCTATGGTCAATTTTTAAGATGAAATTATATGAAGGTGGCAAACAACATAACAGCAAATCAGACCTATGGGAAGCAATTAAAACAACCATGTCAGAAATTGAACCTGCTGAAGTAAAAAAAAATGAACAAAAATCAATGGATTACTGGGTTATTAAGAAGGGTCACTATACTAAAATGTAAAGGATTCAAAGACTTATCATATGTGTTTGTTATTTGTTCTATTATAGGTGTTGATCAATTTTTGATGATTTTATTAGCTTTTTATTGAAGTAAAATTGATTATTTGATTTTGCCTAATAACTTTAGACAGCAGTTTTTTTTAGAAGACATCAAAAAACTTCAATAAAACATATTTTGATGTTACCAAAAAGTTTAACTTAGGCTTTGTTTTGACATCTAAATTGATTGTTTAAAATTTGACAATTTTTTTCCAAAGCAAATTTGAATTATTGAAATTTATATGATTTGCTTAATAACTTCAAACAGGATATCTGTCTATATTTCTGAGATGAGGTATTATGTACACTACTTACATTATTCGGACCATTGTCCTCATCTTTGTCGCCATATTTATTACGTTTCGGCTGTTGTATGCTCCGGCCTTCTTCAGGTGGTTGGAATGTCGAACTGAACCCTTTATTTCACTCACTGGGGTAGACTGTTCTAGTTCCATGTGCCATGTTTAATGGAGGTCAGTTATCAGTTATCTCCTGTTAATTTCCCAGTAATAAGGAGTGCCAGAGAAAAGCGATAATAACAACAAAGTTGCAATATGAGCTCTGGTAAAAACATAAAATAATAATATCAAAAATTGCAATATGATCACTGGTAAAAATGGTTGCTGAAGACATTAGGTTTATAATACCCAGAAATTCATACACAGATGTCCTCAAGGACACATGGCACAGTGGATAAAGGTGTTGGTTAGATCCAGTGACAGGACCCAAAGAGTGTGAGTTCAATAAGGTTAAGGCAGTGGAGAACTTGCAGAGGGAAATTAACAGGAGATAACTGATAACTGACATCCATTAAACATGGCATGTGGAACGAACAGTCTACCCCAGTGAGCAAAATAAAGGGTTCAGTTTGATATTCCAACCACCTGAAGAAGGCCGGAGCATACAACGGCCGAAACGTTGTAATAAATATGGCGACAAAGATGAGGACAATGGTCCGAATAATGTAAATAGTGTCCAAAAAGGATGTACATTATGGTTGTCAACTCATGTCCAGGCATGAGTACCTCTCATATATAAATGGAAACATGTTCTTATATATTTTATTGTCTCAGATTACATATAAGGTGACTTTTCAATCCAGAGCATGAGATGAACATCATTCTACTTGTATAACATGAAAGCATACTCCTGCAGGTATATTTTCGTATAGGTGCTGAGATTTAAAATAACATTCCAATCAACCAATCAATCAAACCACTTTGCGATATAGTGCACATATAGATTTTTTCATGAATAGTCACTGATAGAATGATGCTGCTGTTGACTTATGAGGATGGCCATTATTAGGCATAAGGCTGTCATGAGCATACTCATTGCAGGTTTATATCCAAAAAGTTTCTTTGCAGATATTTGTTTGTGTACATACACTGATGAGTCAAAAGTCAAGAGAGAGCAGTATGTATAGGTCATGGTAGGTGGCACCAACATACCATAATATCATAGAAATTCCCAGACCTATTTCAGTTATCTTGCATCTGGTAAGTCAGTGTGAGCATTAGCTAGATTGCTCATTATCAGAATTCAAACATGACATGAGGCCAAAATGGTGAAACATTGCTGAAATTATGAAGACATTAGACATTTCTTGATTTACAGTGTAACGTGTGTTGCAGTAATATCTGCCGGAAGACATTACTGCTCACTATGCACAACACAGTTATTGACAACACAAGTTGTCTATGAAATTTTGACCAAAAAATTCCAGGACAAAATAAGAAAACTCCAGAACAATCTCTAATGTCATTTTCCTCCAAGAAAGATAAAATTTTGCCTGAAGATTATGGTTTCTGATTCCAAATTGGCACTTAAAAAAGAGAATGCCTTACCCAACCAATTTATATAAAGGATCAAACAGACTGATACAGATTAACAAAAGTAAACTAAATGAATGCAAGGCCAAAAGAGTTTAATCAACCTGTGTTGGAAGGTTTAATGTAAACTATTTTCCTTAATAACATTCCTAAAAAAAACAAAAAAACAATCAGTATTGCTAAAAGGTTTTACAGGGATAGGAAACGTAAAAATAATCAAATCAACAAAAGCTATTCCTTAAAAAGGTATGGAATATTACAGGGGCTCACAACTTTTTTTTTATCCTTTTTACTATATGTCAGAATGTCATACACTGCCTTCCCAAGATTGTCAGGCTCAAAAGGTGCATTCCAAATAATATGCATATATAAAAATAATCTTTTTTTTTTCAATTCAGTACATATATATATTTACATGGATTATTTTTTATAGAAGAGTCCCCCGCCCTTTACATTCATGAGGGGCTGTAAATCAATTTAAATTCTGTAAAAAAAAACAAAAAAAAAACAAAAAAAACTCAAAAATAACAAAAACATAAAAGATCCCCCTTGAAATTCACCTTGGAGGATGGGAGGAACCACCCCGCCCCAGCTGAGAATCTCTGAAGTATTATAAAGAATTACTGAAATTTACAGCACTTGTTCATTTTATTATTGTATCTCAACATCCCATTAAGATCCACATCAGAGCAATTCAGGAATTGCATACAGCCTGACAAATTCCAAGTCATTTCCCCAAAAATATAAATTCCAGACCAAAAAAATTCTGACTTTTTCAATATTTCCAGGACCAATGGACAATCTGGAATAGATCATTTATAGTCATAACCAGAGGTGTCTGACTAGAATTGTCAGTAATAATAGACAAACAACATTGGTTCAAATCACATTCATATTCAATACAGGAAGTACCAGATGAATAACCAGCAGGTCTATTTGGCGTTCTTTAGCTTCTATGAGATATAGGAGCAGAAGGCCCACTCATGTACCACTGTTAGCATCATGAAACTGGACAATACTTTATCTGGGGGCTTGTTATATCATTAATTGGATGATAATGAAGAACTGGAAATATGCTGTAGAGTCTGACAATTCACAGTTCCATTTGTTTCAGACCAATGATAGGTTTTAGACCCATGACATCATGGACCCCAACTGTCAACAAGGCCCAATACAAGCTACTGGAACTTCCATAATGGTATTTGGTGTGTTCACATAGCATGGGTTGGGGCATGCTGTTTTACCTACTGCTATTGACTAGTGCCTACTACACTACACTATATTGTGACCAATTGTATGCATTCAGTATTTACTTTATTGAAATTTTGGATGGACGTGTTGTCTCTCCTTGAATTTGGAATGTCACAAATTATACTAATGTTGGTTTAAAAAGTTGAATGCACATGAAACATGATCGACCAATGGGAATCAAACACAAAAGTAAAAATAGCAGAATTTCTTTCTTTTCTCGATATCTCATTCTCTGATGAAGCTTTAATAAAAAAATGAAACCTGTTACATTGATAAATATTTCCTATTTATTCTTTATATATATATATATATATATATATATATATATATATATATATATATATATATATAAAATGAATTGTCATATTATGATTATCGGTGAATAACAATAATTTAGCTTAAAAACTGTTTTGAAAATGAAATTTGCCTTCACCTCTAAATTGTTTAAACTCCTTCTTCTATAAAGAAACCATTGTTAATAATGGTCTTTTTATAGCCATCATCTTCTTCAGAAAGAATCAAATTGAAGTATGTTTTTTTTTTTCCAAAAAGACTCCCTATCTCTGTTTCTTGCTTGATTCTGTGTTTTAACAGCAAAATCACAAGCCAGTAAAGCCAAATTATTTTGGCAAGGCCAGAAGGAAAGAAGAAAAGAAGAAAAGAAGGAAAAGCTGTTAACAAGAATAGAAACAAGCAGGCAAACAATCAAACTCTTCATGTTGGACAAGCAGAATATATTACACTATATGAAATAAGTTTTAACAAGAAATTTGGCATTTATATGAAAGAAAGTGCTTGAGGCCAGGATATAGAGTCAAGACAGATAAACAGAATAATTTTTAATTCAGACAAAAGTCAAGAAGATTGAGAAACTGAATTTGTACATTTAGATACAGTAGATAAGAGTATGGTTTTGTCTGTCAGTAATTCCTGACCACTGACAATCCCATTATTTCTAATTTTCAGTACACAACAGTCAGTTCTCAAACAAAATTTAGAATAAAAATTGCAAAATTCAATGATGAATTATTAATTTTTTCTCCTCCTATTGCCATATAGATTAGGATGTTACAGCAGATACAAAATTATAGAAAGTAAGTTAGTGGAGTAGTGGTAATCTTTCTAACTATACTGAACTCAATTACTGTAAATACTAAAATACAAATATGATTATTGTTTCTCTGCCATCAACATTTGTGATGTCACTATATAATGATTGAAGTGAATTAAATTTCAACAATATTTAATAAAACCTAACTAGGATATCTTAGGTTAAATATATAGCTAATGTATATTTAATAATAATAAAAGGATTAAAAATCCAAGACAGTAGGCTGAAGAAATAGGAGGCCAGGGCTTCTTAAACTATTTTTCAGTTTTAACATAATATTAAAAAATTAACACTCACAACAAAATTTCCTTAAGTTCTTGATCAGTTTCATTTTATTTTTTCATGGAGATTTTTTTATAATTTTTTTTTAAAGAATAAAGAAAAACTTTTCTTAAATGTTTAATCATTCAATTTCATGAATATGTGAAAAATGTGTAAATTAGAATTTTTCGAATTTAGATAAATTTAAACAACAGTCTGAGAAATTAGAACCTCATTCTTCAAAACAATATTTTCTTACTGTGGATATTTACCACAAAAACTATTTTTTTTAAGTAGGGAAAAATATAAAATTCTATATAAATAAAATCATTCACCTTTCATTCATCTAAGTTTAAATTAATTCCTTAATCCTTTAATGCATCACAAACACACACACTTCATTTCAGCCTTCAATACGTCATGAACTCTTCTTTCAGCCTTCAATACGTCATGGACTCTTCTTTCAGCCTTCAATACGTCATGGACTCTTCTTTCAGCCTTCAATACGTCATGGACTCTTCTTTCAGCCTTCAATACATCATGGACTCTTCTTTCAGCCTTCAATACATCATGCACCCCTTATTCACCTTTCAATGTGTCATGCATCCCTTATTCAGCCTTCAGTACATGATGCATCTTTCATTCAACCTTCTATACATCAGTTTATACAATGCAAGTTTAGACAGGTTAAAAACAAAAAATGAAAACATGGCAGCATTGTTTTTGTACAAAAATAAAATAAAATAAAAGATAGAATTAATACCAAACACCTACAATAACGTCTACATGTGCCATATTAATCCTGCATAATTAGATTTGAAGAAAGTGTATCTATAATTTTCTCTCCTATCTCCAAAAGTAGAACAGCCTGAGGAAATCTTTCATAAGTCGAAATGCTACAAAGTTAAAAAGCAATTATCAGTAATTTATATGAGGGAAATATTTTAGTATTCCCAGACCCCCCAAATAATCATGATTGTAGAACATTAATTTGTTGAGTGAAGATAGGTTTGTAATGTTTTATGTGCCAACAAAAAACTGGTTGATAGAAAAATACGTGAAGCTAAATAGTCATATATAATATATGCAAATCCTCCCATATACTTCAAATCATTGCTTATAATATCTGGTACACTCCAAATGCCATTACACTGTAGTTATAAAAGAGTACATTTTAGCAAGAAATCAACACCTAAGCTGAAAAGGGGAGCCAAGACTGTATACAGGTTTATACTGCTTTAATACACTTTACTGTATTGATTTGAGTATTTTAGGTTTTCCTAACTCTTGTAAATAATGTTTGACACTTGACCTGAGTAAAATTCAAATATTTTAATATTTTCTTATTATATAAAAGATTGCATTAGAAAAATGTTTTCCAAATGCTATATGCATCAGTGATTGCATCAAATATTAAGCAACTAAAACTAATACACTTTTAAATCAAAATCACTCCTGCATATTAAAACTAAATAAGAAATGTCAAAATTGATAATGTCATTAGTGTTATTACATATGAAAAACCATACAATGTTATGTTTTAATGTTAGCAAAAAAACTATTGTATCTACCCCAAAATTGAATTCTTGGTCAATGTATCCTTCCACAAAACATTATTGAAATTAATTTTAGAGATATTGTGCAGACAAACATTAGTAAATATTTGGATTAGTATTAAGTTCAACTGTGTTGGCAGAGGTAAAAATCATTACATTAAAATTCTTTTTAGGAGTGTTGTTAATATTTGTGTCATACCGTACTTATGGACTATAATGGGTATATCCCAATCCATATAAATATGGTAGAATATACTGTATGTGGTAGTCATTTGGATTCATTGGGATTTCACTTGTTATTCACCTTGATTCACTTCTAGCTCACCACAAGCAGTTGATTGCTTACTACATGTCACTGGTGAATCTTGTATGTTGTTTCTGTTATAAATATTATCGTTCCATTTCCAACCTTCATTTTGGTTATTCTTATTCAGTAACCTTTTCTCGGCTACAACAATTTGGGAATTAAAATTTTGTTGCTAAAAAGAATTTTTTGATAAATAATGAAGAATAATTTCTTTTCATCATGAGAATATTGCATTAACTAATGTAAGAATTATTTTATCTGCTTGCAAAAAAAACTAATATATTTTAGTATTTATTCATTTTTAAAACTGCCACTGTGTCCAGAGTAGCCAAGAGGAATGAAAACCACCTGATCCTAACATGTAATCGCATCAAGGCCACCCACAAGACTGAAAGCAGTTTTATTGTATAAGCTTCTACTCTTTCTCTAAATTAAATAGAAAGTATAGAAACCTTTTTGAAAATATACATTTTCTTTCAATTAGCTAGAATACACACTATATATTTATTTATATGATTAAAATGTAATTTTAAGGAAAGTAATGCTGTATTTATGGGTAAAAGTGCTAAATATCAAGAATAGAGCATATGTAAATATTAAACTTGACCCTAAGGTCAACAACTAGTAGCAACAGTCTGTTTTATGCTTGAATGCAATCTTCAGGTCATGTACACAAACACTTCAGGCATATACGAGGGCCAACTGGAAAATTTATAGGCTGGCCAAGATATAGATCTAAGTTGACTTGCAGGTCTTTTAGTCTACCAACTAGTGTGTGTACTTACATTTATATCTTTCTTATCTTATGAACCTTCTAGCCGATTCTCATATATACAGACACACAAGTAGATACGGAAAAAATTATCAGCTCAAATAAGTATGCTTTATGGCCAGATCTACAAAGCAGTCTGGACTGAGAATTTTTCAGTGACACTTTTTTGTGTGCATGCATATGTTGAAATTAACAGTGTAAAAGCATAGAATTAAAATATTTCCAAATGAAAACAAATAACAGAAGTTGACAATGAAAAATATTGGTTGTAAAGGAACTTATTAATTGCAATAAAAAATTATTAAAATTTGATTTCAAATCTTAAATGTTTAAAAAAGATAAAATAAAAATCATTACATCATTTAATTTCCTTTCTATAAGATTGTCATATACTTACAAATACATTAATCAAAGTTACCTCCCCTTGAAAAATTCAAGGCACTCTTGAATTGTTGTAGTTATGGAGGCAGTGATTGCACCAAAATAGATGGTCAATGGGGAATGTGTGTACGAGTTCCAAAGAATTACTACAGATCTTTGTTGGAAGACAAAGTGATAAGTGGGATTTAATTGTTTTCTTCTTCTATGGGGGGGGGGGGCGCGAAAATTGTGACTGTATAATGAATGAGAGAACTGTCATCTATATACATAAAATGCAATGCATATTTATCTATGAAAGATACAATATCACACACACACACTATATATATATATATATATATATATATATATATATATATATATATGTGTATGTATGTATATGTATGTATATGTATAAAGACAAAAGGAAAACTTACCTTAGCTGACACATTTTGTTTCCTAATAGACTTTATCAAGGTAAATATCCATAAGAGGATAAAACACATCAACTGAGATAAGTTTTCCTTTTGTCTTTATTCATAGTTTTTATAAATATATTTTTTATTTATATATGAATTATATGTTGCAGAATGACAAGGACAAGACAAAAAAACTGTATAGCGATATTTCTTCAAAGAAAAGATTTTTTCCAAACAGAATTGAAAAGTCCTCAGAATGAAACATCACTAAACATTTTTCTTTGTCATTCATTTACTATATATATATATATATATATATATATATATATATATATATATATGTGTGTGTATGTATGTATGTATGTCAAGCAATATGGTTTCCGCTTTGCCCGATCTACAGCTGATCTGCTTACGGCCATCACTGAAATTGTCTACCAAGCTCTTCAAAATAACGGAGAAGCTTGTGCCGTGGCCCTAAACATCTCCAAAGCGTTTGATAGGGTTTGGCATGCCGGCCTTCTTCGCAAGCTCGAGGGTTATGGTATTACAGGTCGATTGTTTGACTTAATACAATCATTTCTGTCAAACCGTGAACTGAAGGTCGTTCTCAATGGATTCTTCTCCAGCTCCTATCCCACGAACGCAGGTGTTCCCCAAGGCTCCATCCTAGGCTCTACTCTGTTCCTTATCTTCATCAACGATCTTCCTGACACCATAGATTCCCAAGTTGGCATCTACGCGGATGACACTACAATTTACTCCTGCCTCAAAAACAAATCTAGTGTTGCTGACAAAACTAACCTAGCCGTTCGTCTCAAAAAGGACCCCCATTCGGTTGTGAACTGGGGCAGGAATTGGCTGGTTAAGTTTAATGCCTCAAAAACAAAACTGCTCTATTAATCACCACAGAGATCCTTCCCTGCCCCCCATTAGAATGTCTGACGCTCAACTTATCAAGAGCACCTCTCTGCGGCTACTCGGTCTCACGTTGTCTGCTGACCTGAGATGGAACAAATACATTGAGTCAATTGCTTCGTCCACCGCAAGGAAAGTTGGCTCCCTGTGTTGCACCAGGAAATTTTTTCTCCCCGAAATCGATCCTCCAAATCTATAAATCAACCATTCGCGCTTGCATGGAGTATTGCTGCCATATATAGTCTGGAGCTCCTTCTGTTTGCCTTGGCTCCGACAGGCATCGAACCTGTATCCTATACGGAACCGTCATATAGCCTGATGTGCCTTAACCGATTGGGCCACAGAGGAGCATTCGGTTAGCAAGGTCGATTTTACTGTCTTTTAAACACAATGAATAAGAGAAAATAATGGAGAATTGTGTTTAAAAACATTAAATCGAACTTGCTAACTGAACGCTCCTCTGTGGCCCAATCGGTTAAAGCACATCAGGCTATATGACGCTTCTGTATAGGATACAGGTTTGATTCCTGTTGGAGGACGCATATTTTCTATGAAAATTTCTCGGACATTCAGGCCAGTAAATGTTGTTAATACTGTTTATTAGAAACAGAGCATTTACTTAAATATTTGTGTCTATAAAAATGTATAAACATAAAAAAATGTTTTAATATACATATTGTGTGTGTGGGAGTGAGAGAGAGAGAGATAATTTTTACAAAGTATAGAAATACTACACTCTGATCCTAGTGAGAGATATTGTGGAGAGATATTGATCTTAACTAGAAAACACAGATACTCTGACCCAAAGAAATAGTATCAATCCATATGTAAGCCTGCCAATTTTTATGGTTACTATACTATTTGAAATATAAACTTAATGTTTTAACAAGGAGAGAAGCATTGCTTTCTTATTGATCTCCAATCAATCAATAATTATTCATAGGTTAATCAGACATCGCCATTCCTTTTTACAGACAACTGGAAAAGTTTTGTTTTTCTAGAGTCAATATTAGTAACAGATGTATTTTTACTATTACAATTACAGCAGAGATACTAGACTAACTTTTAGTGCTACTAAATTTTACAATGTTTAATGAAGGTCATTTTGAATGGCCATTCTTCTAAATCTTTCTATATAAATGCAGGTGCCCCCCCAGAACCTACTTTGTTCCTAATTTTCATCAACAACTTTCCTGATGTCATCATTCCTCAACATGATATCTATATCAATGACAGCTATTTACTCCTGGCTTAATGCTAAGTCTGACAGGTTTGATAGAGTCAAATTGATAGCTGATATAAAAAAAATCTGTTGTTAACTGGTGCAAATAATGGCTTGTTAACTTCAATACCTCCAAAATTAAACTGCTTTCTTAATTGTCCTTGAGAAACATTTTTGAGATTCCATCAGAATGGCTGATGCTAACCTCCAGAACAACATATTTCTACTTCTTGGTCTCACATTTTCCACTAACACAAATTGGAATGATTATATTGAATCAATTGCTCAGTCTGCAGCTAGGAAAGTTGCTTTACTGTGTCATGATAGACAATTTTTCTTGCCAGAATTTATCCTACACCTTTTATAAGTTTACCATTCATCTATGCTTTGAATATTGTTGCCCCATCTGGTCTGGTGCTTCTGATGTCTATCTAGAGATTCTTGAGAAAATCTAAAGAATCTGCAATGTTATTGGTCCTAACTTGGTATCTCAGCTTCAATCAATTTTCTATTGCCATATTTCCCTGTGCCTTTTCTATAAATATTTTCATGGCAATTGTTCTAATGAGCTTTCCTCTTTGGTACCTTGACTTTACAAATTTAAGCATAGTACTAGATTGGCCACTAGGTTTCATTGTTTTACAGCTGAAATTGCTATATGTAACCGTAACTTGTAATAGTTTTTTTCTCTCACACTTCTCACCTATGGAACTCTTCTAACTTCTTGCTTTCCTATCAACTACAATCTTCAAAAATGTAAATGCAATGTCAATCATCATTGTTTTTTTTTTAAATCCTGTTGATAGCCCAGCCCTACTAAATTTAAAATTCCACTACTTATGACTGCTGTGGCTACTAAATGGTAAATTTCACAACTTGCATTCTTGGGGTTACTTTTAAAATAAATTGAACTTGGGCTACTAATGAGAAAAAAAATCAATTCAGAATTTAATAATGCTTTTAGCCCAATCTGGCAGCAGGACATAGAAGAAAAAAGGAAAAAGTTACAAAAATCCAAATCTTGATAGAGAACTGAAAATATATGAGAAATATTATAGTTACAATTACATCTATTGTTACTAGCTCAAATGAAAAAAAAAACCCAAAAAATTGGACCTTTCAAAGAGGTTGGAAGAATCAGAATCATCCAGCATAAAAATCAGCTAAAATACTGAGAGTGCTAAAGTGTTGAAGAGACTTGCTGTCACTTGATCTATGGCAAATGCAACAAGAGACTACTTAAGTGAAAACACAAAGAGTAAGAAATAATATCTGAATCTTGTCAGAGAATTGAAGAAATTGTGAAACATGAAAGTGACAATGTTACCATTATTAAAAGATTCTTGAATAGCATTCAAATACTAATTGAAAATAGGAGGAAGAATCAAAACCATTCAAATGAATCACTAAAATCAACTAGAGAGTGCTGAAGCAAGAGAGACTTGCTGCCACTTGACCTCCAGTGAATGCCAACAAATCCTACTGGTGTGTAAACTCAGTAAATACAAATATTTTAAAAACAACAATAAGAAAGACGGAAACACTGAAGCAGCCGACTTGTTAGATATTGTCATCTAAGATAAGAAGGTAAAATCTTATCTATTCAATGATGTTGCAATTCCAGACGATGTTAATCTCTTTTTCCTTTTTGAAAAAAAAAGAAAAGAAAAATAGATTATCAGATATTTGGATCTGAAGATCAAGATTCAACAAATGTAGAACTTGGTCACAAAGACTTTACCATTTCCATACCATTATATCAAGACAAAATAACCTATTTGACATTGTAGCATTATGCCTTGGGCCAGCACCAGTTTGGATGTTTTAGATATCACTTCTTAGGTGACTATCGTGGCTGGATGCAGAAAAAGTGCAATGAACAAAAAGTAGCCCTGTTTTTTTTTGTTTTTTAAAAAAAATCATAGATGATAAAAAACAATTGTAGGAATCATTCTGGTTTATGCATGTTATTCAATAGTGCGATGGAATGGCTGTTCATAGAATTTTGAAAAACGAGGAAAGTAAAGAAAGTCAGAGTTCTCACCTTATAAACTCCCACTTGGCGAAATGGTTCCTTTTTTATAAAACTTGATTAGGAAAAAGTCATAAATCACATTGCCCACTCCACACTTGACCCAAATCAAAATATTTTGGTTGAGATTTATCAGAGATAGATAAGAGCGTCTTTCACTCCTAATTTGTTTAATGAGCATCATCATATATCACTACAAATTAATTACAAGCAAACTACACAAAAGAGAATAAAAGTTCCTAGCTTTAAGAATTACATATATCTGGAAAAATGAAACAACAGTAGGTCTATCTGAGAGTTGAAAATTGATTGTTGTTTGAAAGACTGTCATATATCATTGAAATAAATAATTAAGTAAATATAGTAAAATAAATAAATATAGGTATCTTTGTTGATAATTTTTTTCAGCAATAAAAAACGAGAGTTGCTTGGGCCACATTTTCTCACATACCAGATAATGCATTTACAGTTTTATATCCACACATTGTATAATGCACTTTTGGTACGAGGCAAATGTCGCAAAGGGTCTCAAAGTCGTAAAAAGCAGATTTCACTTACTATGGGATGGCAGGCTTCTCAAAAATAAACATGCATGGATGTAAAAAAAAGAACAAAAAAAGAAAAGAAAAGGTAAACAGTGGTAATGTGAAAAATAAGAGTTCATACATTTTATGGTTTAAAAGAGAAAAGAATAAACATTTTATCTGAAATAAAATCATTATCTCATAATGAAACTAACTTTATTTCTTTTGTCAACTGGGTGCATATACACTCTTATACTCCTGACTGTATTATCAATCAAGCAATCGATCTCAGACTTTCCTGTTGATGAGAGTTGCATGCTGTATAAACTGTGTATAACAAACACAAATATTAGGTTGAGTCAAGAATAATTTTCATTTTTGTTTATCGACTTTATTCTTCAGAACATTACAATTGATTTCCAAAAACGGAACTTAGTTATGACTCAACCTAATATTTGCTTCTTTTTGGGAGTTTTCATGGCCATTGCCATGGTGACCAGACAAATCATCTATGTTTGGAGCTGAAAAGCTTGATTTGGCAAATGGCTAAGAAATTTAAATGACCTCAAAACCACTGAGAATTTTGAGACCACCACAAGAGGAACATGTTGAAAATGTCCTCTTGGTTTTGCCCAAAGAAGAGCATTCACAAGAGGAACATGTTGAAAATGTCCTCTTGGTTTTGCCCAAAGAAGAGCATTCACAAGAGGAACATGTTGAAAATGTCCTCTTGGTTTTGCCCAAAGAAGAGCATTCACAAGAGGAACATGTTGAAAATGTCCTCTTGGTTTTGCCCAAAGAAGAGCATTCACAAGAGGAACATGTTGAAAATGTCCTCTTGGTTTTGCCCAAAGAAGAGCATTCACAAGAGGAACATGTTGAAAATGTCCTCTTGGTTTTGCCCAAAGAAGAGCATTCACAAGAGGAACATGTTGAAAATGTCCTCTTGGTTTTGCCCAAAGAAGAGCATTCACAAGAGGAACATGTTGAAAATGTCCTCTTGGTTTTGCCCAAAGAAGAGCATTCACAAGAGGAACATGTTGAAAATGTCCTCTTGGTTTTGCCCAAAGAAGAGCATTCACAAGAGGAACATGTTGAAAATGTCCTCTTGGTTTTGCCCAAAGAAGAGCATTCACAAGAGGAACATGTTGAAAATGTCCTCTTGGTTTTGCCCAAAGAAGAGCATTCACAAGAGGAACATGTTGAAAATGTCCTCTTGGTTTTGCCCAAAGAAGAGCATTCACAAGAGGAACATGTTGAAAATGTCCTCTTGGTTTTGCCCAAAGAAGAGCATTCACAACAGGATTTGACACAGGTGAAGTTAGGAAAAAACAAAAGCAAATTAAAAAATGAATAACAAATGTTTAGAAAGCTCATTTAAAACTAGATTAATTTTTTTTTATGATGGTTTCAAGTGAGAAATTATATATTTTAATTGACTTCCCATCTTCATATTTGCCTTGTCTCCACTCCCAGTAAAAAGGTAGCATTATTTTTATAAGTTGTTCTTTAAAGCCATTTTTTAATAAGTAATAAGTCCTAAATTATTTTCACTAATAACCATTATTGCTTATTGTTGTTGATTAGTCAATTTAGAGTTAGTGTTTGGAAATGTTTCATATGTATCTGAATTTCCTGGATTTCTTTACAACTAACGATATGCTTGCTGCTAAAAGATTTAGTTAATGTTTAAGGCAAGTTCCAGGTAGACCATACCCAAGCCAATTTTGAGATTTTACCAGATTGCAGGTGTTGGATAAACATTTCTAATCCAATAGCTGCTTTAACCTGCTTGTAAAATCCAGCTTTATAAATCAGCACAAGTTAGACAAAGTAAAAAAAAAAAAAAAGAGAAAAAGAGAGCAGTACTATTGCATTAGAATTTATGTTTGA
This sequence comes from Acanthosepion esculentum, assembly GCA_964036315.1. Taxonomy (NCBI): domain Eukaryota; kingdom Metazoa; phylum Mollusca; class Cephalopoda; order Sepiida; family Sepiidae; genus Acanthosepion; species Acanthosepion esculentum. The sequence goes on along the minus strand of OZ038485.1, from coordinate 120,281,171 downwards.
TGAAGGTTACACAGAAACTATAAATTTTGACTCATTAATAATAACAGCTTTGTTCCACCAATACTACATTTTCTTATGAATTATACACATAAAGATGGCTGTAGAATAGATGGGCACTGGTGACAATATCAAGACTTCAATTATGCAAAAATGCTTGGTCTTACAGATAGATTTCATTGCATAATCATTTAAAATATCTAATGAAGGCCACTTATAATGTACTGTATAATAAATTAAGTCATATGATAATTTACAATGTTTAATGAAAGTCATCTTGAATGGTCATTCTTCTAAATCTTTCTATATAAATGCATGTCCCCCCCCCCGAACCTACTTTGTACCTAATTTTCATCAACAGCTTTCCTGATGTCATCATTCCTCAACTCGATATCTATATCAACGACAGCTATTTACTCCTGGCTTAATGCTAAGTCTGACAGATTTGATAAAATCAAACTGACAGCTGATGTAAAAAAAAAAAAAGAAAGAAAAAAAAAAGACCCAATCTATCGAAAACTGGTGCAAAAAAAACGAGTTTAACTTTAATACCTCCAAAATTAAACTGCTCCCTTTTAATCATCTTCGTGAACCCTTCTTGTCTTCTATGGACATGGCTGATGCTAACCTCCGGAACTCATTGCACTTTCTTGGTCTAGCACTTTCCACTGATATGAATTCAAACAATTATGTTAAATAAGTTGCTAAGTCTGCTGCTAGAAAAGTTTCTTCACTGTGTCATGGTAGACAACTTTTCTTGCCAGAATATATCTTTTAAAAGTCTACCATTCATTGAATATTGTTACCACATCTGGTCTAGTGCTTCTGATAGGTATCTAGAGATTATTGACAAAATCCAAAGAATCTACAATGTTACTAGTCTTAAGTTGGTATCTCGACTTCATTCACTTTTCCAACACCCTAATGTAGCTTCCCTTTGCCTTTTCTGTAAATATTTTCATGATAATTGTTCTGATAAGCTTTCTTCTTTGCTATCTTGACTTCATGAATTTAAGTGTATCACTAGATAGGCAAATAGGTCTCATCATTTTATTCTTTAAATTTCTAAATGAAACTGTAAGATCTATTCTAATAGAACTTCTTACTTGTGGAAATATTTCTTGCTTTCCTGCCAACTACAGTCTTAGTAGCTTTAGTGCCATGCTTGTTGATTTAACATTTTTCAGCCTGAAAAATGAAATCAATAAACTGAATTTAAATTTTGAGTCTGATTATGTATATTTGCACAACTGCCTCAATAGGGCAGGCATGAATTTATTTCTCCCTGTTCTGTCTTACAGATATCTTGAGAAACTGTTTCATCACTACCATACCATGATGTCTGACAGAAAAGTATGGGAACATTTAGGTAATCCAGACTTTCTAAACTACTTCATCTTGCTAGTCAGTAACAATAAAAAGTTTTTACTTATAATATCAACCTTGATGTTATTCAATCCATATTATTAAACAAATGAATGTGCAGGTGGTGTAATGGTTAGTGTCTTGGAATGAGAAATCACTGTGCTGAGTTCAAATTCCAGTCAAGTTTGTTATATTCACTTATATGCTAATATTCTTGGGAAAGTCATGAATCCATATTTTCTCCCCTCTAGTTATGGGTTCTTCAGTCTTGGTAGGCAACCTGTCTAGGATAAGGACAAATCTGAATTGAAAACAAGTTGGGTATAGGATTAAGAATCTCATACCTTGAAAAACCTACTTTCTGTGGAAACAACAGCATAATGTGGCTGTGGTACCAGGATTCACAGTTTGAGTGTACAAGATAAGTGAAAAAAATTATTAAACAAAGAGTTTGAAATTCTGGGGACATTATCACATATGAGAGGCACCTGAAGAAGACTGGAGAGTACAACAACCAAAAAGTGGTGACTATAGCAACCAAGGTAAGAAAAACTGTTTGGATAAATCAGTCTATAATAAGAACTTATGGAAATTGAGTCATTATATTTTTGGGAAGTGTAGAAAACAGCAAAGCACAAAGAAGTAGACTGACAGACAGATTTAAGTGATGAATATTTGTATAAAATGATTTTCATTTTATTTACTGACTTGTGTAAGGAAATGAAAATATTTCAAATGATAAAGTAAAAGACAATTGAATTTTATTGGCTAAAATCCAATTCGCCATCATTGATAATGTCATAAATTTTCAATTTAACACAATCCTGAAATAAGAAAGCAAAGTTGAATTTGAAATATTTCTCTAACTCATCAAACAATTGCAGTGATAAAACAGGAAGAATATCAAATAAAACAAGGTGTTATATACATCACACACACACACACATATATATATGTGTATGTATTCACATATACACCTACACTTATATTTTATAAGTAGAGACACCACAATATCCATGCACACACAGCCTATATATATATATATATGTGTGTGTGTGTGTGTGTGTGTGTGTGCGTGTGCGAGAGAGAGGATGATTTTGGAAGTAATGCTTCAGATTTTATTATGTTGGCTTATGATATCAAAGGTAGAGATGCTGGTAGTTTGACTGTAGAGGCTGAATCTTCCTGCCAATAACCCATAATATTTTGTTTCACCTTTCACAGATAACATTCTCGGCAGGTGGGGCATGACAATGCCGATGAAATAGATTGAATTTAGCTAATTCATACATGCAGAAATATTGCACCCGTTGCCCTTCATCAACACTTGATAAACATTAATAGATAGGTGTACAGTGAGGTAGCGACAACAGCAATGTGTTTGACAAACCAAATTCTGGCTAGTCCAGCTAAGTCGACAACCCATGAAATGAAGGGTAGATCAAAAAGGCATAGCCAATAGTGGTGACTATGGAAAAATAGTGTTTTGTAGCTGAAATATTACTCTATCTGACAGTGTTGTTATGCCCGTATATCTCTTGCTGTTATAAAATAGAATAGAAGGCTTTATTTTGGCCCGTCTCTTATGTGTGTGTTTACGCACACAATTGTAATCTCTTTGAAAGTCAATCATTATCTACACTCCTTATTGTTACGATTTTACTTTCTACTACCTTTTATATTTATGTCTCACACATCATTCAGTAACCCTCTACCTTGAGTATCTCTCAAGACTTATTGAGTGAATTTTAGTAAAAAATAAAATAAACAAACATTAGTGTCTTTTATATACTCATATGCTATCAATTTATGTAAATTTCCATTACTTTGTCAACATTAAAAAAAAAAAGAAGGCCAAAAACCTTAAAATAAAAAAATTACAAGAGAAAAGTATGAGGTGGTGCTGAAAAGTTCTAGGCCCACCAAAAAAAAAAGCTCTTCTAAAAATGATCCTGATGTTTGATCATTTGGTCAGATTTTGGGAAGTGGATCAAGCTGAAAACTTTATTAGCTCATGATAATTTTTTCTTCCTCACTCTAAAATTTCTTTTTATTCTATTTTTGGTGCTAAGTTTATACAAAAAAAAAGAAAGAAAAGAAATATATATATATATATATATATATATATATATATATATATATAAATATATATATATATATATATATATATATATATATATATATATATATATATTTTGTGTCAATATCATTTGATGGAATCACATAAAATTTAATTGTACCATCTTTATATGGCAAATTAATATGTGAAGACAGTGTTGAAAATATTCTATACAAATGTGTGCATGTCTGTGGCTTAAATCTAAAACATTCTATATGAAATTTTACCATTTTTAAAATTAATCCAGCATAAATTAGTGGTAATTACAATAGTCATGATTTATACACACACAAAAAAAGAAAAAGAAAAAGAAAAAAAAGAAACCAAATGACTATTGCCTATTCCATAATTTTTTTTTTTTTTTCCAAAATTTATCAAAATGATTAAATCTAATTTAATTTGAAATTTCTCTGTTGTAGATAAGATAAAAATTATGTAATAATAAATAAAATAAAAAAAATTTATTATTACTATATTTGATATTATTTTCAACAATGATGTCATAATTAACATAATACATGTTTTTAATGTCACAAGTGTGTATTGGTTTTGTTTTCCTCAAAAACTGATAAATATTACAAAACCTTGAGTAATCTTGTTTACATCTGTTACAGATGCATAAGAACAATTACCTTATCATCCATATCTCGAAACATGCACAGTAATATTTGTTTTTTTGGTTTATTTTTTTTTTAAATGATAAATATATTTGATTTATTAAAAACATACTGAATTAAACTATAAGCAAGCTCAGTAAATTTTGAATGACTATTAAAAACTTTATCTTCAGTTGATTTCATTACTGACAATTATATATTAATCACTGGTGATAGTGGTCAGTGTTTGGTAAAAATCAGGGTTACAAATGTTGATTTTCTAGGCAGGCCTCCTTCCTACCTTGGAAGATTGCTGGAACACAATCTTCCTACCCTCTCATTTGATCCAATGCCAGAGTATTATAAGCTTAGTAAATACTTTAGTCAATAATCCAATAGTAATGATTCTAAAATAAAACTATACAGACTGTTCAACCCTGCTATCACTGAATGCTAATGGTTTTATAAATGCTTATTGCATAATTCTAACAAAATGAAATGAAAATAAATAAACAATTACATTGAATTTTAACAGACAAAATAAGAATTAAAAATTTAATAGTTTTTTTTTTTTTGTATATTACAGTGGAATAATTTATGACCAACACACTTGTGTTCATTTCCTGATAAACATTCACAAGAAATTTTTTTTCTGAAATTAACCAAAGCCAAAACAAAAAATGTTTCTATTGATCCTTCAATTTTTAATGGATAAAAAAAAAATAATAAAAAAAAAAAAAATTAGGGTCCCTCAACAAGTGACGCAATGATAACATAGTAAACACGTACTCACAGCGTATACAAATGATTGCTAGATTACAAACTGTAATACTCACAATATCACCTGGTGATGGTGAGAGAACAAGCTTTAGAAAACCATTTAAATGTTGAGAAAGAAAAATGTTGATAAGGATTGTGTAAAATTAATTTTTGATCATTTTAACCTATTCAAAACTGAAATCTATTTCTGTTATTGATTAAAAAAATCATTTTTAATTATATATATATGTAAAAGCGTAAATATCAAAGTGAAACAAACTTAGAAAAGCTTAATTCATTACAAATCCACATTGGGAGAGATTTTCCTGCCAATTCTGAGAATAAGAAAGCTAGTTTCGGTCAGTAGAAAAATCAGGATAGAGAAGGAAAAAAAACAAAAAAACAGTTAAAGCATTCTTCCATACTGCTTGTACCACAGTGCATTTGCACAATATGTGCAGCAAATGAGATGCAGCAGGAGTGCAGCAAGAATATGCAATTAGGTGCTTGGTTCTGGTGTTGGCGATTGCATATCTATCATGGAAGTTTGCAGCGGCAGTGGCAGTAAGAGAAGAGGAGAAACATTAATGATACTATAAACGTTACAAAGAAATTCTATCAGCCAACCAGTCAATATTCTAAGTGCAAACACAATACATAGATCAGTCACTTCCTTACACAAACACACACACACATATATATATATATATATATATATATATATACACACACACGTATATATACACATATACACACAGAAACGCATATGCAGACTAATATATGCAAACAGGGTCTATAGACAGATATACAATGAAAAGGAATGTGTCAGTAGACTTCTAAAATCTACAAAGTTGCAGATATCAAAAAATATTTACTTTTGATGGTATGAAAAATGAATACGAGAGTGGTTAGCACATACAGAGATACAGCGACTAATATCTGCATTTGTTTAAACACAAATATAAGTAAAGCTGCACAAATATACAGGCATAGAAAGATAGATCTTATGCTCACTTATTGAATGTCATATAGTCAGACACATGAGGTAAGGTAAATAGTTTCCCAGTTTTATTTTTGTGGGTAAGAAAAACACACACACGTACGTACGTACACAGACAGACACAGACAGCAGCAGCAGTTGTCTGGACCGAGTGAATGGCTTAGATCAATCGATTCTTTAACAAAATATTCAGGAAAAAAAATTAAAACAAAAAAAAACAAAAAAAAGCAAAATGAAGGCTACATTTGGTGTCTGGCAAAGGTGAAGTATAAGGGGAGGGGAGGGAAGAGGGGAGGCTAAAGAGGAAAGAAAAGCTTTGAGGAGAAGTAGGAAAAGAAAGTGAAAAGGAGAAATCAAGAAAAATCAATAGAAATCCAGACATTGAATTCTATGATAAACGAAGTGTGTGTATGCCTTCTTGACAATTCTGGTTTTCCTATTTTACAAATATTGTCTTCAAGGTACATAACTCTTGTTAAAGAGCCAAGAAATAAAGAGAGTTATGTACCTTGGGATGAAACTGGTTGTATGCGGGTGATGTTTTTATTTCTGTGATGTATTATTTTTCATCTACTCCCCCCCACCACCACACACACACACACACACTTACTATTTAAATCTTTCGGATTTCAATTATCCTCTGATTTGAGCGCAAGCAAAATAAATTGTTTCCCTAAATGCATCATTCAAAAGTAATAAATTCTGTGCAAGAAATTATTTTACAATACAGTCAACTGAATTTTAAGAACTTCAATTTTTCCAGTCTAAAAATAAAGATGAGATAAAATTAGTAGTAAAAATTGTTTTAAAGATATATTAGTTTTTACTTACATTCTGTAGCTGGAAAAAGACCCTAAACTGTGAAGAGGTGTCCCAATATACGCCCAAGTTGCAACTCCTATTACAAATATATTAGCCTAAATTGTGTATTCAAAGAAACATTGTGCATTTATGGTCTTCAGTTCAAAGTTGAAATTTATCCATGACATATTTGGAAATTAATATAGACAAGAGAGGAGCTGAAAAATTATCATCCCTTTCAAATAAAAAAATGTGATATTTGATCAGATTTTATGTGTGTTGTTGAGAATTTTACAGTATAACCTTGTGTGTGTGTGTGTGTGTGTGTGTGTGTGTGTGTAAGTGCAAAAATTAATAGAATTGTTTTGTTAAATATAAGTTTATTTGATGAAAATTTAGGAACTTGTGTCTAAAATAGTAAACTTAACCCAGCCCCGCATCAAATCATGATAGTAGGACACTCATTTAGGACTTAATTCATGAGGTGATGGCCTGGTAAATGAGCTTGTGAACCATCAGTCTTTTAATTATATTATTTACTCACCTCAGCTTAACCCCAATGTCCAGTGTTGACCAAATTTACTAAGTTTGTTATTAATTAGTAAAAATTACTTGTTAACATTTGCTTTATAGCAAACACACACACACACACACACAAACAGAGACACAGCTGAGATTAGTTTAAGACCACAAACATTATTTTTCATAATCTTTGATGTGGAATAAGCCAACTGACCTTGAAAATCAGCATTTGAATTCCTACCATATTTGATAGTATATGAGCCTCCCCTGTTTGCCCTTACCCCAACTCCTGGCAAATGACTAAAAAAGTATCTCGGGTTTTACATGTGAAGTTGAGATTTTCCAGTAGGCTAATGTTTACACAGATACCATAGACTACCAAGCCTAACTCCATGATATATTATAATATTAAATGTAGATGGATGGGCATTACACATCATAAAATATGGTGGGTGTGTGTATACACATTATCTTCACCAAAATTATCATCATCTAATAAAATTAACAATACATAAAAAGAATACGTTAGTCAATATATATATATATATATATATATATATATATATAATTACTTAGCTGAAGTGACAAACTTATTAATTCTATTAATGCTCTATCTTTGATATCGAGCACTTTATTGCAAAGACTGCTTGCCTTAAATGTCTTTTCTCTCAGCATCCCATTGACTGTGAGCATTTATGGCTTCATACTATATTTGACATCACTATATATATGTGTGTGTGTGTGTATATATATATATATATGTGTGTGTGTGTGTAATTTGGCAGCAACTTTTCTTTTAAACATGTAGTATTGAATGTTAAAGACAACATAGTCTTGCATATTTTCTTTTGAATTTTCTCATATTCTCTAATGAGACCTTTTATTCATCGTATGGACAATACATATTTCGAAACCATTTTCAAATAAAAGGTCTCATTAGAGAATATGAGAAAATTCAAAAGAAAATGTGCAAGACTATGTTGTCTTTAACATTCAATACTACATGTTTAAAATATATATATATATATATAGCATAAACACCCAATTTTGTTTCATTTATTTTATCCATATATATATATATATATATATATATATATATATATATATATATATATATATAGTGGACTCTCTCGTCGTATGAGGATCAAGCAACTCAGTTCCTAGGAACTGACAGCTCAGACACATATGATTTGATTATAGTGGTGAAGGCTTTGTGCAGAACCAACCACACTTTTTGAAGGGCCGAAATCAGAGTTCTGGTGCACTACATGCCACAAGGTCCCCAAAACAACACTTTGAAGGTTTTGAATTCAGAGTTGTCCTTCTCCTAGACCAGTTGCCATCCATATATATATATATATATATATATATATATATATATATGTGTGTGTGAAAGATATCTTTGTCTTGCAAATTTTTTTTTTTTTTTTTTTACTTATTTCACCCCAAGCAAGACAATAAAGCCACTAAGAGGCAAGGAGTTAATGAATGTGAAAGAATATGAGAAAAATAAAATATTATTAAAGAGAGAGAACAATATAACAGCACAATCCCACAAATGTTGGGCATCCAATGAGGATTGAATACACCATAGTAATGGGCTGCTAAAGTAATAGCTTGCTAACCCTTATAACCTGGCAAGGCAATTATAATGTATACGTAATTTGTAGGCTAAAACTGTTGTCCTAATAGACAAGAGAAAGTAATATTGGTCTAAAGAGATTAACAGATGCCGGACAATTTTAGCATAAAGAAGAAAGAAGCCAAACAAGGAACAAATAGAAAGTAATGCATAAAATGTGTGAGAAAATTTAATTTCTGCTTCATTTACAGCTCTAATAGGTTATTTCATAGTAAAAATTCCAGGTAATGGTCATAACTCATCTAGTAATGATACAACTTCTTTAAATAGTCATAATATAAGTATTTGACCAAGCTAACAGAAGAAAATCATAAATATTTACAAGGACATTAATTTTTAAATTTGTAAAATATACAAAGAAATAATGATATAAAGATCTAAACCTTTCAGTAAGTTTCTCTATATAAACATCCATTTTATGAAGGCCAAGATTGTAAAATCTGGTTAAAAAAACAGTTCTTTTGTGTGATAGCTTTTTAGTCAGTAACGAAGGCCAACAAGACAAACATATGTTTTTCCGTTTTGTTTGCATTGAATTTAGAAGGAAGGTTATTTAACAAGAAATCATATAATATCCTGTGGATTTCATTACAAGAAAAAGTTAAAAAAAAAAAGAAAATTTCTTTTAGTAGAGAACAATTTAAAATCTCTAAAAGCCAAAAAGATCTTAAAAAGCAGACTTAAGATTCCAAACAGAAAAAGGATTTCTGTTTATCAGTTAATTTATCCCTCTTTTATATCTATATATAAATGTAAATGTATGTAGCATATATATATATATATATATATATATATTGCACATTGAGTGCTGGTGTTGATAAAATAGTGCTCGATGTAATATAACAGAGCTATTATGCATATATTAATAAATATACATATTATTCCACACTGGTAGCACAACTCAAAAGAGTCTCATGCACAATACAATCTCTACTCAGCACCTGAAGATTGCATTCTTACCAGTGAGGACACACACACACACACACACACACACACACACACACACACACACACACACACACACACACACACACACACACACACACAGAATCAAAGTATTTGTACATTTTGCCTATGATCAAACTGTTGCATGGCCATCTATCTAAGATCAAAGTGGAGTATCTGTTTAGTGCCAGCAAAAGGAAAAATAAACAGCATTTCCATTACTCTTCAATGGTGCTTGTGTTGCTATACATTATCGGATGGATCATGGCACCTCGGCGTGGTATAATGGTTAACGCACTTGAGTAGTGGATTCGATCCTCACTGTGTGTCTCATACATTCGGCCTTGTGCTACATCTAAGTTACGCTTAGAATGTCATTTTGGTCACCTCAGCGTGGTGTAATGGTTAGCAAGCTTGTCTCGTTAGATCAGTTACGACTGAAAAGTGAGTTTGATCCTCACTAGGTGCCTCATACTTTCAGCTTTGTGCCACATCTCAGCTACGCTTAGAAAATAATCATTATCGGATGGTTTGAAATTGTACCTTTTGTTTCTTTTCTTACATTCCATATATTGTTTATAAGTTGAAATTAACTCATTTCAGGTGCGTGCAAGTTTTATATGCCTTGTACATCCATTTTGAACATAATCCATTTTATACAAATCTAAATTATGAAAATAAACCATAATGAATATAAGTATATAGCACAACAACCTTTAATGAAAGCGCTATTTTGGAATTGCAAGAAGATCCACATAAATCACCTACTATTCCATGTCATCGTCAAAGCGTGGAAAGATATGTTGGTATTTATTATAACAAAATCTCTGTATCCAAACAGGATCCAGAAACAGACATATTTTGGGAATTTGCTTCAATCAAAAAATAAAAAGCTTAAATTTGAAACTAAATGTCAGTTTTATAAAAAAATGAACAGGTCACTTATAGTTACTTTTGTCTTATATAATCAACTGAATTTTAGTCAAAACTGCAAAAATCTCACGCACACACACACACGTAGAATCAAAGTATTTGTACATTTTTGCCTATGATCAAACTTGCATTTTGTATGATTCCAAGAAATGTTTTTTCTTGGAATCATACAAAATTTTTACTTGTTATTTATTTATTTATATATATATATATATATATATATATATATATATATATATATAAAATGACATGGTGTTGAAAAGTTCTTAGCTCCCCAAAATATGACCAAACATTAGGATTTTCTCTAGTTTGTTTTTTTTTTTTTAACCCTTGGGCCAAGGACTTAAGAATCCTGTGTGCACACTAGAATTTTCATATTAGAAATTATTGATTGATTCTTTTTCTCTGTTAACTCTTTGCAAGTTATTTAAAATCTGAAAATATTTTTAGATTGTAAGAATTGTTTTTTGTTTTTTTTAGATTATAATGATGTAGTGATGCAAGTTTCACTAATTAACCCATAGCCGGGGGGAGAAGAGGTGGAGTCATAACTTTACCAAGGGCATTTTTTTTTTTTTTGCATAAGTGAATATAGCAAACCCAACTGGAATTCTACTCGACTCTCCAATTACACCACCTACACATAGTATTCTCCTATTAGAAATTAAAAGGGGAAAAAAAAAAACCAAAGCAAAAAAAAAAACCAAAGCAAAAAAAAACAACATTTTTTATGAAAAATTTCTGATCCCAAATATTACTATTTATGCTGAAAGACATTTCTTTTTAAGTCTGTAACAGTTTTTGCATATAAATTGATATGTGAATTGAAATATTTAAAAAAAAAAAAAAAATCTTAAACTTAAAATTTAAAACTTAATTTAAAATTTATAAAATGTTACTTTTAACAAAACTAGCAATAAATAACTGGTCAAATTCAACTTTCTTTCAAAAAAAAGTGGGGGGGGGGGAGAACGGAGTGAGGAATGGGTCATATTGAACTGTGCATAAAACAAACCTAAACAGCCCCCCCACCATCAATTTATTCAGACATTTTCTGCTCCTCATATGAAATCCATGCCAAATAGAAGCAGATAAAAATCAGCTGACAAAAGATAATGGCGTCTTTAGACGTGGACATATATGTATAGGTGTAAAGCTCATTTTTTTTTTCTTTCTTTTCATGGAGCTGTCAAATGACCAGAAAAGCAGCTGTTGCTAATATTACAAGTGACCTCTGCTGATAATACTCTAATGGCTGTTGGTTCTAGAAACAAACTGAACAATATGGCAGTAAGTGTCTGACCAGCTGGGACACCTGACCATCAAGGTCACACAAAAATGTCAGTCTGTTCTGGAAAAAGCAAGAAAAATTCCTTAAAGACACTTTCACTTCCCACAGTTCAATAAACTTATTGATATTATTACTGTAATCCAAAACTCATGAAAAAAGCAAAAACAAAAAGTACTTCTTTGAAATGTTCTAAACCCTTAGAATTTTAATTACCTTATGGCTTCCTCTACATCTTATTAACTATAAATGACAACTGATTCCCTTCAACAATCACTAACACTGGTAAAAAATTAAATTTTCAAGGGATTGGTGGATTATTTTATTTTTTTAAAAATTTATTTATAGTTAACAATTTTATTATTTACTTTTCTAATTTTATTTACTTATACTTTCATTTTTATTTCGTATTTCATTAAGGTAATGTTAAAATAGTTTATTTAAAAGAAAAAGAAAATTCTTTTCTCATCTTCTTTCATTATTATTGCGATATATCCATGAAGTTATAGCAAATTAAAATAAAAAATATATATATTTTTTTAATATTAACTTCATTGTAACATGGCATCTTTTCTTAAAATATAGTTTTTTTCATAATTCCTCCAAACTTATACATGCTGATGTTTTAGGTTCCCAGTATTGGACTATTACCATAACAATCTTGTTTGTTATGCACACGTTTCCTGATGAACTAAGAGTTATTATAAATTATTAAATTCTCTTCACAAGACAAAATAATATTAAAATATTAAAAAAAAAAAAAATGAATAAGTCGTTAGTTGAATATTATTAGAATTTTTCCTAAATATTCTTAACTCAATTATAGATTCCATTTCATATGGCAGGAAACAGTATATATTACCATTTAAGTATCTTCTGTGATCTTTTAGGCAACTTCATAATTCCATCCTCTTAAAACTTTTTATCTTTTGCATCAAAACACTACTTTAGCTACCTTTTGTTATCTTCCAGGGAATTGATTTTTTTTTTCATTAAGACCACTAAAAAAAAAGATACTGCCATATCTGGTGAATACAACAGATGAGTGAAAACTTCCCAGACAAGCCGTATCAATTTTTGCCTGGTGACCAAAGAAATGTCTATCTGAGCAATAGGCAGATGGAATATTACACCCTTTCTTTTACTAATTCTGGACACTTTTCATTGATTACTGCCTTCAAGTTGGTTTAACTGGAATCAATACTTGTTCAAATCAATTGTTTATTTCTCTGGAAAGAGTTCATAGTACAAATCTAAGGGTCCCCTCTAACACTATACACGTTATTACCTTTTTGGGATGAAGACCAGTTATTAGTATCATTAATGGGGAGGGATTCATTTTGCTTGTCCTATCAGCTGTTACATTTCACTTTCTATTGTCTAACACATTTTACTTTAGGTAAAAGAAAATACAACATTTTCATTATGATTAAGTAGCAAATCACACACAGAAATATTTTTCCTTTTTACATTTATGTGGAAGCCAAACATAGAACTTCACAAACTACTTTTAACATATTGAATTATTTATAATACTAATTCCATAAACTGCATAAGTATCTTTGTGAGTTTAAATTGCATTTTTACTTTTCCTAAAATAAAAAGAAAAAAATGTTTTTTTCATCTTCATTGTTTGATTCAATAAACAAAACTTTGCCATTTTTGACAATTTAAAAAAACAATGTACACAAATATGGCAGCTGTCAGAATAGAATCAAGTGATATTTTTAAATGAAGTTAAAACCAAATGCTCTTAATGTCATCTAACAGACAAACATAGAACAAAATTTTTGACTGACCCAATATTTTGGTAGAAACAGCCAGGATAATAAAAATAGTCACAGGAAACATTATGTGCTGCATTTGTCAGCATCTAAGATAAATATTTTTCCCAATAAAAAAATATATTTTACCTACTCTCCAAGAAGTGGTTTTTCTGTAAGTCAATAATTAGGTTTTACAACCAGAGATAATCAGTATCTGCTGAAAATTTCCTATTAAAACTGGATAGCAGAATTTTTGGCCAATGTTAAAATGAAGAATAACTACCCTGAGTTGAGAAATAAAAATCAAAGTTGGAGACTAAAAAAATGAGAAGGCAAAATTTTTTAAACCCTAAAAATTATTAATTTAAAGATTTCATTGGACTTTTCAGAAATTATTTGGTAATAAAAAGAATTACTTTTTAAAGTTTTTTTTTTTTTTTTAAATGTCAATGAATTAAAATATACATGCACACTTATATAACTTTCTGTCTGGCAACAACCCGTGGGTAACAAGAAAAGAGTATAAGATGAAATATGTGACCATTTATCATCATTTTTATGACACCTGTATTTAAACAATATATAGGGTCTTCCAATAACTTGGACCGATTTTAAATGGGAATTAATTTTAAGCATCTAATGATTTTTTTCTTTTTCTTTCAGATTTAACTACTTAAGTCTTTGGCAATTTGAACCATGGAAAGATTAACAATCAAACAACGTGTTAAAGTTATTGAAGCCTATTATGAAAATGGACGTTCAAATTTATAAATATAAGGATCAATGATTCTACTAGCAAAAAATAACCAAACAGTAACCTTTTGTGGATGCAGTGGCTTTTCATCAGCCCAAATGCAACAATTCTGCTTATTAACGAATCCACCAAGATGAAAAAAATCGCAAAGTGTGCGAAATGCATTTCTGTTTGAAAACATCCAATTTCATGATAGGATTTGATAACTTTAACACGTTGTTTGATTGTTAATCTTTCCATGGCTGAAATTGCCAAAGACATAATTTGTTAAATCGGGGTGGGGGTGAGGGAATCATTGGACGCTTAAACTTAATTCACATTTAAAATCAGTCCAAGTTATTGGAACACACTATATTTTCTAATAATTCTAGTATTTTAAACAAGTAAACAATTTAGATTTTTAATTTGATTTTGCCATCAGCATAGCAACAGGTACTTACTAGTTTCTATTATACTGAGTTACTAAGTCTAGCTTAGATGTGGCACAGGGTTATAGCACTCATTAAGTATCGAAATCCATTTCTCAGTTGTAATTCATCTGTGAAAAAAAGTTTACTAACCATTACACCACACTAAAGTTCCCAAGTGGTTTCTATTCTATCCAAAACTATTACTGTTCGTTCTCATTTATACATTTTAATAGTCCACTGAAGATTCTGTCCCACTTACAAAATTAAAAGTTTTTAAAGTTAAATTGCCTTTTCGACAACAGTGCTTTTTCTTCATGTTCCTAAAAGAATAACTTATATTCTCATAGTTATGTTATTACTTTATTTCAACAGAAAATTTGAGTGAAATAAAATAATATCAACATGTGACAGTTGAGCTAAACTCTGAAGGTTAACTTAAAATAAAAAGTTACAAGTGATCTTTTATGAAGAAACTATTCTACATAAGAATATTTTTCTATTTCATTAATGAACATTCAAACATACAAAAAGCACATAACTTCAAAAAGAAACAAATTCCAATGAATTCTTCTATTGTTGAGTTTGGGTGAGTAGTCAGCCAGTCACAAAAAAAAAAAGAAAAGAAATCTAAACTATGTTACAAACATTATTATTATTATCAGCAATAATAAATAAAAAAACACCTAAAATATTATGAGATTCAAGATACAATAAAAGTATAAAAAAACATAAATGAAGCAGTAATAGGATAAAGAACAAGTAGGAGGAAAGATCATGATAATACAAATTAAACTGTCATAAATGAATTAGCTCAGAATAATAAAAGTAGACATGCTTGGGTAGGAATGTTTATCCATTGGGAATTGTACAAATGACTTGAAATCTGACCATGTATACAAATGTTTTAAGCACAAATCAGAAGCTGCTCAAGAGAATGAATTAAGTTAAATTGGGTTTTGAGATTCAAATGGATCCAGACCAGGAGAACAAATCTAGACTTTATAAAAAATAAATTGTTTAAAAAAAAAAAAGTCTATAAATTGGTGAATGTAAACAATCATAGCTCTCCAGTTTCTTTTTTCTTTATTATATGTGAATTGCCATGACATCTTGAGAAAGATAGGTGCGGCTTTTTTTTATTGCCTTTTCCATAGTTTTCCTTATCTTAGACTGACTGCCCCCCAAGGCCCAATGTATCCTGCTATTTAACCCATAGCTTGGTGGAGAATAGGATTCATGCAATTCTAAAAAATATTTGTGCAAAATAACATTACTAGACAAAAATGTATTATGAACATCCTGTTTCTAAAGCAAATGATATTTACAGGCATTGTCTTCCGTAGTGAAAATCACCAATCATTTAAAATGATGAAAATGTTACTTTCAACGAAAAGTTACAATATTCAAGAAACAGTGTGCTTAATTATTGTTTATGTATGCAGTTATGCATGACAAAATGTAAGTGAGGATGAAACAAAATAAACAAAATTTTAATAAACCTTATTTTCCTCATGGAATTCGGCATGCCATTCAGAAAGTGAAACGGGACACATGTGGCCTGTGGGCCCCACTTTGCCCATAACTGGTCTAGCAGAAGTCACTAATCTAGAATTTATGAAACCTTTTTGGACAAGGTGGGTAATAGTTTTGCCAAATGTAAAGGATTATTGTTTAGAATGAAAATACTCTTTTGCTTAAAGCTTCTTGGTTTTAATTTGTACTATTAGAAAAAAAAATATCTTGTACAATAATTCTCTGCATTTATCTTGTGACCACCCTCAACTTAAATTTGTCTTGATACCACCCTTCACTTTGAAGATAACTATAATATTACTGCCTATAATATTAGGCCAAAACATTCCTCAACCTGCCCTCTGTTGTCATATTGCTTGATGATTTCCATGAAAGCCCAAACTATTAGTCTCGTCATCCAGTCTAACCAATGCAACTTTATATTAATCACTAAAATTAACATTGACTAATATGTATCCACATACATTTTTTGCCCAACTTACAAATTTTTCTTGGTGATCTTTACCTAAAGAAGGTAATTTATTTGCTTTTGCATCTTTAGTCAATATTCTTACTATATTGCATTTGTTATACTGATCACAGCACTTGCTTTATTATCTTTTAAATTTTTCTCAAGTGTTTTTGTGACATTATTAAAACCAGCATTTTTGTTCTTATGTTAATATTTTAAAATTTCTTCTTTTTTTTTTTTGTTGTTTTATGATTTAACTTTTCCACAATTTCCAACATTATGCTCCGGCCACTCAATTTTACAATATTTTATTTCTCTTGAAGCTATATCTTTTTTATGTGCCCTGTTAATTTTCAGATATTTGAAATGGAAGATTAAATATCAATAGCTATATTAATAGATAAAGAAAACTTCAACTTATCATTCAGACCTCAAGTTTCACAGATACACTGCTTGTCAGGGTCAGATAAATCTATTGAATTCATAAACGGATATCATATTTATTTACTGGATGACATGTTTTATTAGGCATTAATGATTTGCGTTATTTTTATTATTATTATTATTACAAGATAACCAAAAAAAGTCCTTACTTTTTATATATTAGAAAAAAATGTATACATCAAATTTTACATATTGTTAGTCCTCAATGTGATCCCCATCAACATCCAGAACCTTTTACCAACATGCCTTTAGCTGTGCAATCCCCTGACAGTAAAAATCAGATGTGTAGGACACAAAGAAGTCTGTGAGAGCCTGCCACAAGTCTACCTCATTTGTGAAGGATTTCCCATGAAGGTGGTTGTCCAGGTAATAGAGGAGATGGTAAACTGTTGGTGCAAGGTTAGAGGAGTAAACTGGATTGCACAGTGTATCTCAGTCAAGTTGCCATATGGTATTCCTGGTCACCGACATCATTAGAGGCTGAATACACACTTGTTCAAATTGTATGCCTTCCCTATGCAGTGCAAGTAAAGTCAGACTGTTTACTCAGAAAACTGGAAGTGTTTGGCAAGCTCACCACAGGTTTGGCAGTTGTTCTCCTCTATGGCCACCTTCAGAGCCTCATCATCCAGGACTGCGGCTGGCCATTGTAGGTTTTCATCATAAAGAGAAAGATCTCCTGAACTACTGGAACCAATGCCTGGCAATGTGCACACTTGCAGCATTATCCTTAATGTAGGCTTGATGCAGCTGCAGACAAGCCCACCTTAAAGTCAAAATAGACAACCCTGAACAAACTGTATTGAAACTGTCTTGTTTCCTTACCACTGCTCAAACTATGATGTGTGCGAGCAACACACCTGGATTGATCAAGAGCAACACTCCCACCCTCACTCCTTTTTTGGCACATGACACTCATTTGCATATCAATGATCACTTCTTCCTACATGACGTAAAAAAATGGCAAGGACTTTTGTTTGGTTACCTTGTATTAATTATATTATTATCAATATACTTATTAACAATATGATGACCAACACTCGAGTTCCATAAAATCTCAAATTAGTAAATCAGTTATTTTGTATATTTCTGATAAAAGCAGATAAGTTGAAATTCATACGGCACGTTTATCATATAAATACATCCAGAAAATTTGATTAATAACAATTTTATTGTGAAAACATTGACTTGCTGATGTACTGCTTTTTACAATAAACCTTTACTTATTTTATCCACCTTGTTTTTCAAGTATATATTCCTATTAGCACAGAATATAACAGTTGAATAATAAAATCGGACACAGAAAAATGACAAAGTCTAAGATATACTGGGTTAAAGGAATTCTTAAATTGTGGTTGGCTCTGTAAATAAAATTTAAAAAATTAAAGTCACATGTTTAAATATATGAATATATTAAAAATTAGCTTTATTATTATAATTGTTTTCAGTTATAGCATGAGGTAGAGAATTAACTGCTATTTTTTTAAATTGTTTAGGATAAATAGGAGTAGATAGGTTTGTCTATAGCACAGTCCACACTTCTCAGTCTTTTGAACACGAATAGTGGTTTATCCCTCATTCCTGTTTAGGATTGGATTCCTAGTTCTTTCATCTAAATTTTTCTCATTTTATTTTCATTCCCAGTAAGCCATTGCATCTTAGTGGCATTATTGCCTTACTTGGGTTGAAATGATTAAAAAAATTTAGAAGGATTCAACATAAAATCAAATAAATCATTTCATCATTTAGTAGGCATCCATTTACCTTGTAAGATAAATGTAGTGGCCTGTTTGATCAAAATTAAATCTTTTGGGTGGTCAGACTGGAGTGACCTCTCTAGGGTACAGGTCTTGGTGATAGTATATAGAGACCATACCCTGCACTGATCACATTCTCCCTCTCTCAACTGTACTGACATGATCCAATGGAATATTTTCATCACAAAGCCCAAAAAAAGGCTTTAAAAAAAACAAAGAAATTTGTAAACTAAGAATTTAAAGAAGGGTTTATCTCTTACCTTGGTTATCGAGAGAATAGAGGGAGAACAGCCCAATGGTCCATTCATTAAGTCAAAAAGATGACAGAGAAAATAAAAAATTATTAAACTACCAAATTTATATACATTTTTATTGCAGAGGGATTTGAAAAAATAGAACAAAAATTTATTAACATATAAAGTCACTAATTTCATCACTAAGACCATTCTTCAAAAGGAAGTTATAGAAAGTAGGACCCACCATGCCACTTACATTGTAGCAAACCACCCACATTCCCTTCATATTCCATCAAGAAGAATAAGTTCTTCCCATGAACCACTGCTCTAATGGAACTGACTCCCAAGAGGATATTTCCCCAATCAATACAACCTTAACCTGTTCAAGACTAGGATCAACAGTTATCTTCCCTATTCTATCAGTATAAACTACTTCTTAATGTAACCCTCTACCCCGAGTGGCTTCTGGGCCTTGTAAAGAGGGGGAAAAAAAACAAAAAAAACATTGGAAACAAATAAAAGAGTGCTGAGCTGCTGTTTAATATCAACAATCCTCTTTCATGGCAGTAAATGCTGAACAGTTTTTTACCAGATGAAGAGGAGATTTGAGGAAACAAAAATGCAGTTCTACAGAAGGATGTTGAGAATATTATGAACAGAGAATGTCAGCAATGAAGAAGTTTTAAAGAAAATGGAAACTTAAAGGATCCTTATACTTAGATTCAGAAGAAGATTGTTGTAATTTCTGGAACACAAAGAAAGAGAGTATGGAAAATTTGACACTCACAGAACATACTGAATGAAAATTGAGCAGAGTGAAACAGCAAGTAACCTACCTACCAAACTGGTATAAATGGATGGCAAAATGGGTAGTGGGGGGAATAGTAAAAAGACAAATGTTAATAACAGTTACAAAAGACAGGAGAGCCATGTTCTCTTACGTCCTGAAGAGGCATGGCACATAGAGGAGGAAGGAGATTAAACATAAAGACAATACAGGTCAATATTTTCATTTTTCGATATTCTACAAGTACAATGCAATTGCAAAATTGCTTAAATATTACCACTGTTTGTCAATCACATGGGTAAACTAGAAATGCTCGAAAGAAATTAACAAAAAAGAATGAAGAGAAAACTAACCATCCACTTAAGAAACAACAAAAATAGTCTCCAACTTATGACAGAATTAGTCAAGAATCAATATTCAAGAAATAATAAAAAATATTGACCGTTATTCACAATATGTCACATTTAATTGGGGAGAAAAGATTAGTGAAAGCAAAAATAATTTAAAAAGAAATAGTATACAGACATTTCCTGAGGGCTTAACACTTTTCTCCCAATCTAAAACCAAAGCATTTGATCAAAAATAAAAAATAAACTAGAACCCAATTATAACTTGATTATGAGTTTCATAAAATGACATCTTGAAAAAGTGTGGTTATGTTAAACTGGGGTCCAAGAAAATCAGCATTCACACACTGTTCAAATTTATCAAAATTTGATTGATTCTTTCATTTTTTTAAGGCTTATTAACCATTTGCAGGTTGTTTAAAGCCAGAAAAAGTTTTTAGAGTGTAAAAAATGTTTTTTGGGGGTGGGATAATGGTTTAGTGATACAAATCTTACTAATTAACCCATAGCTGGGGGAAGGATAGCTGAATGCATGCCTTTCTCAAGGGTATTTGCACGTAAATGAATATAACAGACCCAACTGGAATTTGAACTCTGCTCTCTGAATAACAATTGAGAGATTATCCATTACACCACCTGCACATCCATACTTAGAGCATCTGGTATTCACAAGCAGTCACCCATCTAAGTACTCACCAGAATCAATGTTGCTTAACTTCAGTGATCACAAATTATCCAGTGTTTCAATGTGATGTGGCCATAAGCATCACCAAACTTAGAGCTCTTCAAGCATCTAACAGTATGATCCCATTTTAATGTCATCATCGACTTATGTTATATTTTAATTTTTATAAAACTAGGGCTTTACTTTTTGTGTATAGTTATTTAGTAAACTTAACCTGACACCAGACCCTATTTATGATCTTTCAGTGAGGATTAAATTCTCTACATTAATGAATTGGTCTGTAAGTCAAGCTTAACAATATAGGAGGTGGTTATGATTGACATTTACAAAGTTATAATTGAATTTACCACAAACATAGGCCACCCAGTAAGAACTGACCTCACTACAGTAGTAATGATCTGCAGACAAGCTTGCTAATGAATCTAATGAAAGTTATCTAAAATATTAACTTACCTTAGACTGGCACAAAGCTAGAATTGGTGAGCACTGAATGAAGATTGAACTCATTAGTGAATTATGATATAATACCACAGTAAACATCCAATAGAACCACTGTACATGTATGGGTAATCTGGGGGAAGGGAGGGTTATGAAAATTGATACCCCCCCACACACACACTTGAAAAGGTGAAGCATCCCAATCTCTCTACTTCTATTTGATCTTTTTTCTCAAGCTGGATGTCTAGTAGATGATATAGTTGTAGATTTCGTACATATATGACAATCTGTGACTAAACTGCAGAAGTTCAAATGCTGTTTTTCAAAGCAGGTAGGTAAACACTCTCCCACATGGAAGATTGGCACAACACAATCTCCCTACTCCTGACCCCCCCAACATCCCAGTTGGCCTTGTAGGATACTCAGCTAAATTTAGGAATTATCTATATGCATGTGTTCTGTATTAAAATAAAATTTTTCCTTCTGCAAGCATTCTCAGGCAAACCATATTGAGAATCAAGAAGACACTAAATTTCTTCCTTCATGGGAATTCAACACATGACCTTGACCAGGGATTCACATAACTACAAGTTACTTTTGCCTCTGAAAGAGATGAGTGGGTTATGAAGACTGCTAAAAACAATTTACATCCTGTTGCACAGGTGTGTGTGTGTGTGTGTGTTACAGATAGAAATTAAATGTTCGTTATTTATACATTTATTTATATATTTTACCATGTCATTCTACTTGATCTACAAAGAACTGAACATAATTATATGACTGTGTGCTGTCAAGGTTGACTATAGGAGCAATAGCCTTTTGCTATTTATTACTAAGCAGACAAGGTAGCTATGGACAAGTGGACTGTCCAAGTGCCCACTCTCTAACTCTTCTCCATCAACTACTGTGACATGTTATATTAGTGATGAGACATTTTATCAAGTAATGGGACAGAGTACAGGGAGAAGAAGATTTATGCCTTTCTTGAAAGCATTAAAATAAAAAGAATAAAACATGGTTTACTGATAAGTGCTACATAACATGACATGAAACAGGCCACTGAAAATTTATTTATTTTTTAGAAATATATTCATTACACATATGTAGATAAAAAGCAAAAATCCTTCTCTGGAATGTTTATTGACCGAGATAATTGAGTCTTTATTAAAAGTGAAGTGTCAGTATTTGGTGCTCAAGTTCAAATAAAAGGCAAGAACTGAATGCTGATTTTCAAGGCAAGCCTTACTCATTGAAAAGATAATAATTTTTTTTTTTTTTTAGTAAAGTTGGTTCAGTGTGTCATGCGAGATAGTTTTTCTCTCCAGAATCTACCTTACACATATATAAGTCTACTATTTGTCCATGCTTAGAATATTGCTGCCACATATGGTTTAGAGCTCCTTGATAAAATCTAAAGAATAATCTGCAATATTATTGGCCCTGTTCTGGCATAAGGTTGCCTCCCTGTGCCTTTTCTATAAATTCTTTTATGGTAATTGTTTGCCAGAGCTCTTCGCTATGGTGCCTAGACCCTTTGAATTTAAGTGCAGTACTAGACTGGCAATGAGATCACATCAATTTACAGCTGAGTTGGCTAAATGTAATGATAAATTCTATGCTAAAAGTTTATTTTCTTGCACTTCTCACTTGTGGAACTCCTTTCCAGCTCCATGCTTTCCAGTCAACTGCAAAAATTTAAATGCAATGTATATCACTATCTACTGTCCTCCTGATTACTCTTCTTTTGATCTTGCTTCTTAGCAATGTTTTTGTTTTTAACTCTTCCATACCCATTAACCCCTTGTGTCTTAGTGGCTTTACTACCTTGCATGGGGTAAAAATGATTAAAAAATCTATATGGAACTCATATTCAGTGTTAAATCTTTGTAAGATTTGGGCCACCACAGTAAATTACTAAGGATTGAACTCACTAGTAATGGCTTGCAAGATACACTAAAGCAGTTGGTCTAATAACAAATAAGTTGATATTGCAATATTAATTGAGAAGCTTTATTAAGCAAATACATCAAAACTTTTCATTCCTACTGTATTTTAACCATGGCTGCATATGTAGGCAAGGTTTCAATTTTTGTTGTTTTTTGAGTCTTTACTGTTAGTCCCACTAAAAATGAGTATTGAAGATGAGAAAAAAAAAAGGGCCGAGTTGTGCCCCCCTATCTCCAAAACCAGACCCCATGCTGGATCTTTTTATTAATATACAAATTCCCATTGGTTATTTAATTTTTTTGTATGGTATGAATTAACAAAAAAAAAAAAAAAGAAGCTATGCCTGAAATTGCTAATATTTTTACAATATCAATTAGATTGACAGCTATTTACTTTTGTTTGACAAAATTAAATTGGCAGCTGATTACTGAAACAAGAAATGGATTGTTTCTTTTAACATTTTTAAAACCAAACTGCTCTCTATTAATCAGCTTAAAACATCTTGCCCTCCATTAATATGGCTAATGCTGACCTCCAGGAGAGCAATTCACTGCACCTTTTTGGTCTCATGTTTTCCACTGACATGAAGCAGAATGATTATACCGAATCAATTTCTAAGTTTGCTGCTAGGAAAGTTGGTGCACTGTGTCATGCTAGACAATTTTTTATCACTTTTAGGAGAAGAGGTGGATTCATGCCTTTCCCAAGGGTATTTGCACATAAGTGAATATAACAAACCCAACAGGAATTCAAACTCAGCTCTCCGATTAACAATTACGAGCCATTATCCATTACACCACCCACATATCCAAGCTTACAGCACCTGGTATTCTAATGTGGTCACCTATCTAGGTACCGACCAGGCTCGACGTTGCCTAACTTCATACAAGAACCAGTGTTTAAAAGTGATGTGGAGAAAGAAAGAAAGCATAAGAGGTATTTGTCTGGAAAGAGGTCAATAGAAAACAAGTAAAAGATTCACAGATGGAGAATGATAAGAATATAGATTTTACGTATTTGTCTTTCTCCCTCTCATATATACAAAGATAATGAAAGAAAAGATCACACAATTAAAATTGAAAGTAAAAAAAAGCAACAAAAAAAAAGCAAAACAAAAAAAGCAAAACAAAAAAAGCAAAACAAAAAAAAAAGCAAAACAAAAAAAAAGCAAAGAAAAACAACAACAACCAAAAAAAAAAAAAAAAAAACAACCAAAAAAAACAACAACAAAAAAAAACAAAAAAAACAAAAACAAAGAAAAAACAAAAACAAAGAAAAAATAAAAACAAAGAAAAAACAAAAACAAAGAAAAAACAAAAACAAAGAAAAAACAAAAACAAAGAAAAAACAAAAACAAAGAAAAAACAAAAACAAAGAAAAAACAAAAACAAAGAAAAAACAAAAACAAAGAAAAAACAAAAACAAAGAAAAAACAAAAACAGTTATATAGAATGACACAAAATTACAAAATAATCTTTTTGAGATGTGTGTTTGAGAAATAGTAATCATATAAAATGAGGTTATTAAGCAAGAACTGCATTGGGATAGCAAAAGATGCCTTCCAAAAGGCTAACCAAAGAAAAATCTTGTTAGAAACAAAGAAAAGTGTACTGAACTGTTACGTAATATTAGTCCTCATATAGAGCAGTGAATACTGGACAATTTCTTCATAAATGAATAGAGCAACAGAAATGGGGTTCTACAGTAGGATGCTGAGAATACTATGAACCAAACATCTGAGCAACAATGAATTTTTGGAGAAAATAAAACCAAAAAGGCCATTCATCAGGAACAGACAGTTGATATTTCTTGGGTGCATAATGAGGAAAGAGAGTTTGGAAAATCTGATATTCACAGGAGAGATTGAAGAGGGATAGGAAAACAAAACATAACCTATCGAGCAAGCTTAGTATGTGGATGGCAGAACAAAGTTTAGGAGAGGTAACAAAAAGATAAAATTCATTACAAGTGACAAATGACAGGAAATTGTGGAGAGCCATGATTGTGCCATGTCCTTTCAGTACATTGACAAAGAAGAAGCAAACTTGTGGACACTCAGAAATAAAATTCAGTCCTACAACAAATGGCTGCATGCATGTGCACAGAATGTTTTTCAACAGTTGAAGGTAAGTTGACTCTTTCAAAGACCTTTAAAACAAGACAGAGTGTCAAATGGTATCATTTGAGATGAGGATATCAGATATGAAAGTTTGTATAAGCAAAAACCTAAAAATCTGAAGTTCTCAAATTTTACTCCAAAAACACTGTATAGAAAAAAGAACATGGAAGACTGAAAAAAAAAAAAAATATTGTTTCATTGATTTAAAAAAAATAAAAAAGAGTAAAGAGAAAGAGAATAAGGAAGGGAGGAAAAAGAGCGAGAGTTGAGAAAGACAGAAAGGGAGAAGCAGCAATGTAACAAGTTGGTTCAGAAAGAGTAAAATAAAGAAAGAGTAAAATAAAAATAGAGACATGACTGGGGAGAGCATCATCCAGTTGGAACTGTGCAAGAACAAGTATTCGATCATGCAAAACAATGGTAGATATAAATACTTTCATGGTAATTGTTCGGATGAGTTCTTCACTATAGTACCTAAACTATATGAATTTAAGCACAATACTAGACAAGTGCCAAGATCTCATCAACTTACAGTTGAACTAGCTAGATATAGCCATAACTTCTATGCTAACAGTTTCTTTTCTTCCACTTCTCGCTTGTGGAACTCTATTCTGGCTCCATGCTTTCTAGCCAATTTTAATCTGCAAAGATTTAAATGCAATGTCAATTGCTATCTACTGTCCTCCTGATTACTCTTTTCTCTTTCTCCTCATTACTAATGTTTCTGTTTGTAATTCCTCCACTTGCGTCTTAGTGGCTGTACTGCCTTACTTGGGGTGATACTGATTAAAAAAAAAAAAAAGAAAGAAAAAAATGATATACAATCCTATGAGAAAAATAAATTCTCTTGGATTTTAAGATGCAAACAAATCATGCGAACCAGATAAAAAGGTCAAATTGAATTAAAGTGAATAAATAGAAGAAAAGTCGTCAGTGAATTACGTTGTTTCACCAAACCACAGAATAAAACTGAATAACTGGACAAATATCTAGACAATTCAAGAGAACTGAGCAAGTTGTGGAAAATGAAAGCAAGTTATGCTTTGTTGGAAGACTTGGAATGGTCCCAAAAAGCCTAGTGAAATACTGGAAGAATTTGAAAGCCACGAGAGAATCAAGGTCATCCAAATGACAGCAAAAATACTGAGGAGAGTGCTGAATTATTACGAAAACTTGCTATCATTTGATCTTCAGTGTGAATCACCAATTATTACTGGTATAGACACTTGAAAAATGAAATCTAATAATATATGAAGCCTGATCAACTTTGTAAAAATCAGCATTCTGATTTAGAGGAAGTGGGTTGGGCTATGAACCTTTCAGTACCTCCTTGTAGAGGGTGATCTAAACTTTTTTTTAGACAAAAAAGAAATTAACTCTGTGATCAGCGGGTTCTGGATTTTTGGAGGAGTCAGGTTTATGAATCCTCAATTCTCAACCGATTTGATTTTCATTTGTGGGACATTTTTCTTTCTGTTTTAATCAATTCACCCTAAGCAAGGAAATAATACCAATAAGATACAAAAGCTACCAAGAGTGAAAGAGAATGAAATACTTTAGAAGGAACCAGAAACCGAATCCTAAACAGGAAACAAGGGATAGACCTTTATTCGTGTCCAAAAGACTGAGACTAAGGAATGTGAGAGCCAAATGATAGCCAAACCTATCTACTCCTATTGAAGGGAAAAAAATAAAAAATAGTAAATAAAATTTCAGAGTTCAAATGGAGATGTTAGAAGGAACCAGAAACACAATATTAAACAGGAAACTTCTACTTCTGTTCAAAAGACTGAAGAGTTGAGCCACACTGTATAATAAAAGGTGCCTCCCTATGCTAGCAGGCTCATCTCACAAACAATTACAACTACAATGAGTTCCATTTTCCTTAGGTACCTGTTGTGGCCTGTTTAGGGGCCAGAAAGAAAGACACGGAAGATGAAGGTAGGTTGAACAAGTGTATTGAAATAATAGATATATACAAAGTAAGAGTGTTAGTAGTAAGCAGATAGAAGTGTATGTCCGAACGGTAGGTTAACACTGCATCTCCACTCCCCAACGACTGCTCTAGGAAGTCTCACAGTTAGTATTTATCAAAAGAGGAAGAGTTCATTCTACTGTAGGTGGGTTACTACAACAGTACCCCACAATTATGGCTAAAGGCCAAACTAATCTAAACTTAGTAAATACTTATCCACATACAAATGACAGAAAATGTGAGATCTGAAGGTATATCGGTTTAGCAGAAGAGGCCTTCCAGAAACTAAGCAAAGTATTAAGACAGAAAATTTTGTTAGAAACAAAGTAAATAGTTCTGGACTGCTATGCCATACCTCTCTATTCTATCTTGTGTATAAACACAAAAGGGATCTTATGCACAACAATTTATCGAATGCATTAGTTATACATAGAAATAAATTCAATCACAACTTTGATCTAAAGAATGCCACTTATTAAAAGAGAAAGTAATTTACTTAGAATTAAAATTCTCAAGATGCCGCTATTGAATCTTATCAAAATATAAATCTGTCTGTGCCCTGGATTTTTTCAAATATCTCCAATCCTGAAAGAATTACTTCTTACCCCAGCCAATATACATGAATATAAAAATGTTAAAAAATTAAAAGAAAATGTTTTAATTCATAACCTCGTGTTATTCAAAATATAGAAGACATAAATTAATCCCAAACTAAAATAACTTAATTAGTAATTTGCATTTTAAAAAAAAAAATTCAAGAAACTCACTCATTCACTTTTGTTTATTAGACATTGAATTGTGTCACTTCATGTCTTCCATATCTTGCCTGACATTTCCATCTAACCCGATGAATATTTATGAGCATTCTTAAACTTAAAAATTTTGAAAAACCAAAAACATTTTTGTTCTTGTATATAAATACTTGTTATAAAATTAAATCCTTGCATTTGCCTTGATAAAATCCCTCAGAGGATGAAATACATCGGTTAAGATAAGTTAAGTTTTACTTTTGTCTTTATTCATATCTATCCTCTTGTATGGCAGTGAATGCTGGACAATTTCTTTACAGATGAAAAAGAGACTCAAATTGGCAGAGATGTGATTCTACTGCTACAGATTGAAGATGAGAATATCATAGACAGAACACTTGAGTAAAAAGGAACTTCTAAAAAAAAAAAAAAAATAGCAACTAGAAAGCCAGTCATGCTTAAAAAATTCAGAAAGATACGAATTAAATTATCTGGGACATATCATGAAAAAGGGTGGCTTGGAAAACTTAATACTCACAAGATGTATTGAGACAAAGAGGGAAAGAGAGATATAGTGAGTAACCTAGCTAATGAATTTGTGTGAATGGATGGCAGAGTAGAGATAAGGACAGATGGTAAAGAGTCAAACATTGCTTAAAACAATAAAGGACAAGTAACTATGGATAGCCATGATCACAGATGTCCTGAATGGATATGACATATAAATGATGATGTGGAGTAATGATAATATTAGCTGTTTTCTTATAAGGAAACATTCAACATACATTGACTGATCAAACAGTGCTACTTTCAGTTGAAATTTATAAAATCTCTCTCTAAAAGCAATAAAAATTTGAATAATTTTTGCTCAATATCCAATATGATGACAATTTTTTACATTACACTTCAGAATTCATTGACCGATCAGCCAGGGCTACTTTTGACTGTTTTAAGAGAAAGATTTTATAGATTTCAGTTTTTCAGAAAAATAGGTTTCTCAAGTCCAGTAACTTATTCTTTCCAGTATTGATGAGGGGAGGGCTTCCTTCCTTAACCCTGATGATTTACACATAATTACACTGACAGGCAAAAGTACCGAGGAGTGACAATTTGATTTTAGGTAAAGCATATAAATATTAATTTAAATGCAGTACTAGATTGGCAGATAGTAATTTCAACAGTAAAATGATGAGACTTAAGTGTAAGTTCTTTTCTAATAGTTTCTTTTCTTGCACTTCTCACTTTCCTGTCAACTACAATGTTCAAAAATTCAGATGCAGCATGAATTGTCACTTGTTCTTTTAAATGCTTCAAAGTTCCAAACATTTTATAATATAAATTTCAGCATTCGAGCAAACAATCTAATTCTATTTGTAACTTTAATCTACAGAAGTAGCATTGATGGCAAGCACTGAAATTGTGTTACTGTCCAAATATCTGACAAGATGAAACTCATCTTATAGATTAAATCTAATATATTTTGTACAAGAGAATGGCCACACTGCCAATTAGCACCAGCTAGTAACACTGTGAGATATGGGGTCATGTCAGTCCTAAAACTGTAGTTTTTATCTAATAAGATGTACAAGTTGTTTAACAATCTGGCCATTTTAGGGTATCTCCCCATACGAAAATCAAAAATCATACATTTTTCTATTTTTTATGACTTGAGGATGGCTGGCAGAACTAAAAGAATCTGCTTATTGGGACCCTGGGTACATGGCACCCTTTATATAAGCCTCTCATTTTGATCATTATGAAGTTTGCTCTAAATACATGTTTTTGTGTCAAATTAAAATAAGCCATAAGAGTTTTCCATATACAAACAGATAAATATATAGATACAAAACTGTTTAGAGCTAAAGTTTTAAAGTGCGGTCAAAATGATAACACAATTATCCCATACATTCATGTACAATTCAATTTTATGTATATTGATTTTGTCTTGATTCTGGATAAGAATCCATCCATGGTATACCTGTATATATTGATTACAGGCGAATGAAATAACAACATTTCAAGGCAATAAAGTCCCAGATAAAACATATTTCAAGAAACTTTTACAAAAGAATTCACTGATATCTTGTAAAGTATAAAAGGCAAACAATATAAATTTTATTTTTACTGAATTTTACAAGGAACTGTGAAGAGGTTAATTAAAAATATTGTAAATTTCCACTCAAGCATTTATTCAAATCAGCTTCTTTTGAACAGTATTTTAACTAATAATCGAAATAAAGTGAAGCTACTTTGTAATTAGCCAAACTCCAACTACATTTAACTTTACTTAAAGTTCTAATTTATAATCAGCACAAGTCAGGTTAAATGATTTTTTAAATAAACCTGCTTAAAATTTACAAAAGACTTTTTTGAAATAAAGTGTGAAAAGGAAACAAAGAAATAATTTTTACATAAAATCATCATACCTATGCAATAATGTTATGCTTATTTTATTAAAAAAAATATTTCTAAAAAAAAAAAAAAAAAATACATATTTCTATCTAAAAATATATATCATATATTTCTGCAGATAAGATGACCTTTAGATAAAACAAGGTCAAAAATATAGCAACTTCTCATGAATTTATCCTATACCTATAGTATAAGACAGCATATTGATTATATAAAGATGATCTTATTGGAAATCTTGTTAGTTACTGTATCCTAAGAAATTCAAAATAAACGAAATAGCAAAACTGATTCTATATCATGTTTTCCCTACACATGTTCCCTAAAAGGGAAACTAATTGTTTACATTTCACCATGTGATCTCTTGCAAATAATGATTCTTCTTTCTATTCTTTTCCTATATTTAAACAGTTACAAACAGCCTGGTGTACTAATGGCCATTTACTTATACTTCATTGGCAATCACAACACAAAATACTAGTAACAACAGTACAATAATGTATGATAATAGTACATTCCACTTTCAACATTTTTTATTCAGTCTTTTATTCATTATTTAGTGAAAGATAAAGGTTGCTATGAATGCAATCATAACGATGTTTACATTTTCTCAGCTGAGCCTGCATAGATACAAGTTGACTTCATTGATATGGAATTATTCTTTGAATAGGCAATTTATTATGAAGTTATGCCAGTAATATAGAAGGTAGAAATGGTTTTATTACTTTTATTCTCAGTTTATTTGATAATGGGAATCTTTTCATGTATGTTATTGGTGATCACACCAAGATTGGCCTTCCGACAAACATCACACAGAGTTTAAGGTTTCTTTTTTAGAATTGTAGTACAAGATGACCCCCAATTTCTAAGGGTGAAATTGGGGATTTAAAGGCTGTCTTATATGCAGAAATATACAGCAAGAAAAAAATTGTTTTCAGCCAAAAGGTATTATTTTATTCAGTAATTACTAATCTTTTCATTTCTTTTCCTCTTTCAATGTTGATATAAATTTCTTTTCAGCTTTTATAACAAACAAAAACAAGCAAACAAAAACCAGATCATTATTACCAGGGTCTGGAATAGAAATTTCTTTATCCTTCCAGTCAGAGCATTTTAACAGTATTGCCCAAACAAATATCACACTATTATGTGCTGATTTTGTTGTTATAATAGCAAACACATCCACACACAGAGATGATCATTATAATACAGATACCATCAACCTTTTTATTATTTTTGGAAATTGGTTAATATTTTCCATATTTCAAGTTAACACTTGTTTCCTATCATACATGAATTTCAAGCTAACAAAACGATGAAGGAGTGCTCAAATGTTCTCAGCCTGACTAATTTTGTAAAATCTGACCAAATGTTTAAACAACAGCTTAATACATAGCTTAATGATTTTTACTTAAAAATTTGGTCTCTACTCATACATTATATGTATAGAAGAGATTGCTAGAAAAAGATGTCAATCAGAAATAAAAAAAGAAAAGCAAGCACCTATCACATTCCATTCAGAGAATTCTAATCTTTCCTTTTTCTTCACAAGAACTTGTCAATACAGGTTTTAGTAAAATAGCTGTTCCTCAGCAACAGTGAATGCTAGTAAAATCCACACTAGCCACAAACACAGCCCATAATCAAATATAGGTCATTTCAGTTTAATGACAAAATATCAAAATAGTTTGTGTAATTAATATAATAATGAAGATATTTCGTTTCAAAACTTGAGAGAACTTGCCATAAAAATCTGTTCAAGAAAAATCATTTTCATCCAAAAAATTATGATTTACAACAAAAGACAAAAGTGAGAATACTTTGGATCTGTTAATTATCTGCTTATAAAATTGATAATATGATTAGCTAAACAGCAATAGACAAATTTCAGTTTTCAGTTTACAAGCCAAAATCATATGTATCAAAATAGTTTTACCAGAATATTCAAGACACAAAAAATTGCTTTATTCAGTACATAAGAAAAACATCTAAATATGCCAATTATAAATCATTATCATAAATTTAACAAATTGCCAATAATATAAAATTGTTTATAAAATCATTATTAACTCCCATATAAACATATAGAAATTAATATTTGTTTTAAATCTTTGGAGATTAAAAGAGAATAAACAAACTCTTAGGCTCTCTGGAACTTACACAATGTATTTTTATAATTTAGGAAGAGGAAAAACAATACTATTTAATAATGCTGAAAAATGAAATTATTTATAATTGTGTGTTAATTTATTTAAAACTGATTTACACTTGAAAAGATTAATTTGCCTCCTTCACCCCAGGGGTAAATACAAAAGTTCAGATTAGTTTAATATGAAGGTCCACATTGGTAGATGAATAAAGACAAAAATTACCTTGTGTTCCTATAACCTTTGCTGCATGATATCAGAGTGACTCATATGGGAAGGTGCTGCCCTATAATTGGAATCTCCAGGATCAATCCTTTATTTATGCCATATTCAAAGACAAAATGTGACATCTCAGTCAAAACACAATATTGCTTATGAAGAATGATTTTTCTTGCCTGACCGTAACTCTTTGCAATGTCCTGTTGGCAGAAGAGATGACAAAAGTTGGTGATGGTTAAATCCTTGTCCAACTGAGCTTATGCAAAAACCAGGATTTTGAATGCTGATTTTCAAGGTAAACTCGAACTTGTAAGATTAGCACAATAGAGTCTTTATACGTTATCTTTTATTTATCTGGCCTTTTGCCAAACTAAGTTAAATATTTATATTAATGTTTCTCAAAAATTTAGCTGAAAAGTTGGGTTAATTACGTTATATGAGATGTTATAATGCTCTCTTGGCCACAAGTTGGATCAATTTATAAGAAACATGCCATAATGATTTTTTTGACCACATATAAACAACAAACTGGATTGTTGAGTATCTGGTAATTACTTATCATTTTACTTATGCAAGAAGATCATTAAGGAAAGACACAAACATTTTGCTGAAACACGAGTAATGTGCTTATTATTTTAAAGATGGCCATCACCCTTCAACTCATGGAATACATACGTTCCTTAATATGGAATTAACTTTTTATTTTATATTATTGACAAAAAAAAAAAAATCAATCTATATAAAAATTACAAATGTCAGTGTGTCACACTTTTTCAACTTTAATCCCAGAGGCTGTAGTTCAGCATATCATACCATTTTGGAATCAGGCCAACTCCATGAGCAAAGTAAAAAGATTCTGGGTCAGATCTAAACACACAATCTTGAATTTTTGGATTCCCAAGTTTTCATTGCTGCAATTGTTTTTGGAGATTTTTTTTTTATATGATTTTCTTGTGACAATTTTTTTTTTTTGTACAATAACAATTTTTCTAACTTGAAAATAAATTTGGGAATGATCAAAATTAATTGCGAAATCCAGTGAAAGTCACTCAGAAAATAAAAATATTTGTTTGTACGGAAAGTAAGGGCCTACATACATCAAACTGTCTTTAAATTAACTGGTGGCAGAAGAAGTAAAATTGACCTTTTAAAAGGTAAGTTTAAATATTAATGCAACACTTACATGCAGCAATCAATTTTGAGTTCTTCTGTAGTTTATTGTTGCCTATCACAGCTACTCCTCCCTACCTATTGTGATGAAGGCTCAATCAAGTGCTCTCTACAGGAGCCAGCTTAAATGCCGCCTGATAGGGCAGCTTACTTTATCATGGGTTTATTTTTCTTTTATACCAGCCAGGTCTAGAATCTACTGTTTGTTTCTGTTTTACACTTCTATGTTCTGTGTACCTTCAGGATGTAAGCAATCATTCCTCTCCACAATTTCCTGTCCTTTTGTAGTTCTTAATAAATTTTGTCTTTTGGTTATTTCTCCCAAACCTTGCTCTGTTATCCATCTACTCATACCTGCTAGGTAGGTTGTGCATTGTTTTCCTCTATCCCTCTTGCCTTCACAAACTGTCCTGTGAGTATCAGATTTTCAAAGCTCTCTTTCCTAATTATGTGCCATAGAAATTTTAATTGTCTCTTCCTGATGTTAAATATAGGTTTTCTTTTTGTTTCCATATTTAAAATAAACTTTTGAAAAACAGGAAAATGCTGTTCTGCTTAATACATGAAGAAAAATAATTGTCTTCATAAAATAGATTAACAAAAAAAACAAAACATTGATTACTATTCATACTCCTATACATGTCTCTTATCATTTAACACACACTTTTTTTGCTTGTCAAGGTTAACAATAACAGTAAAAGTCTTTTACCATTAGTGTCTAGGTAGGTTGTTATAAGAGAGTGATTTGTCTAAGTTCTAATTCATTTTTTCTCTTTTCATGGCTTACCAGTGACAAGGCATTTATATCACAACATCTGATAATAGGACAGAGTTCAAAGAGATGTGAATTCTTGCCTTTTTTAAGGGTAGGATTGACAAGTTTGTTAAAATTTGAACTTGCCAAATCCATTTTCTTTGCTACTATTATGCCACTTTACACATCTGGTTGAAGAACCTAAGTAATTATGTAAGAAGTGGCTACTTTAGTAAATCTAATGAAGATATTTCTATCACCCAGGTAAAAAAAAAAAAAGAACTGCACAGAGTATAAAAGTGTTTATCAAAGTTAATGAGAAGTAATTTTGTCTATGTGCTTACAATAAAGTTCAGAGGTAAAATATAGGACAAGAGCTTTCATGTTTGCCTTTAAACATGTCAGTGTTTAGTATTACCATTCAATTTTCTTAAAAAAACATTACAGACAAGTTGCAGCTTAGGAAGCCCTAAGACTGAAAGCAAACCATAAAACAAGTCGGTACTGGAGATTAGAAATGCTTTTGAAAACTGATTAGCATGTTCTAAATCAGAAATTCAACAGAATTTTAAAATTGATCCAGTCAAATTATCTCCCTTGGAGATATATAATGAATTAATCTAAATCAGATGTCATAAGGCCTTCAAAATGTTTTTTTTTCTTAGATGGAAACAGAAACAACAAGAATGATCATGATGATAATAATAATGCTATCATTAAAAATACTACGCAAAAGCTATGAACCTATTTTGCAAAAATACCCACGTTTTAAGATTTTTCCCAACCTGCCTATTGTTTCTTTCAGTAAAAACTAAAAGATCAGCCAAATTTTAAAGAATACAAATCAACACATTCAAAACTCCATTGGATTTTCTGAACATTGCACTCCAAAAAAGTCATAAAAGGGGAAAATCCTATTTGTTGTGCATCAAGTCAATTCCATCACAAATTCAAAGAGAAACATTGATTTCTTCAAAAGTGGCAATTTTACTGATTCCCATTTGATATATATTGCTCATTATACCAAACATAACTTGATTCATGGGTTACAGAAAAATTAAACAAAAAAAACCCCAAAAAAACTTCATGTCCACAAGTTTGATATCCAATGCAACAACGTGACATCAAAAGAACTTGCAGAAACTTTAAAGACAAACATCTGTAATGTCAATGAGTAAATGCATATTCTGAAAAAAGTATCCAGAATCCACCCATCTTTGAACCTTTAAAATGCACAAAGATAATTACATAGGCAAACTACTAAAATCCTACGGTAGGGGAATGAACAAAATGACAGAAGAGAGTTCCTTAATTGCTCTAACTGATCAACTAATGGAAAATTTCAAGATGAGCATGATCACCATCATGCTACTCATGTTTAGGTTGCATTCCCTTCGTTTTTGTCACATTGATTACCAGTAGAATTGTTTTCCTTAAGACATGTAGTGTTTGTACAAAGCCTTGTATTTATTTTTTATGTATGCAATTTTTAAACATAATTTGAAAACAGACAGACATAGTGTTAGACATTATTAAACACAAGTTGCACTCTTATCTAAGTGTTGAAAAATATTGCAAGAGTTATACCTATCATTTTGTTTGCTAATGATAAGAATCTCTAAAGTGTTGCAAATACAAAGTCATTCATTTCTACACACAATGTCAACAATTTTTAAAAACTGAGTTTTGCATATATAACTGGATTAGAAATATAACCTATCTTCGACCAGGTGTTTCATTACTGGGAATTTCTGCTGTTCAATTGGACCAGTTTAAGTTTAAAGTCTGCCCACCTGAAAATCAATATTAGTAACAACAATTGGGTGCAACGGAGGCACATCCCCAAGGGGTGGGTAACAATTTGAATGAGGAGGTGGCCCTGAAAAGGGCCGTTTTTGCATTCTCAATTTTGCAAGGAAGAACCTCTTCCATGAACTGTCATAATAATAATAATAATAATATACGATAATTTTTTTTTTTATAATTCAAATAATCTTTGCATTAGATTTCAACTCTCTAAACTGATTGTATACTGTTTTTTACAGACATTAAATTTTGCCTTTGATTTTTGCACAAAGTGTAAAAAAATCAGTTTTTTTCCGATTTTTCACCTTCAAGGATGTAATTTTTTCCATCCAGTTTAGCACTGAAGAATTATCAAACAAAAAAAAATTTCATCAAAATCGGATGAAAACTGGAAACACAAACATCTGATCACGCACACACACATACATACATACATATTTTGAGAATTATAGATATAGAGTTGAAATAAAAAGAAATTTCTGAAGTCTCTCTTCATTATCATTATGAGTGATCTTTTGAAATAGAAGGATTAAATTTATGTCATTCTCTAGAACATTACAAAAGTTATATCAACTGTTACAACTACAATTTAATTAAGTTTCCCAGTTCAGTACAGCAACAACTTGAGCATAACTAATAAGTTTTATAATAAAATTAAGAATAAAAATTTTTTTTAATTTAAATTAGTTACTGTTAATATGAAATATTTTAAATATTATCATGTTTTTGTTTAGATAATTATTCTCATTTCTGTTGTTATTTTCATTAAAATGTCTTAGCCAGCTCATTCTCCAGCCTTTCTCAGCTGAAGGTGTCATTTTCATCTGGTGAAGAGTCTTATAAACAAAAGTCCAATTAAAATTTGTTACTTTATAAAAGAGAGAAAGAGAGAGAGAAGGAACCAAACGAGGCAAAACTGTAAGAAAAATAACGATAACAGTAAAAACAAAAAATTTAAATCATTGACCATAAAAAGAAAACTTGTCTACCAATAATGTGTAGCATTGGTTGATATGAAGATTATCAAAACCAGAATTTGGAAAGAGCAAGAAAATATTTCTATTTATTTCTTTCATAATTATCATCAGTTTTATTTTATTGATGCAAAAGTTCCCAGTGTTATATTTTGCATTATGATAGAGAAATCTTAGAAGTTTCTTTGAAATTCATTTACTTTATTATGGGTTTATTTTTCTTTTATACCAGCCAGGTCTAGAATCTACTGTTTGTTTCTGTTTTACACTTCTATGTTCTGTGTACCTTCAGGATGTAAGCAATCATTCCTCTCCACATACTTAGCTTCTCCAACTGCTGGCTTTCATTGCTCAAGTAGATGAGCAGTTGTCACAATGACAGGCTTCCTAAAGAATAAGAGATGCAAGTACAAGTCTCTCCTGAAATATTTTTTTTCTCTTTACTCATGTCTGTAGAAGGACCATGTGGCTAATTGCGATGAAAAGTATATAAAGTTAAAATGAAAGAAATACAAATCAAATATTAATAATGTAACAAATTACACAGCACTTATTTAGATTAATCACATTTTTTAAAAGAATAATTTGCTACTTATGTAAATGTAAAAACAGTTCAAGTTGGTAATAATATAAATGACAGATGGCTATAAAAAAGACATTGTTGATTCTGACTAATTTGTTTATAATGCACTGATTATTGTTTACATCATGTGGCAATAATTGTAAGTAAAATGAACTGAAATAAGTAATCATTTAAAGTTTTCTGAATATGCCTATTAATAATGATTGATAATGCTTCATCTAATAGAAATTAAAGACAATATGACCTAAGCCTGTCTTTTAGGGAAGTAAGAGAATCAATGGCCAAAACATTATTTATGTGTATAAGATAACCAAGATAAGCATGCTGGTCCAAATAGTAAGATATAAAATTTTGTTTGTTGTTCTCTTTGAACTTTTACAAGTGTTTGATAACCTTCCAGGAATTTTTGATCTGAATCCTTCATTTGACCCAAAGGGATAGATCATTTTCATTTCACTCTTCATATGCGAAAAGGCAGACAAGTAACGTTAGCTTTAGAATTCAGAGTTCCTACAACTGAAGAGTTCTGCATAACACATGGTCAAGTGAATAAAGACATTGCCTAAATAGATCTTGTTACCTGAGAGTTCAAAAGCTGGGTTGACTAGTACAAATCATATAATTTTTGGTCCAGTGGAAGAGACAAGGAACATGACAAGAACAAATAAAAATTAACCAGGAAGAATTAACACAAACAAGATTTTCTCAAGCTTGGGCAGCTGTAATGGGAGCAATCAATTCAAAAGGTCAATCCAAAATTCCTATAAGGTAACCAACTACAAGACACCTGAAAAAAAAAAAAAAATCCATAGGATACAATGACTAAAATATTGCTATTATAACAACCAAGAGGAGAAAACTAGTCTGAATAAAACAGTATATAATACTAATTACAGATTTCAAAAAGTTAAACAAAAATCATCATTCTATCTAGACAAACATTGCAAATAACTGTAGAGACACCCACACACACACATTATATATATTATATATATAAGCACAAAGATAAGCTAACATATCAATACATATATTGGTAAAGGTATATGAATTACTAGTACATTTTTTGCAAGGTAAAAAAAAATACTTGTACCCTTTAGCTTTCAGTTTTATGACAGGCATTCCATAAATGTTGGATCATTTTAACAATTACTGAAATTTATTTCTCTTTGGTTTTATTGTTTGTTACAAATGAAATTCACAAGAGCAAACCACACACACACACAGAAGAGAGATTATGTGGAACCAAGGAATTCTCCCTGGGACTTTGGTATTTATTTATCTTGAAGATCACTCTTTGGAATTGGCTCTGTAAGTGTAGACTTTCAGTTTTGTACTATAACAAATTTTTTCAACATGAATTAAAATCTAAATAATATATCAAGTTGATTGGGATGTTAAGCAAAGTAACGAAATCATAATAAATATGCTTTTTCTTACCTGGAATGACCAAAAGGTTTCCAAATGTATATATACATGTTTTTTGTGCACACCTGACCATGTGTATGAGTTGTGCCATTTCATGAGGAGAAAGTGGGAGAGATAGACAAAGGGGGAGAGAGAATGAGAGACATTTGAACAAGAGAAGTACACTAACTTTTTCAGTGGTTTTATAGCCAACATGAGCAAACTTGCTAATATTGAAATAGAGAGGATATTAAAGAAGGCAGAGAAAGGAAAAAAGAAGAAAATAGTTGCAGTGAAAGAGAAAAAGAAAGAAATACAGACATCAAGAAAAAAAGAAAGAAAATAAAAAA
Source organism: Acanthosepion esculentum (assembly GCA_964036315.1). Classification (NCBI taxonomy): domain Eukaryota; kingdom Metazoa; phylum Mollusca; class Cephalopoda; order Sepiida; family Sepiidae; genus Acanthosepion; species Acanthosepion esculentum. The sequence goes on along the minus strand of OZ038485.1, from coordinate 120,240,990 downwards.
TATGGATGTAAAGAAGGAGGGGAAAATAAGAAAAAAAGAAACAAGTTGTAACATGCCAAGGTAAGATTTGAACACATAGTTATATTATCTCTTTTTAGTTGCTGTTGCTAAGCAACAGATACTGGTTATTTTCTTTCAAACAAGAGATAGTCATGAAAAGATAATGGATGAAGACCATAGGCAGGCTTATACTAACAGATGAATGAATCTATATAAACATACAGATACATACATACACACAAATGTCTTAAAAAGAATTGTCACCTTGTTTCTATGACAACTTGTTCCTTCGTTGTTATGGTTACAGTCTTTTGGTCCAGGACATCAGTTTAATTGAATAGGAGAGAAGGCACAAGAAACTTGAAAGATGTAATTAATTAATGAAGTAATTAGAATCAGAGAAGAGCAAAACTTTTTCCTCCAACCCTTGCAATTGTCTTTAATTCTTTTGTAGCAAGAGATAAACATGCCAAGGAGAAACAATAGTTTTTCAGGATTTATTGGTGCATTAGAATAGCCAAGAAGAGTATCTACTAATGGTCAAATTCATTGTCATTGAAAGAAGTGCAGTGTGAAATGAAAAGAGAGTTGACTACTGTAACATTGTTTTTCAATGGAGAAAAAACACACACAGAAATGTAAAAAAAAGAGAAAGAAAGCAAAAATAAACCTTTTTACTTTTGAACTAATAGACAGAGAGGGGGGGGGGGATCAACAAGCATTTCTTTCTTAGACTGACCTCTGGATTATAAAGAATTAAATCTTTTTTTTAATTTTTTTATTTATTCAAGTATTTGTGAGATCTGAGGAGAGGGGTGTTAGTCTATATCTGGTACTGAATTTTTCCTAAATCTTTAGTCCTCTGATAATTTTAAGATGGAAAAGAAAAATGTATATTTGAAAAACATTCAATGAATGGTCATAATGGGGAGGAATCAGTTTTCTATTACAACCAAGTTGCAAACTGATCCCATTCTTCTATAAGCCAAGATGAAAATGAGGAATCAGTTTTCTATTACAACCAAGTTGCAAACTGCTTCTTTGACACTATCAGTAACAAAACAAAAAAACAATGAAAATAAATAGAGTAATCAGTTTGTTAATTCGTTAGTATTAAATGGATCCCCAATTTGGGGGGTGGGGGAGAGTAACAACCTCAAAAAGATTAAAGTAACTTCAGAAAACATTCTGATAAGTAAGTAATCAATATTTGATTAAGAAACAAAATATTTCAATGCTTATTTATAAATCCTCTTTGAATAATGGTACAAAACATTTATAAAATCAATAACTTTCTAATCCAAATCATGATTATCCACAAGTGATATTTCTCAGAATTCCTTTCATTTTTGATAAATATATGAAGACAATAAGCATATACGGAATATATTCATGTATAAGCAGATTTCATGTATAGGGCAACACCTGAAATTCTTTGCATAAATTTTAACACCTCCAGAAAAATATACTTGTGTGTTGTAGCATACCTACGGACAATAATGGGCATGCCCCCGTTCACATAAATACAGTAGTAAATACTGTATGTTGGTCTACAGTTGGAGATTCGTTGTAGAATTCACTTGACTTACTTCTAGCAGTTGACTACTACTTCTACGAACCGCTGGCAAATCTTATACGTGTTCTTGTCCTAAGTATTATCCTTCATTACGAAACTTCATTTGACTAATCTATTCAGTAACATTTCTTAGGTTACAACACCGTGTATAGTACAACCGGTCATTGAAAAATGCATGATTTTTAACCTCTTCAAAAAAATTACCTGTGTATAGAGAAACCCCTTAATTTGTGCACAAAAAACGATCATAAAAACTTGCATTACACTCAAGTATATATATATATAACTTATATAAGATTAGAAGAGAATATAGTTTTATCAATCTGAAGCATATGGCTCAAAATTTGAAACGAAAGAATTCCAGGAATTTAAGAGATGCTGAAAAAATTTGTTATAGTGCAAAACTGAAAGTTTGCACATAAAAAACCAATTCCAAAGAGTGATCTTCAAGATAAATAAATACCAAAGTTCCAGGTAGAATTCTTTGCTTCCACATGACCTCTCTTCTGTAGTTTGTTCTCAGGAATTTCACTCAAAACAAACATTGAAACCAAAGAAAAATAAAATTCTGGAATTTTGTTAAAAACTTATCAATCATTTTGGTTAAAATCAAGTTTTTCTTGTTTATTTTATACTTAGATAAATTACTACTACACTGTATATAATTACTTCCATAATTATAAAAAGTAACTATATGGATTGTTTAAATTACTACAATGTTGCACATAATATGATGTTTTTTTTGCCATTGTCAATAATATCAGGTTTTGTCATTTTTGATCATCCATACTCTAGTAGTCCTATAAAACAATTCTAAATTTAAGCTGTAAAGTATTCATTTTTCATCACTCATTATGGTTTGTTTTCAAAATGGAACTTTTACATAATTTTTAAGTAGTGAATTGGATATGAAAATAGAGTCCACAAGACTTTTTTTTTTACCTTTCTTAAGATAAAAAATGCACAATATACAGAAAGTGTTGCTTATTTTTTGTCATTTTCAGTTTGATAATCAATAAATACAAATACGACTATTTTGACAAATTTTAATGAAAAATACAAACTAATATGACAGTTGTGAGAATATAATGAAAAGCAATCTTTTTGGATGTAGTCAAAACTGAACACTCCTAGTGCTAACTAATGACAAACAGAACATTTTATGCTCGTCAATATGTCATTTTCATTGTACAGTTTAAGCCTTTGGTATCCAATTTCTTATTTATAATTTCAGTATCATGTTTAGATAATCCTTCCCACCCCATAGAACGTCATTCATACACAAGCCAACTTGTTATATTACTTTTAACTGATACCTATAATTAAAAAAAAAAAAAATACAATTTGTATTTAACCAAATATTAAAAGCTGTAGATATATTAATTCATGAAAAATATAATCTTGTCTCGAATTCAACCCCTATTTCTAGGGCAAAAATGAGTTATGCTATAAAAATGTCCCTGTCTGCCATATTTGTATGGTGGCTATTTATTACGAAATAAATTAAGATTGCCAATTGTTTGCACCAAGCAATAGCAGTTTTATAAGTCACCAATTTAAGACAAGTTCCCCTACCACCACCACCACCACCACCACCACCACAAAAGAGTTGGATCACTGTATGTAGCTGGCTGTTACATTCTTAACACAAGAAAATAGAACATATAATGAACTTCCCAAATTTCGACCTTTGAACACAATATAAAATTTCCACATGAAACAATATGGAAAATCTATTATATAATTAATTTATTTCAACACTCTCTGAAATTTTTACTTTAATATTAAAATGTTTATGATGAGATGCTGAAAAATTCTCAAGCCACCCTTAAAAAATAAGAAAATATGATGTTTGAATATTTGGCCTGATTTGGGGAAGAAATGGGTGAGGCTGACAACTTTTCATCTCTCTCTCTCATCGAGAAAAAGGTCTGTCATAAATTTATTACTATTAGGAAAATCATTATTAATTTCTGTCTGAATTTCTTGGATTAAGAGTTACCATTATTTACATGCGGACTATCGTCCTCATCTTTGTCATTATCACAATACTTTGGCCATGTGCCCACCTGCAAACCCTCATCAGGTGCTTGTTAATGTTGGTAAAATTAAGGAATTTCAAAGTAAACCCTTTTTTAATCTACGATGGTAGATTGTTTTCATTTTACTGACCATGTCTAGGGATATCATGTCTGTTATTTAGTACTGTTTAGTTAATGCTCACCCTGTGTTATAATGCACTTCATAGCATTTCTATTATAAGTAATGCTTCAGCAACTTGCCGTGACACCTGTATTTAATTAGTCTGAAGACTAACTCCAAACAGCAGCAGCTTCTTTTTACCTCTTACCTAGAGCTCTTTATTTATAGTTATGGACTAGTTCATATAGTCACTAGGGGTATACTATTTACTCCACAACATTCTCCCGTTTAAGATTAATACTTTTTATAAATATTTTATTTTTTATTAGTATTAGTATCTCCCCCTCCTTTTGCTGGAGAGTTCGCCAATGTACTTGACTTTGTAGCATTTCTGTCTTGGTTCCACTTCCAATTCTTTACTACGCTTTCTTTTTCTGCAATTTGTTCTTGCAGGCTCCACGACTTGTTGCAGTGCTGGCACATTGAAAACATCATATAGCATTTTTTCAGGTCTTCCCACGTTTCCTTGCTATCTTTATATGTTCTAAAGAACACTTTATCACTGACTTTGAAACATCAGGTGTCATTTTTGTTATCCACTTGTGTTTTTGTTTGACTTGGTAATAACTCGTCAAACACTGATTTTTGAACACCAAACCAGTTCATTTGACAGCACATTGGGAAAACATTTTATTTTTTTAAATTCTTCCTTAAAATTTTCACTCTGACTTTTTGAATTGGTCGCTTGTCCATTTACATTTTTACAATATAATGTTTATCAGCAAATACCAATGTTCAAATATTTCCATCCAATCAGCATCGAATAAATTCATAGCACTTTTTAATACATAAGCTCTATGCTTATTATGGAATGAGACATTATAAGTCATTTCTCACCAGAAACTGAAATCGTGACTTTAGAAGTACTTTTTAATAGATTTCCTTCCATGTGGTTTCACTGATTATTGAAATATCACTACCAGTGTCCAGTAGCATTTTCACACCCACATTATTTTCATTGACCATTTTTTCAGTCACAGTGCTGTGTATCAGTTTCTTCCTGTGAGAATTTTTTCTTGGCTTGATATTGCAGAGTGACTTTATATGTCTTTGTTTACCACCCTTGTAACATTCTTCATTTTTAAATGGACTGTCTTTTCCAAGATGTAATTTACCACATCTTTTGCTTGTACCAATGCATATTCTTTTTTTCTAAATTTCTTCAACATCATATTTTAGACTTAGAATTGTCTGGCAATCATCCATTATTTCTTGCAATGTAATATTACTGATTTGTTCAATTTTTGTTAAAATTTTTACTTGTATTTCAGCATCTTTTTTAGCTGTTAAACCTAGAATGAAAATTAATCCTCTGAACATATCTGGAGTCATTTACTTTATTTTAAACTTTTTACATTCTTTGTTGTTGATACCAACATATGTGAGAAAATCTTTGTTGTCTTTTTTTTTTTTAGATTCATGCACCTCAATGAGCAATAAACAGTTCTCATCACTAAAGATTTTTGTCAGAATGTGTACCGTGTCTTCAAACCAGATTTCACCTGTTTTTGTTTTTTTTCAGTAATATGTAGTATTTTTCATACTCTGTTGGAGCTATTTTCCTCAACAACAATCTCTTTTTTTTCTCATCTTCCCAGCTGCTGCATTCCTGACTAAATATTTGTTCATATCTATGAAAATATGCAGAAAAAGCCAGTTCCTCATCATGAGTGCATACAAATTCTGATATGGTATTTTGGACAACGTCTGGCGTAAGAGACATTGAAGAATTTTTTGTTTTCTTCAAAATTATATCTAACAACTCCTGTTGCTGCTTTTACAGTTCTAGCAACTGTTGATCTTGTTGTTGTTGCTGCTGTTTCTGTTGTTGAATTTCAACTATTGAAGCCAAAATTTGCCCATTATTAGCAAGAATGTTTTTTTCCCTACACACTAGAGAAAATTTTTTTTCTTCTATAAAAAAAAAATTTTTTTTTTTAAACCAACATGGTTAAAATTTTTGTCAACTCTATCCTTATTCCTGAAGCAACAAATATATTTTTTGTACTTGTTCACTCAGTATAAGTTTCCCAAATCCTTGTAACTTCAGTTACAACTCATATTAGTTCCTGAATCCTTGTTACCGTTATAAATCGTAAGAGTTCTGAATCCTCGTCACTATTAAAACAATTGCCTGAGTTTCAAATTCCTTGTCGCTACCGTTATGTGCTTTGTAGTACTTATAAGTAATGCTTCAGCAACTTGCTTTACATATGTACTGATTAGTCTGAAGACTGTCTCCAAACAGCTTCTTCTTAATTTTGACCTGGAGCTCTTTATTTATAGTTATGGACTAGTTTATATAGTCACCAAGAGTGTACTATTTACTCCACACACTACCTGGACCAGGGTTTCAACTCACAATTAAATCAGCAAATTCATAAACCAACATTTTAATCTATTAAGCTACTTATAAGAAAAAATACATTATCGAGGTTATTTTTTATACGGGGGATGTCAAAAGTTCTTGGTATAATGACATTTTTATTTGTTTTTTGTTTTTTTTAAAGAACTTCATGGTTATACCAAGAACTTTTGACCTCCCCACTTTTATTTTTATGAAGAGATTTTTAATCAAATTGTATATCATTATTTATAGAAAAATTCTTATTTCAACTTTAATTATAGTTATTGTTATCAATTAACAACCTTATTTTTAAGCTACACCAGTTTTAACATCTAAAAAAAAACAAAAAAACAATGACCACAGTTTTCAGAGACATTTTTTTAAAAAAATGTAACTGTTTAAAGATCTTCAACTAATTCAGGTTTTATTTCACTCATACACACTTTCCAATATGCGTTGAATAAAAAATCTAAGAATAAATTTAAAATTGCTACAAAATTACACTCAGCATATTTATTGATGTCAAGTTTTCAAAATTACAATGAAAAGAAAGAAGCAAAATAATGGAGTTATATAAATATCAGAAATATGTCACAACACAGTTATGATAAAATTGTTCAAGGTTTACAATGAAATGAATTTATTGGGCAGTAGAGGGGGGGGGCTTGCATTTTTATTATTTTCAGTCAGTCATACTGCATAGGCTGATAATGCTTTTACATAGATTTAGAAAAACAGATTTAGGCCTGCTTTCAGAGGCTGCAAACAATGCAAGGGCAGACACACCAAGAAACACATTATATGGATTTAGAATAATTAGCTTGCAATTGTTCTTCTGAACAAGTTTTATTAAAAAGGATAGATATACTATGTCTGTTGAATTTAAACATTGTCTTTTCCAAACTGCAAATCTCCTTCCACAAACCTGGCTGCTGACATGCCTTCATGCATTCTGATTTATCAGATTCAATTTCCAACAAAATATAACGACACTTACAAAAAATAAATAAATAAATAAATAAATAAATAAAAAATAATGTGCTACTGAAAGCACTGTTGATTATCTTGCCATCATTTTACTTTTTCAAATCCCTGAAGATGGCACATGCAAGTCGAAAGCTTGCACACAGTTTTGATGTTGGATACATTTTTGCATCTACAGCAGCCAGGTTAGTGGAAAGTGTTCTGCAGTTTGGAAAAGATAAAAAATTCAATAGACAGAGAATGTTGAAATGTATATATGTGTATATATATATATATATATATATATATATATATACACACACACACACAGCTGTGCAATATAATGTGTATGATAGTTAGTCTTAGTAAATATATCCTCATCATGTTTATATTTACCCTCGTTTTAATTATATTGGTGTGTTGGATGCAACTATTTATGTCTATTGTGGGTGGGTATTTGTCAGTATAGCTTCTTGGACACATTTTGTATATGTATTTAAATCCAAATACAATGAGAGTATTAAATAAAATAAGCTCATTATCTAAAAAGTGTCCATGTATAGTGTGTGTGTGTGTGTGTGTGTGTGTATATATATATATATATATAGTGCTGTTCAATAAAAGTGACTCACCTGATTTTTTTTTTTTTTTACCAAAAATATTTTTTGTCTATTGTTTTTGGGGTTAAAATAATTTTTAATCTTACTAATATAAAGACCCCTTCCCGACCACCTAGGAAAAAAGTTTATTTCACCCTAAGGTATTCTATTGATTAAACTGGTAAATTTAAAGAGCTTTTGACAAAATATTGAAAACTATTTTACAATACACTCAGAACAATATTCTAGAGAATTCTAGAACAGCTTAAATTAAATCTAGAGTATTCCAGAAAGCCTCATACAGTATTAAAAACAAATTGAAATAGCCACTCAAGTCACTAACCAGATGAAAGGGTACAAACACGCATCAGAACCACTTAAGGCATCTATTATTGCCCTCTCAAAAGCAGGCAAGTCTATGAGAGAAATTGCAGAAATTGCTATAACCTCGCAATCAACTGTCTCTCGAGTGCTTAGGGCACATAATGATGCCACTCCTGCTCCAAGGAAGGAAACAAGAGGATGAAAGAAAAAGATTGATGATAGAACTGGTACGTTAATCAAGAGAGAAGTTGCGAAGAATAGGACTATAACTAGCCAAGAAATTGCAGCCAGTTTAAGCAAAGAGCAAGGTGTTAGTCTTGCCTCTTCAACAGTCCATTGTGGCTGTTAGAACAAAGCTACAAATCTTGTACACAAAGGTTTAAGCTGCTAATAAGCAAAGCCAAGAGACTTGAATGGGCTCACTATTACAAAAATTTCACCTTAGAAGACTGGAAGAATGTTCTCTTCTCTGATGAAACGAAAGTTGAGCTAGATTCAAAGGATAAGGTGAGTCACTTTTATCGAACATCACTATATATATATATATATATATATATATATATATATATATAAAATGATAATTGCTCATATCAGAAATTCAAACAGATATATAGGCTGTATTTGGCCAGCAATATTTCATTTTTACAAGTATGGTTAAAGACCAATTAAACTTCTTTAAGGACTTTTTTTGTTTATTTTCTTCTATATTTTGGACCATTTTTCTGGTTTCCAATGAAAATTTCAATATAAATTCTCCAATATCCGAGCACTTTCAACTTTCATAATATATATCCAGCCTGCTATTTTGCCTATTGTCAGAACATTGATGACACTTAGTAATCAATAAGAGGTGAACTCACTGCTCATATATGAACAGACACTTTCCCATGGGGTTACTCAGTAGAGAAATGAGTTTGCTTATGTACTGTGTGACTGCCACCTTTACAATATCAGGGCAAGTGAATTTTTTCCATCATATATAGGATTTGGGGCAAAACATTGTATCACCCAGGTCTGTCAGTGCTCTTCCATGCACAGTTCAGATTTGGTTTAATATGACTTCTGGTTTTTCCCAAAACTAAAATTGCCATGGTGGAGAGTAAAGAGAATGTGGTAAGACAACAGATGGTGATCCTGAATGGGAACTTTATAAACTGTTTTGAAAAGAGAAAGAGAAGCCTGTAGAAGTGTATGAGATCCTTAAGGAAAGGAGTAATTTGAATAGGACTAAAGCAACATTGTCCTAGATACAGAAGTGTTACAGCAAAATTACATTAATACACTAACAATTTATGCATATTTATAAAAAATGAGGAGGGGGTGGCGACTCAGTATTTTTATTTTAAAAATTTCATTTTAACTGAGAGAAACTTCAATGAATAATTCTCATAGCATCCATTCTAATAAAAATTTATTTATTCTTTTTATCTGTCCAGCAATTCAAATGCTTGGCATCGCTCATTTTGGTAAGCATTGCTTTCTTGGTGCTTTTGACCTGATAGATTTCTACTTAAGAATATGACTGGAAAAAAAATTCTACTCTTCTCAAATTCTTTCTAAAAGTTATTCTTGAAATTGTATTCCCTCTGGTTATTTTGAATTTCTTGGCCAAACCAACAAGCAAAACTTTGTTTGTTGTCTGGAGTTACAATTCTTTGACAAACTTTTGGTATCTCTCGAATCAAGAGCTTTCTTTTTGACAGAGAAAATTCTCTACCGCCCTAACCTACAATATCCTGATTTTCTTTGAAATCAGATACAGTACTCTTCATAAGTGTCCTGGGAACTTTTCAATTGGTTGATTCTGGCTGAGTCTGAAGGTCATTGTTGCTGCTGCCAACTTTATTCAAGGCAATTATTTTCTTTCCTTCAGAGAAGAACTTTGTTTCTTGGCCTTTGAAGACATTTTGTTATTTAGATAAATATATATATATATACATGTGTATGTTGAAATAAATAAATAAAAAGAAACTGACCCTCTAAGTGATTTTTTTACAGTGAATGAAAATGGGTATGAAACTTTTGTTCACTGTATGTGGGTTGGGATATGGATGTTACACACACACACACATACATACATACTATCATTATACAGGGTGGGTGGAAAGGAACTCCCTATTGAAAATTATTTACAACTCTTTTAATATCAGCACATTTATATGATGCAAAATATATTGTGATTTCCAAAGTGGTAGAATTTCATTGCTAATTTCTGTTTTTATTTAGTGTGACAAGTGTAGCCCAGAATGGCACAACGCTTGACACTGAATTAGCAGGTAGTATCCCATTATGAAGTGTGGTAGTGCATGGTACAAGTGCAGAGATGGTGGCACAGTGTTCATTGACCTCGTGCTTCAGTAGATGCCAAAACTATCAGAAATTGTCATTCCAAGCTGATGAGTACGGGATTTGTGGTTATCCCCATAGAATCAATCATCTTTCAACAATTAATGAAAATATTAAGATATTAATTTTAAATACAAAGTTTATTTCTACTCACCATTATATATATATATATATATATATATATACAGGGTGACACAAAAGAACGGGAATTTTTTAAGTGCGTATTGCCAGACATTGAGACAGTGACCATGAGCAAGTAAACATTTCGCCATTTTAGTAACGAGAATAAAATTCACAGTATCCCAGCTCAGATGTTGCAGCAGTCAATGAGGAATCTCAACAGCAGATTTCAAGAATGCATTCGTACAGGAGGACGCCATCTACAGGACGTAATTTTTAAAAAATGAACATTCCATCATTGTTTCTTAAATGGCATGTTTTAAGGTTTCAATTACTATGAATTAAATACTTTTCTTCCATCACTCTTGGTTTTATTGGATTGTTAAAAAGTTCCCATTTTTTGGGGTCACCCTGTATATGTATATCAGGTGTAACAGCATGGGATAATTGTCCATTCCACAAACCCTTTGAGTTATTCAGCTGGAAGGGGGACAGGTTAAAATAATTTTGTGCCAGCCCCACTATGTCTTCCCAAGTGAGCAATAGTGAGAGAAAAAGGATCATTCAGTCCTTCAGTAATGGTACGAACATTCACACTCTGGCTTCCACCTTCAAAGTCTATTCAAGAACCATCAAGTTTAAAAAAGAAGGAACAGTAGAGAGAAAACTGAACCAGGAGGTCACAGCAGCAAGAGGGATCATCATTTCAACTTAAAGCTAAATACATTCTTATGATTCAAAGAAGAGTCCAATAGTGTTATAAAAACCTTGGAGAATTTAAGTAAGATCTCTTTAATCATTTCTAAGAGACAATAATTCCAAGCTTAATCTAACAATTGGACAATTTTGCTGTTACATTTGATATATATATATATATATATATATATATATATATATATATATATATATATATATATACACACACACACATACACACACACACACACACACACACACACACACACACACACACACACAAGAAAAGTGGTGGTAGAATTTTGCTGACCAAATATTTTATATTTGCTGTGTGTACGTGTATATCAATAAATAAAAAAAAATAAGAAAATCACTTAATAATGCATATTTATATATATGTTTGATGTGCAACAAGACCCTGGCATTATTTATTGACAACTGTAAACGGAATACAGCTGAAAACTGTTTTTTTTTTCATGAGAATCTTTTGCAGAGATGATGAGGTTGGTGCTAAAAACTTTTCAGTATGACAAAAATTGCAAAATATATATATATCTGATATTTGATGAAATAGTTTGTTTGGGTGAAGAACTTTTGAGCACCTCCTCATTGTGTGTGTGTGTGTGTGTGTGTGTGTGTGTGTGTGTGTGTGTGTGTGTATATATCCGTTTAATTTTTTTTTTTATTGCATTTTCCAATTTTTGAATATTTATTAGGATCAAATCAAAATTGTGGATAAACTCTCCAATGTTCATGTTTGTTCTGTTGTTTTTGTTGCAGTACATTTGCTTGTCTCAGTCATTGTCACAGTAGTCCTTGATAGAGACACAGTCAAATGTACTTCAACAAAAACAACAGAACAAACATGAACTTCGGACAGTTTATCCACAATTTTGATTTGATCCTAATATACATTTTATTCAAAAAAGGAAAAAAAATATATTAAAAAATTGAACAGAATGACCTTGTCAGGAATATATATATATATATATATATATATATATATATATATATATATACACACACACACATCTACTGGGTGGTGTAAAAGCTGTTAAGATGGGAAAAGTTGTTTTTTTTTACTTTTGATACTACCTAATTATGCCCAAGTAATTATTCATCTTTTCTCTGTCTGCCATAGTGGTATGCCAGTGACTAGAGAATTTTCATTTTCTTTTTTGTCAAGATATATCATAAAGGGATAGAGTGTTTGGTTAAATAGATACATATCATTCTCAAGGGAATTAATGCTTTCATTCTGACATCATATATATATATATATATATATATATATATATATATATATATATATATATATATATATATAACCACATAATACAGAGTTGTGCACAACAATATTTGACCTCTACATCATTTTATTTTTTCTGATTAATTATTCTGAATTCCATTCCATGACATTTTACACATACGCACAAATTTATACAGCTGTGTGTTTGTGTTAGCTTTAGTGATGAAAACAAAGGAAGAATGGCATTTATAGTAGACAGTTAATCCTAGATAAGACCCTGAGAAACATTTTCACTGTGCAATTATTTACCAACATTAACATCAAATCTACTTAGAAAAAAAGGAAAACTTAACAAAACCATTAAAACATGAGTATTGGTTATCAAACGTCAATCAGATGCCAATGAAAATATAAAATATCAAATAACCTCTGAGATGAACTAAAAACAAGAAGATATTTAAAATAAAATACCAATAGAAAGAATTGCAAGAATTACAAGAAATAATCTAAAACAATTCAAAGATACAAATGTAACATTGATTTTTCAACTGTAAATATTTTTATCTATTTAAACTTTTTTCTTGGATTTTACTTCCTTGTTTGAATTTCAATTCATTTGAATGCAATGATATACACATTAGTAATTTGCTTTGCTATTGTTTTTAGTCATAGGTTTTCTTTGTTCACTGTGTTTCAAGGCAGACAATAAAACAGCAAGAAGGAAATCAATAAGCAAGACTTTTAAAATTTTCCACCCTAACTTAATATACTTTTTGGGTTCATTTTTTCTTTCTTCCTCACCCCACAAATAAATTGATATATAACAGTTAAAATAAATACCAAGTTTCTATAATTTATATTGATAAACAATGAGACACTTGTACACATGCAATATCATATCTTAAATAATTGTTTAGAGAAAGAAAAATTTTAAATCAAGTTTGTGTTGTATATTCTATTTATAAAGAGTTGTAATTTAGAACTGTTGATTCATACATTTTTTTTTTTACAAAATCATAAATGTCGGAATTTCAGCACCAAAATACGTACCATATCTGATTATTTATAAGATGCTACCCTGATTTACATTTAATATTACAATATGATGAAGTTAACCTATGTTCAATTAATGATGGTCCATAAGGGGAAAAAACCTTACAGCTACATCACGTTGAAACACTGGTTCCTGTATGATCACTAAAGTTAAGCAATGTTGAGTCTGGTCAGTATCTAGATGGGACACTGCTTTGGGATACTAGGTGCTATAAGCTTGGATGTGCAGGTGGTGTAATGGATAATGGCTTAGAGTTGTTAATCATAATCATCCCATTGGCTTCATTATATTCACTTATGTGTAAATACCCTTGGAAAAGGTATGAAGCCACCTATCCCCACCACATATACCAGCTATGGATTAATTAGTAAGACTTCTATCACTAAATCATTATTATCTAAAAAAACAAAAAATTTTTTACAATATTTGCTGGCTTTAAATAACTTGCAAATGGTTGATAAACTGTAGAAAATGTATGAATCAATTAATCAACAAGGAAAAAATACTGGGAGAAGTTCTATGTCAATATCACCAAATAGAGTAATTTATAAGATCATAACTGGAAAATTTCTCAGTATTATTTTACAAAAAAAACTGCTAAGAACTGACAATATAATGAGCATATAAGAATATTTGCAAATGAATCAAAACTAATGACAAGTAAAAGAAAGAAAACAAAAGAAATTA
>OZ038485.1:120186827-120221827 GCA_964036315.1 Acanthosepion esculentum | reverse complement strand
AGAAGGAAAAGAGGAGAGGAAAGAAGGAAAAGAGGAGAGGAAAGAAGGAAAAGAGGAGAGGAAAGAAGGGAAAGAAAAAAGGAGAGGAAAGGGTAGGAAAAAAGGAGAGGAAAAGGTAGGAAAAAAGGAGAGGAAAAGGTAGGAAAAAAAGGAGAGGAAAAGCTCGTAAAAGAAGAAAGGAAAGGAGAGGGAGAAGAAAGAAGGAGAGGGAGAAGAAAGAAGGAGAGGGAGAAGAAAGAAGGAGAGGGAGAAGAAAGAACAGAAAGGAAAGGAAAAGAAAGGCGAGGAATGGTGGGAGAAAGGTGCAGAAGAATTGGCGGAAGAAGAAAAGGGAAAGAGGAAAGAAGGAAGAGGAAGAAGAAAGATGAAAAAAGAGAAAAGAGGAGTTATTGATGCATTTGCTTTTTTATGACTTATCAACCTTTTAAGGGTTATTTAATTCTGAATCCTATTTCAGATTATAGGAGTTTGCTTACAATACCTGGTGTTCCTAAGTGGTCCCCCTTCTATAAAAGTACTGAACGGGCTTGACATGGCTTAACCTAGGTGATCAAACAAGAACCAGTGTGAGGAGAAGAAAGGAGAAACAAGGAAAGGAAATGGTAAAAAAGAAAATTGGGAAATTATTTAAAATCAACTTTGGTACAAATCAAAATATTTTTAGTAACAAATATTTAATTTGATTTAACAAAAGACTATGAAAATAAATGTTAAAACAAACAAATTGATGTTTATACTATTTTGAAGAGAAGAGTTAATTTCAAAAATCAATTTTTCAATGAAATATTTAAAAGTTAAGGATAATTATGCAAAAGATATTTTGGCATTTTCTTTTTCGGAATATATTTCAGATTCAGTCAAATTTTTGCAAACATCCAAGAGAAAAAAATAAATAAATAAATAAAAGTACATGAATTTATGGGAGAATAGAAAAGTAGATATTTTTAAAGTCTTAATTCCAAAGCCAATATCAAAAACTGCCTGGTAGGTGAGGAAAAACAACAATGAGTGTAGATCATTGAAGTTTAAGTTAAATATTTGTCTCAACATAAATATTAAAATAAATGAATAATATTGCTGACATTTTGGTTCTATATGACAAAGTTTTACAAGCGACAGAAGAGTTGTAATTTTTTTCATATAAAGTATACCAGATTCATAAACAAAGAACTGTACCAAATAAAAGAAACCACATCACTTGAGGACTTGAGCCACAACTAAAATAGATATCACAAATAACTTGAAGAGAAAATGATATCATGAAGATGTTGACATTTCATACTACTTCAAACAAAAGGTTAGAAACATCTATCAATAATAGAAATAGCAGTAACAGTTACTGGATCCGAGAAATCTTTTTTTCCTGTAAAATTGTTTTAATCGAAAGATTTTATAAATTTCAACTGAAAATAGCACTGGTTGCTTGGTCAATTTTAGCCTAATGTTTCCACATAAGAAAACAGCTAATATTATCATTACCACTAAAGATGAGAGAAATAGATACTACACTTTGATCACAACCCAATGGCCAGGGAGTGAAGAAAAGTGTAACTTAAGTAACCCTGGCTGCTTGGTCAATGAATGCCTAATGTTTCCACATAAGAAAACAGCTAATATTATCATTACCATTATTTTGGTACCATGATTTTGGTTTTGTAAGGCACTGTGCTGGTTACTGAAGATTATTCTTTTAAAACATTAACTCACTATCATTTATAACTTTGAGAAAAATCATGAACATATCTAACATTGTATGCCTCCTCAAATCTCTTTACATATTTCTTGTTTATACAAATTTTCAACTAATTCATTCTTCAGCCATTATCAAGTGCAAACCATCGATAAGAGAAAACCTCAACTTCAAGACAAATAGGTAATAGAAATTTGGTATATTAATAATTAATGTTGCTTGTTAAAGTTTTTTGTTCTCGCCAATTACATCTTTGATGGGGGCTGAAGAATTGATCAGCTAAAATGTGTTAACAGCAAAGGAATTATTGTACCTATTTTAATTTTATTTTTAATTTGAGAATCATTGTATCTATTTTAACTTTTAAATAACTGTGTTATAGTATAATGAGAATACTCAATAATTGTCAAATTTTAATTTTAAAACTTTTATTAAAAAGCAAATCACTTTTCATTTTATAATGCAAGAGAAAAAAAATTAATTTTGTAAATATAAGAAAACAAAAAATACAAGAAGCAACGATAGGACAATTTCAGCCTCTATTTTTATTTCAACCCCAATGATGTAAAATTCACATATATGAAATCAAAGGTTCAAGGTTCAAATGCTATTGGTCATTAATGTTTCAATTATTTAAATTAAAATAATTAAAGTAAAAAATATTTCAGATTGCTGAAATGGTGATCTAAACATTTACTTGGCTTTCCAATTAAATCTTTCTTGATCTACTGTGAGACAAGTTGTCTGACCACAGGTAAATTGTATATCTTTATAACACGCAGCTCAATTATACTAACAATATTAATAAAAATGTTAATAACATTCTATTAATTACAAATAGCTCTCTAATCAAATGCTTTATTATCCAGAATGATGCAATATATTTTGAATCTGCTGCCATTAGTTTGATAATTTGCCATGAAAGTCATTTTAGTTCCAACCCATGGAATGAGCTGTAATTTTCCAGTTGTTAAACTCAATGTGTAAAATCTAACTCTTGTTGAAAACCAAAATTAAAGAATTCTAAATGTAATACATTCCAACATTAATTTTAGCACACATTTAGATATGCATTTATTTTTTCTGAACCTTAATTTTCTTTTTTTTAAAATTCAACTAATTAAAAAGTAGAAGTACAAATAATTAGTATGATATAAATTCTATTCAAAATATATCACTCTTTTTCAATCACTATTAGAAGTTAATTTATTTTCTGGTAATTTATATTGTTCAACAATGTCCATATTCCAAGGTTGCTAGATAAACGAGATACAACAGCCTGACTACCATTTGGTATATTAATACAAAGTGCGACAAGTCTATTAAAATTTTACTAATTGGAACCACCCAATTAAATTTTTGCTGAGTGGGATAAGCTCATTAAACAATTTTACTAAGTAGAATGAGTCCATTAAATAACTTTATTAAGTAGAATAAGCCTGTTAATTTTTCCCAAGTGAGAATAACCCATTAAAATTTTTATAGATGAACTTTAACAGACATGAAAAACAACTAATATTATGAAATGTACTGAACTATTTATTTTATCATAGTAAAAATAAAGTAAATAAAGTAAATGACAGGAATTAAATGAAAAACAAAGAAAATATAAACAAATTAAAATAACTGTAATCCCGCTATCAGGTATTCTTGCAGGAAATTGAAGGCTCCTAACAAAATGGTATACATGGTTGAATTTTGATACCAAACACTACTTCTTTGCATTCAGTTTTTTTGTAATCTCCCGAATAGATAACTTGTGCACACCACATGTCACAAGTAAACTGTTGTTATGATAAAAAATAATAAACATTCTTACATCATCTTCTTTAGACAATTTTTTCTTTTTTTTACTAATATTCACCCAATACAAGACCTAAGAGCCACTCAAGGTAGCAGGTGTTGTATTAGTGTAAAAGAGAGCAAGAAGTGAAGAAGAAAGATAACAGCTAACTAGAGTTGAAGAGATCAACATTTAATTAGTGAATAACATTTCCATGTTCAGTCAGAGTTGAAAGCACTTAGTAAATTTTTTTTTTTTTTTAAATCTCATCTGCTACCAAAAAGCAGTACTCAGGGCATAATAATGTAATGGTTAATAAGCTGATGTTGAAAACCATTAGTAATGAGTTCAATTCTCACTGGGTGCCCCATATTTGTAGCCTTGTTTCAAAATTAAGGTATACTCAATAAACAGCTAAAAAAGAATATTTCATCTTCCAGAGGAACTTAATAGTTCGTAATATTTTACTAGAATATTTTACAAGATCTTTCTAAAAAAAAAAAAAAACCTATGATCATTGTAACCTTTTGTCATTACTATTTCTTATTTTACAAGTTCAGAGGGTTCAAGTTCAAACTGCTTTCAATCTATGTGCATTATTCAGCTTTTTATAAATTAGACAAGAAATTTCCAAACAGGTGCATTGAAACACTTTAGAATTACCCATTTTTCTTTAATTATTTATTAATTTTTTCAACAAATTAAATTTTATTTAAAAAAAAACACGTTGCTGATGCAGATAGTTTCAAAAGAGTTAAACACACATTTACTTAGATTTTAAATTAATTACACTAAAATTGTTAATATTTCAAACAGTTATTCACATCTCCTCATCTGAACAGAATGAAATTAAATTTAGGTATTAATATTGTTTACAAATGTCATTCCATCACTATTTTTATCTGTTTACATATATATATGCCATATATAGATATTTTATATTACCGTATTTTCCAGCTTGGAAGACGCACCCTAATATTGGAAAGAAATTTCTTAGAAAAAAAAAGAAGTCATTCTCATGCAACAACAACACATTCACCATACGCCCCCTCATGTATTGGCACCACAAATTGTTTACCTTAATCACTTGTTTGTTTGTATAGCAAAGACATACTAGTCAAGAGCAGAAAGACTGCTGCTGCTGCTGCTAGTAAAAAGAGCATGTTTAAGCTTGTGGCTCAGCTCCAGGATGGTTTATAATCTTGGAAACACTTGTAACAGCTAGGTCCTGAGGTTATATCATATAAAAGGCAGACACACACAAGTTTTTCAGGGTATTTTTTTGGAGAAAAAAAAGTGCATCTTGTAAGCTGAAAAATACAGTATATATTCTTCTTGAACCTGTAAACTTATGGAGAACTTAAAACTATGTTGGATCTTCAGTATCAAGTAGTTTTGATTTGTCCTTTTCCTAGGCTAGTTGCCAACCAAGGTTGAAGAGGGCGATCCGTTTCGCTATTTTACTCATAGATGGTAGGGAAGAAGAGATGGATATGTCTTTCTAAATGGCATTAATTTCTTTTTCCACACTGATGAGTTACCAGCAGATCCACTTTTTCCATACACCGTAATTCCCCATGTATAATATGCCTTCATCCATAATACACACCCCTAAAATTATGCAGAAAGTGTGGGAAAATGTTTCTACTCATGCATAATATGCTCCCCTTGTTTGGTAATCAAACCCTATAAATTGTACCTCTCCAATTTCATTACGGCTAGCGTTTCCTACTCTTATTTTAAAAAACTGGTTTTAAACATAGAAAAACATTGTTTTAATTTAGTTTTATGATAATTCTTATTTTATTTTACAGCAAATTTTTAAAGAAATCAAACTCTTTTCCATCTCAAAAGAAAAAAAAACAGAAACTGAAAAAAAATAATAAATAAATGAAAGTAAATCCTGCTTTTCTACTTTGACAGGTTGGGTTGTGAAAAATATTCAATTTAAAAAAACAAAAACTCTTCATTCCAAATGAATAAATACTAGAAACAAATAAAATGATCTATTCATATGTCTGGTATGAATTTACTTATTTTTGCCTATGATTTTCTTTCAAGATTTTTGGTTTGGCAGGGAACACAACATTGTCCTCACCCATAAAAAAAACAAAAAACAAAAACACCGAGTCTCTAGACATAAACTAAATAGCAGTACTGGAGTACATTAACTAGTGTTAACAATTATATATTCAACCGACTTTGGCATACAATTTCAATTTCATAACTCAGAGTAAAGATACAGCCTATGGAAAGATACCACAAGTGCAACCAAAGACAAGTTCACAAACTCACTCAAGTTCAATTTATATGGAAGCCATACATCAAAGTGACTAACATAAGCAAGCTGATGCAGATGATCTTTCATTGATTTGGATATTTTATGTTGGTTATCTTCCGCACCATCTAACAGTGATTATTCTTGCGTTTTGATTTTTTGCTTATAAACTCCTGTGGAAGCCACACATCAAAGTGACTAACATAACCACACATCATATAACAATGATTATTCCCAGGTATTGTTTTTAGTTGATCACTATCAGTGTCTACCTGGTTGTAGTATATCATTTAGAAAGAAATTTCCAACATGAAACTTTATAAACCGCTTTTGATATGTTTGATCATTTACATTCTCCATAAACTGGAGATATATTTTTTTTTCTTTTTGCATATGATATATTTTTAAATTCTTAAAATAATGAAGCATAATATATACTTAAAATGTTACTTATTTTATTCAATGTTAATATTAGAATCAATGGACTAAAATGCATAAGTTCTGAGAATTATTTGAATGCTTGCTGATATGATAAACCAATCTTTTTTTTAATGAAAATAGCCAAGACTAAAAGCATCTAATGCCAACAAAAAGAGAAACATTTTAAGCTACCCAATACATTTAGTGTTTGCCTGACTATATGGGCATTTAGACATAAATTCTGTACCTTATAACTTGTTTGAACCGGTTTCTTATTCATTAATGCTTCAAACTTTCATTGCTTCCAAAATTCATGCAAATCTTGGTAAAAAAAACTTATTTAAAGACTTTAAACAATAGAAGTTAATACTCAAATGTGGGACCAGCAAACCTGTATAATGTCCAAAGGAATCCCAATTCATACTTGTTATCCAGAATTCAGCATACAACAGAAAAATACAGAGTCTTCATCTTGGAACACTGATATCTACATATCTATATCTACATCATAATGTACACATTTTTTTATTTCTACTAACATTATAGAAAAAGCCAAAAATTATTTTAATTAATTGGGAAAATAACATTGCCAATGCAAAGGAGACAACTAATAGAGATAATGGGTATCAGTTTAAATTAAAAGATTATCAAGGGAAGTTGTTTCTTTTTCATATGTGAATTCAATTTTAATTTTCAATTTTGTTTACTTTCTTTATGAATTCTTGTAATTTATTACTCTGTGTGTTTGTGAATGAGAAAATCTCAGGTTGGGAAAATAAAATGCTAATTACTCCTTAGCTAAGAGGTACTTAAGATTTACTGACATAAAATGCTTTGTTTATTTGCCAATTACAGAGATAATTTTACAAAATAGAAATCAGATTTTAGAAAAATCTGACAGTGTTGACTGCTAAGTATATTTGCATATAAACATTTTTGTTTATGATCTGGAGTTGTAGAGTTATTGTTTACTAAACATAGCTTAATTTGGTACAAGGCCACAAATATTGGGCATCCACTGAAGATTAAATTCACTAATAATAATCTGCAAGACAACCTTTGCAATCATTAAACCATAACAAGGTGTTCAAGCTTTAGAGTTACTCCTTATTCAAAGTCTGTTCTGAGTCAGAATTGGCACAAAATATTTATCAACATCAGAGAGGAAAGAAGAGAATTATGTGCCATCTTCTCACCAGACTTATTCAACCTATACAGTAAGGCAATTCTGAGAGAATTAGAAGTCATACTAGGATTCATTATTGGCAGCCACAATACTAACAATATAAGATATGCAGATGACACAGTGTTGATAGAAGACACAGAAAGGAAACTATGAAGGCTCCTACAGAAGGTTGCAAAAGAAAGAAAGAAGAAAGGACTAAGCATAAGCTACAAGAAGACAGAATGCATGGTTATCAGCAAAAGGATGAGCCCAAAATACAAATTACAAGTCAGGATACTAAAATCAAGCAGATACAGAAATTTGAATATCTGAGAAATGTTCTAACAGAGTACAGAAAGTGTGACACTGAGATATAAAGACATATTGGGATGGCCAAAGATGCATTCCAAAAGCTAAGCAGAGTATTAAGAGAAAGAAAGAATTTGTTGGAAACAAAGAAAGATAAGAGTACTGAACTATTGTGTGACATCTGTCCTCCTGTATGTCAGCGATTACTGGACAATCTCCTTAAAGATGCAGAAGAAACTTGAAGCAACAGAAATGTGGTTCTACAGAAAGATACTGAGGAAACCACGGGCTGAACATGTGACCAACAACAAGGGTTTTTTTTTTTTGAGAGAATGAAAGCGAAAAAGAAAATTATATTTAACATTAGGAAGAGGCAGTTGAAATTTCTGGGGCACAAAATAAGGAAGGGGACTAGGAAAATTTAATACTCACAGGACAGATTAAGAGAAAGAGAGACAGAGGAAAGCAGCATGTAATATACTTGATGAGCTCGAGCAAATGGATGATAGAACAGGGTTCGGGAGAAATAACAAAAAGACAAAACTTATTAAGAGCTACAAGGGACAGGAAGATGTGGAGAGCCATGATCGCCTACATCCTGAATGGACATGGCGCACACACAAAAAAAGAAGTTATTCCTACCTGGGGGTGCAAAGTGTCTTGTTTGAGAATCATTGAGTTAGAAATATTTTATTGACACTTATAAAACACTCCTTGTCCAAAGACTAGGTAGACTTTGTTATTCAGGAGTGCTTCAACATTTAGTTTGTAATTTTAACAAATTCCAGACATTCTAAAGATGATTCTGAAGAAAAAGCATTGGAATACTTACAATGAAAAACTTAAAATATTAGTAAGTCTAACAGTTTGTTTCAGAGTATACCTGTCTGCTAGGATGGCTAGTTAATCCCTGTTGCAGACACTGGCTCAGATACAAATTTTGTTTGTTCAATAACCACAAAGCCAACTTGTGCTTTATACGAAAACTATTTTGAGCAGGCTGTTGTCACAGTTTCTGGGAGAGGGCTCATAATTTGAACACAACCAGGACATTCAAATCCTCAGTTACAATGTCTTGTGACTTTATGCTTGCACAACTATCAATAAGTTCCAAACAGTTTCATCTAATCAATTTTCACTCGCAACACTTGGGTCAACTTATGAGGTAGGGTTTTCAGGTACTACCCAAATGTATGGCATACTGGGATCATTTCCCTAGACCAATATCAAGAAGTAATCTCCTTCACAAATCTAACATAGTGAGATTTGAATAAAGGTTGCATGGTTAGAACGCTAACATTCTAACCACTTCACCATGATATATGTTTTGCAAATTCTAATAAAAGATTTGTCCAAAAGCCAGATGCAACAATTCACTTTTCTCTCAATTCATTTAAGGTAAAACCAGTTTTGCATCCAAAATGATTGAAAAATAATACTTGAAAAATATCTTCCTGCTGGATGCATCTACTAAACATCATTGGAATAAAAGAAAAGAAAGGAAACAAACAAAATTTCCACTGCTGAATAAGCCACAAGGTATACATTCTTAGACAAATATGTTGTACAATTATTCTAAAATCCAAAGAATTTTTGAAATCTGAGAGTTTTAACACCAAGCATTTTGGAAAAAGAATTTGCGTCTTGTACCACCTTGTGAATGTCAGAAACTAAATCCAGATGTAATCTTTCACCATTTTTTTATTTTTTTTATTTGCTTTCACAAAATACCAAATAGTTTTCAAGAATTAACTAAAATGGTCACACAAATATTCTTTATTATTTATAATCCTATACAATGAAGAATGTCGTTTACTGTTTGCGGACAATCATAATCAAGCAATGATGATCTGGTTTGTCTTTCAAGCCATTGTCAGTAAGTGTAATATTCATTGAATAAGTGCACCAACTTGTGCTAAGCTAAGATTAATAAATATCTGCAATTACTGCTTTTAATATGACAGTAACAAAAAAATAAAAGTGGAATTTTGATGCTTTACTTAACATTTCTTTATAATATACATTATTTTTTAAGTATTCATCTATAATTCTTTTTCTTGTTTACATAAGTACTCTCTATCACTCAACAATAGTATGAGTCTTTGCTGGCTAATTTTGTTCATATGATAGTTACATACTCTGAAAAAAAAAAAAAAATTAAAATGTTTATTAAGTAAACTTTATAGTAATAGGACCTCAGATAAAATTCAAATATTAATTAGGATATAAAAGGGTGAAAAAAAAAGAAGAAATGAACATAATTTGTTGATTAGTTCATTTGTATTATGACAAACTTTTAAAATTACTTTTTATGAGTTAAATAGCAGAGCCATGGTTAGCACCCAGTCTAGATGAAGGACAACTATGAATTCAAAAGTCATAATCTGAGGTGCTATGTCTGTAAAACAAAAACAGGATATATTTC
This sequence comes from Acanthosepion esculentum, assembly GCA_964036315.1. NCBI lineage: Eukaryota > Metazoa > Mollusca > Cephalopoda > Sepiida > Sepiidae > Acanthosepion > Acanthosepion esculentum. Next base: position 120,211,757 of record OZ038485.1, on the reverse strand, counting down.
AACAATTATGGATAATAGCATTGGAGAGTGTTTATACGGAATGCCATTGTTACTTGTAAAAGATATTACAGTGATTTACTGAATCTGATGGCATATAAGACCTCAATATACAAACACACCATTTTAGTAAAGAATATTAAATAAAAAGAAATTATTGGATGGTTCATTGAATGACACTGACGCTTTCATGTTTCCTATTTGGTTCAGTTCAAAACAAGTTTCTTCTTATGCATTACAAATTTAGGAAATTCTAATATAAAGGGAAATTGTGTTCTACAAGAACATCCACAATAGAAATAACACCCTTAAAAATAGCAATATGCAATCTGGTATATAAAAAAAATGAATGTAGGTATTTTTGTGCTGGGGTCTATCCTTAAAAATGCTTGCATGTGTAAATATGAGACTGTTGCCCATTTTCCACCAACTGGCCAGTGACAACCCAATATTCTGTCTCAATTCTCGTTCATGGCAGTATACATCAAAAACTAGGAAAGGGCCACTGCATGTTCACAAAGTAACAAAAAGATGAAAACTTATCCCATGTCAAGAAATAACATGAACCCTGTTTCCAATTTTATAAAATAGGTGTTTTTTTACTGAGATTTGCTTGCATGTTCCAGGTGGTGACAACTGGAGGCAACTTCTGCTATATCAGTTTAACAGTTCAACTCTTCCTCCCTACCAACTCTCCAACCATCTACAGACCCCCAACATGTGAGTGGCAATACGAACAATCCAATCAGAACTATGTGACAGTCTGGCCACTGGCAAGAGTGGACGAAAACTGGTTTCCTCATCCCAACCATGAATGTTAATATAAACCAGCAACCAGATACCCTATATCAGGTTTTGTTATTACTTGACCCCAGATGCTTTCTTCCACCTCAATCAAAGTGGATGCTACTTAGAAACTTTCAAAGAATCCATCTGCTGACTAAAACAGAAACACTTGAAATCTATAGGAGATCACACTTTCCTCTTTTACATGGGTGTAATTTAACCAGTTTGGCAGAATATGATATATAAATTTCTAAATATCAGAACAATATTGGGTAATTGAATGACAAAATGGAAAAAATTCTATGTCACACATTTTGCTGTTGAAAAGGACTTCATCAGATTAAAGTTATATTCTTACTGATGGAATTATAAATTATATAGAGGAGGGGGAAAATATAAACAAAAAAATGTTAGTTTTACTTACACACCAAGAGGTAAATATGCATGCAGATTTTTACAAAATTCCACCTTTCTGTTATATAGGAATAAAGTGTCACTGCCGACACTTGAGTCTGAACAGATCGCCAGTGAGTAAACACAGGGGTTCCCATTATTGAATTAAGTGGATCACATGACCATAAAGGAAACGCATATATAGGAAGTCATGTGACGTCGAACTGATCTGTATTTCTAGTCATTACTATTACTATTCATTACTATTACTATTCAGATCACTATTTCTACTCTATCCTCTATTATTGTAGGGACCACTATTCTTTACTCTACTTACTATACTATTCCTCTATTCGGATCACTATATGGATTACTGTTTGAGCGAGTATTATCAAGCTAGTACTATAAGTGCAAGTGATATTCGAAGGTATCTGTCACCAGTATTGTTCAACAGCATACCATTATTGTATCTGTGATTACAAAGTCTCTACTACAACGAGCATTACAAAAGTGGCAATGAGTGTTCGTTGATATCACAAAACTTTCTAAACAAGTTTCTATTGTAAAAAAGTAATGGGAAACTGAAGGAGATCAACTGAACTGTGCTTCTAGATGTACACATCAAACACTAGAAATATTTAAATTTAGTGTCCGTAAATCTTAAGCATTTTCACTTTGTGCATAATTGTAACATGTTTAGGTTTATATTCCCCATATATATATATATATATTATATATATATGCCTATTAAGGAATTGTATTCCTCAAGAATCAACTTTCATAAATAATTATAGAGGCCACACTACAAATTAGTGTCTAACTCTACACCTTTCTGACAATAGCTCAATTAGATCTCATTTAAATATTCATGGAGACCTACCAGACACTATTCGGAACATACTTGTCGACAACACTAATATAATAGCATCATCCACATGCAAAAAAAAGGCTAAAAATAATGAAAGCCTTATTAATAAAAACAAACAAACCAACACTTAATAATATTAACTTTGAACATGGACATAATATCTTGACCCTGTTTTGAAACAAAAAATGAAACATTTTATAAAACATACATATAACAAACTATTTCTAATTCTAACAGTTGAAATATAATCCTTGAAAATGGCTAAATGTATAGCCGAAAGCACTCGGATAAAAAGAACAATCGGACAGTTTTTATATAATTTATCATCTGAAAAGAAAAACGTTTTTAGATCGCACGAGAAATTATATAAAAAACTAAAAAGCACCTTGTCAGTCGTTTTTAATGAAATGTGCATGAAAGTAGGATTGCTGCCTAAATACACAAATATATATATATATATATATATATATATATATATATATATATATACATATATATATATACATACATACATACATACACACACACACACACACACTAGTGGGGATACCCAGCGTTGCTCGGAAGATTTCTAAATAATAGTTTATTATTGACAATTTATTTATAATATATTTATTTTGTCACTAGTTATTGTAGTTTTTTTAGTTTTAGTCAGACACAAATACACATACAGATAACTGCCCTATATATATATATATATATATATATATATATATATATATATATATATATATATATATATATATTATACACAGGCTGTATCAAAAATATTTTATAAACTTTGGGGGCAGGTTCATCACCCAAAAACAAGAACAAAAGACACAAATCCTTTGTTTCTGAGTTATTAAGCTTAAAGAAAGTTTACAATAGATGGCTCTGTGTTGCCATGTAGACTAAGTTACATTTGTCATTCTTGTACATTTGTGGCTAGTCTGTCTTCAACATTTAATATGTGTATTAAGTTAACTGAAAAGTCTTCTATTTAGCAATGGCAGGATATTCATATCATGAGCAGGCAGATATGATTTTTACAAATGCTAATGGACATGAGGCTGCATGGCTGTATCAGATTGCATTTCCAGACTGGAAGCAGCTGCTTTGCCGATGTTTATTGTTGTGTTGCTGAGACAGGATCCATGGCACCACAAATTAGAGATCAAGGAAGACCAAGATCCACTCATAGGCCTGACCATGAAGAACACATTCTACAGGCTGTCAGAGATGATCAAAGTATCAGCACATGTCAAGTGGCCCTAGCATGTTGTACATTTCATAGTACCACATGGGGGGTACTTCAAGAGCAGCTCTTGTATCACTATCATTTGCAACATGTGCAGGGTCTTTCACTCTCTGATCACTCACCACAGGAGGACTTTTGCTGATGGTTTATTGCACAAATTGCCAATTGTTGTTTGTCTCTTCAGTTTTGCTTACGGATGAGACAACATTTGGAAGAGATGGAATAACAAATTTACACAACCAACATTTGTGGGTGGATTGGAATCCCCGGTAAAATACAGGCGAGACACCAGCATCAGTTTACGATTAATGTACATGCTGGAATTGTAGGTGACTGTCTTGTAGGTGCATATGTTCTCCCAGCATGTCTTACAGGGGCTGTCTACAGGGACTTTATTTCAAACACGCTTCCAGACCTGCTAGAAGATGTACCCCTGCTAATACAAAGACATATGTTTTATGCATGATGGGGCTCCAGCACATTTTAATCAATGTTCTCGATGCCCTGGCTGACATCTACCATGAAAGAGGGATAGGTAGGGTAGGACTGGTTCCCTGCCTGTTCCCCCAACCTCAATCCTTTGGATTTTTATCAGTGGGGCCATCCAAAATAATTGTTTATGGAGCAAACATTAATAATGAAAAGACGTTTCATCAACATGTCATGGGGCCTGTGAAACTTTTAATACCGTGCAGGAGTATTTGAAAGGGTCCGTAGTCAATGATCTAACAAGTGCATGCATGTGTAGAAGCAAGTGAATGACCTTTTGAGCAGTTGTTATGAGTTGCTGTGTTGAGGTACAAGGATGGTCTTTTGGACATATGTTTATATAAACTTTTGTCCTTGCTTTGGTGTAAAGAACCCATCCCCAAAGTTTGTAAAAGTATTTTTGACACCCTGTATATTATTCTATCAATAAGAAAATTTAGTCTGATGAAGTCCTTTTTGAGAATAAAATGAATTTTGTAGAATGTTTTCCATTTTGTCATTTAATTATCCTTTAACTAGTTTGTATGCAAGACATTTTCCAAAGACAGAATAGATCTTAAATTTTGAACACAAGGAATAGTCACTATAATCCTGTGACAAAATGTTCTTTATTAAAACTCTTTAAACTTGTTTAAGAATCTGTGAAATTAAAGCAGATGAAAATGCAAAAAATTGCCATATAAGAAGCACAAAACTTCTTTGAATAAATATGAGAATTAAACGGAAAATTATGAGAAACTGGTTAAAAAAAGAAAAGAAAAGAGCATTACTGTTGTTTTAAAGAGAATTGTTCAGATAAAAAAAATACAATGAATAACAAGTGGTTATAAAAAATGGTAAAGAGGTGGTAAAAAAGGTTCTTTATCAACCACTATTTATTCTTTTTAATTGTTCTTACTAACACCATATATTTTTTAAAAGAGGTGCTTGAAAAAATACAATAATAGCACGACTAAGAAACAGTAAAGCTTCTTATCCTTTCTTTCTTTTAAAACAAAAAAGGTCGTTCTTTGGACAGTTTGAAGAATAATAAAAAAGATTATATTTTGCTAAAACGGAAACAATCAATAAACACAAATCTAAAAAAGGAAATTGGAAATCATAAATGCAAAAAAATGATGACTGGTAAGAGCAGAGAAAAAGGAAGCTAATTAACAAGGGCAGAAACACCTGATAAGACAAAAGGTTAATAAGGAGAAATAGAGGCTGTATAAATCTAGGAAAAGTAGACATCAAACACAAAAGAAAAAAAAAAAAAGAAAAAAGGGCATCCCCCCCCCCGACTCACTCAACCATTAACCACAGCCAAACTTGTTTCCGCAATTAATCAATGTGCCTGAGACAATCTGTGTGAAAACATTAAAATAATTAAGTGGCTTTTATTAAAAAGCAAAGATAATATTGTATATGGAGAAATCATTACACTTTGCTGACTGATTAGATTTTCATAAAACTGGGGGTGAGATTTCTGTCCAGAAAATAACTAATGAAAAGCAACATTAGCAGTACTTGAAAAAAAAAAAAAAAAAAAATAGAGAGAGTAGGTAAAGAAAGTAGGGATAAGAGAGAGATAAGGTGCAGAAATTTTGGAAGGGAATAGAGAGAGAGAGGGAGACGGAGTGCAGGGAAGTGAGGGAGACGGAGTGCAGAGAAGTGAGGGAGACGGAGTGCAGAGAAGTGAGGGAGACGGAGTGCAGAGAAGTGAGGGAGACGGAGTGCAGAGAAGTGAGGGAGACGGAGTGCAGAGTAGTGGCGGAGAGAGTGAGGCGGAGTGCATAGTAGTGGCGGAGAGAGTGAGGCGGAGTGCATAGTAGTGGCGGAGAGAGTGAGGCGGAGTGCATAGTAGTGGCGGAGAGAGTGAGGCAGAGTGCATAGTAGTGGCGGAGAGAGTGAGGCAGAGTACATAGTAGTGGCGGAGAGAGTGAGGCGGAGTGCATAGTAGTGGCGGAGAGAGTGAGGCGGAGTGCATAGTAGTGGCGGAGAGAATGAGGCAGAGTGCATAGTAGTGGCGGAGAGAGTGAGGCGGAGTGCATAGTAGTGGCGGAGAGAGTGAGGCGGAGTGCATAGTAGTGGCGGAGAGAGTGAGGCGGAGTGCATAGTAGTGGCGGAGAGAGTGAGGCGGAGTGCATAGTAGTGGCGGAGAGAGTGAGGCGGAGTGCATAGTAGTGGTGGAGAAAATGAGGCAGAGTGCATAGTAGTGGTGGAGAGAGTGAGGCGGAGTGCATAGTAGTGGTGGAGAGAGTGAGGCGGAGTGCATAGTAGTGGCGGAGATAGAGAGAGAAACACGGGCACACACATTATATATATATATATATATATATATATATATGTGTGTGTGTGTTTATATATATATATATATATATATATATATATATATATATATATAATGAAGAAATATAGTCTTAAAGTGTGCTATATTTATGGGATAAAGTGCTCAATATCAGAGATAGAGCGTGTGTAAATATAAAAGTGGACATGGAAGATCAGCACTTAGAGGCGACAGTCTGCTTCATGCTAGTGCAATCGTCAGGCGACTGACGATTGCACTAGCATGAAACAGACTGTCGCCTCTAAGTGCCGACTTCCATGTCCACTTTTATATACACACACACACAAACACACACACACACACACACACACACACACACACACACACACACACACACACACACACACAGAGGTTTGTTCATCATATATTTTAATGTTGTGAATATACTTTTCATTTGTGTGTAATATGAGGTTTTATCATTTTTGGTCATCCCTACATCAGCTATCTCATGAAATGTTTGTAAATTTAATCAAGTTTTTATCATCCATGCATAAGGATGCAATACCAACTCAATCTTTGACCTGAGTTGACAGGTAAGAGACACCAGCTTAAAACAAATGTATTTTATACTATATTTTAAGTAATTATTAATTTTTGTTTTAGAATTCAAATAAATCATTCTTATCTAAATTTTGCTGAACCCGACATTTTAATTTTGGAAGAGTTTTAATTATGGAGTTTATATTTATCAATCAAAATTAGTTTTGGATGACAAAAATTGACATTAAAAACAGCCTAAAACTTGCTTTAAGTACAAAGGGATTTATTTTTATGACTAACATTACATTTCCTTGCAATTAAAACCAAAATTAAAATCTCAAAGAAGACATTTTAATTATTGTAGTATGCTTTTAAAATATCCATAATTATGCTATAATTTTTCATTTGTTGCCATGTGGAAAATAGTAAAATATGAAATATACCATTTTATGGAGACATATCAATGTTATATTTCAAAGGCTCTCTAGCTAGGGAATCACAAGAGTTTTCTCAATTATAATATCCTTCCTAATGGGTAAGTCCCTGAAGGTAGTTGTAAATGGTCAGTCCACCAAGACCCAAGCAATCAATGCAGGTGGCCCTCAAGATTTGCTTCTCAGTCCAACTCTCTACTTATATAAATCATCTGCCTAAGTGTATACTTTGATCATTTGTGAATATCTCTGCTGATGATACAATAGTATATGGGTTCACCTCCCAAAAGTGCAGATGACCAGAGATTGGCATCTGATCTCTCCTCTGACGAAGTTCTAATGGCTCAGTGGGGGGGGGGGACTGACTGGTCACATGCAACATCTTGAAAAGCTAAACTAGTGACACACCATCATTGCCAATCAGACCCAGAACTTTCACTAATTGTGATGAACAGATGTTCTGTCATAGAGGCCCAGTGACGTGACCACCTATTGGGACAAACTCAACCCACACCTCAAGTAAAACTTTTGCATATGATCTATCATTACAGATGCTGGAAAAATGGCCAATTCCCTATACTGCTTCAGTAAATATCTAGTTCCTTCTATTATCTATCTTTAAAGCCATAAATGGAGTACTGCAGAAGCTGCACAGTCTTCACTTTCAAGTCTCGATAGAGTCCAGAATCATTTCCGCATCCTTGTGGGTGACAAATTGTTTTCCACCCTACAACACCTTTTTCACAGATGAAACATTGCCCCTTACTGCTCTATTCTATCTCCATGGAAAGTGTTCAGATTAACTATATTCCTTAGTTCCACCAGTTCTAACCTTCATGGCTAAGCCCCACCATGCCTTGCATATTGTAGCAAACGATACTAATTCCCTTTGTATTCCATAGGTGAGTTATAAATTCCAATCGAGTAGCTTCTTCCCACAAACTGTTGCTTGTGGAACTGATTCCTAAGAGGATGCTTGCCCGATCACTACAATCTTAACCTGTTCAAGTCCAGGGTTAACTGTTACCTTCCCCACATATCCACATAAACTGTGCCTCTTAGTCTGTAACCCTCTATATGCTTTATGGAACCGACAGCCAAACACCTGCTTCAACAATCACTATAATCTTAACCTGTTCAAGTCCAGGGTTAACCGTTACCTTTCCCACCTATCCACATAAACTGTGCCTCTTACTCCGTTACCCACTACATGTTTTATGGAACCAACACCCAAGAGGCTGCTTCCCCGATCATTACAATCTTAAGTTCAAGTCTAGGGTTAATCGTTATCTACCTCACCTATCCACATAAACTGTGCCTCCACCTCAAGTGGTTCCCAGGCTTTGTACAGAGTGAACATCAGCATAAAAAAAAAATACATATACACACAAAATCTGAAAGATATATTTAATTTATATTCTTAGATATGAAAAAAAAATATCATGACAAATTTTATACATAATGGACCAACAGAAATTGGCTTATACATATTAGTGAAACCATATTAGTGAAACTACATCAAGCATCAATGAAATGAATTTCAGAAAATCCGTACAATATTTCTACTATAGACAAAGACATAAAATTAAATATTTACGATGGAGCCCTGAAATCCAAATGATATAATTTATTGCTATTGGCTTATTGAAGTTCTTGTTCCGTAGAGAGAGAAGAAGAAAGATGAGAAGGTTGGTTGGTTTGATGACACACTCAACCATTTCTACTTTAATAAGTTTACCTTATAGGTGATAAGGAAAAGTCAGATCCCAGCACCTCCTGCAGTCCTTATTAGCTACAAAACTAACAATACTTTTTGTGGAGTGATTTCAAACAAGCACAAGATAGAGTCAACACTTAAGTCGATTCATCTTCAACAAAATAAATGCAAAAAATACAAAAACCTGAAGTAAAACTAACTCAATAATTTGATTAAAAAAAAAATATTTTTTTAAATTAATCACCAGCTCAATGAACTTTATTTACATGAGCTTCTTTGATGAACTCGGTGCACTTCCTGTGCAGATACATATTTTTTATAATTGCATTATGAATCATTGAATTTTCTCTGTTTTTATAATTTAAATAACAGATATTGTGATTTTATTTGCAAGATATTACAAATTTTTAAACAATATTCTACATTTTTATCATTTAAATAAAAGCAACCTGCCTTATTTTCATAAGTTCATTATAGCTTTCATTCTTATGATTGAATCATTTATCTAAATAAAATACTATCAACCAGTCTCATTAGGATAATTCACATTCCACTATATATATATATATATATATATATATATATATATATATATTATATATGAAATACTGAAAAGGTTAATGGTCAGAGGTGGATTAGACCAGGAAACAGTAGTATTAAAAAGTGCTTAATAAATGTGAGAAAAATAAAAATTTAACATGTAGAGCTTTTAAATTTAAAAAGTTAGATGAGTCAATTCCACTACTTTGGTTTCAACCTTACAGTATCATCAGGTAGTTTGTATAAATTGATTTCCCAATGCTTTAAGTTTAAAAAAATTATTAATGAATGATTTATTTTTAAAAATAAATAAACAAGTGCACAATGCTGGGTATGATGGGAAGGAAGGAGAAGGATGAGAAGGAGAAGGAGAGATTGGGTATTGTAATTGTGTTGGTGGAGGGTTAATTGAAATGTGTATATTTTTTTATTTAACCTCATACAACCTCCCTTCCTATCATACCCAACATCGTGTGTTTGTTTATTTATTTTTAAAAATAATAAAATGTTCATTAATAATTTTAAAAAAATAAATCATTGAGAAATCAATTGATACAAACCACCTCATGATACCAAAAGGTTGAAAGCAACATAGCGGAATCAACTCATCTAATTTTTTTAATGTATATATTTCTTATGAAGTAGAACAGGCAATGTTAAACCTTTTGAGAGTTTCTTCTCTTGTCAAATGAGTTGTATGATGTGGGTAGAATTTATAAATGAGCTTGCTGAAATTGTGTGTGTAATGTGCAGTTACTTTCAACCATTGTTGGTCATTTTCAAGGAAAGGCGGCAAAAAGTCAAGAGATAGGTGTTTATGTTGCTATGATTCAAAGTTCAAAATGAGTGCACATTCACATGATATGGTGCTAAAATAAGTCATCTTGCAACTAAAGTAATGTCAAAGGTATTGATAAAAATTTGTTTCAATACTGGTATATGTTAAAATAGCTTTGTATCATAAGATCATTTTTACTCACTAAAAATTTATTCTATCACCTTCACATGCGAACCAACATTCATTTCAAATTTCAGACTATTAACAGCATAAATGCTCCATTGGTTAAGTTTAGACTTTATTTTCTTTTCTTGAAAATGCCTAACAATGGATGAAAGTACACAGTCATGGCAAGTTCCTTTACAAGTTTCCACCTGAAACTGCTATAAAACAATTTATTTGACACCAGAAGAAACTCATGAAAAGTCTTCACGGAAGATGCTTGAAAATATATCTATATTATAATATTATAAATTAACTGATTTAAAATATGTCTTTTTTTATACACAGGAATTACCATGTTTCAAAAACTGAAGCTAAAAACTTCAAATTCAATTATACAATTAAATTAAAAGCATTAGTTCTGTTTCATCTTCAAGCGAATTTTGGAATAACTTATTTTTAAATTTACTGAGTTTTAAACGCACATACAATTCATAATTTTTTGTTTCCAAGGATACAGAGAAATCCAATCATTTAGACAAGGGCAGTAGCATGTTCATTTTTATTAACTATTATTGTATCAGTTATGAGTTATGTTTGAAAAAAGGTTAAGTTTAGGGAGGGTAGGGGTGCATTTTTCAACGAATTTTGACATCCGTTCAACACATGTCGTCCGTTTTTTTTTCATCAATGACAAAATGTTTTTCAGCATTTTTTTTTCCGTTAAATTCATACTTGTATATTTAAAGATTCTTTCTAAAAGGGGTGTAGCAAAGAAACCGTATTTTAAATCAGTTAATTTATAATATTTATGCTCTGTAAATTTACATTGACACAGTCTTATAAAAATAAAAATATCAATAAGAACACCGGATTATATATCTTACTGTTCTTTGTTTTTATTATATATATATATATATATATATATATATATATATATATATATATATATATATATATATATATATATATAAAAGTACAGATGATCCTTAAAAATCCATTTAGTTATAATTTATTTCTTGAATACACAAAAATATATTCATTTCTTCAGACTGGTTTGAACCAAGTGAATTTTTAAGGATCATCTGTACTCATTATCATATTTGTCTGTTCTTACATTGAGCTCTCTTTGGATTAATGTCCTCCTTGGCATTATCCATACTTGGCATTATTAACTGATTGATATATATATGTGTGTGTGTGTGTGTGTTTAGGCAGTAAATTTTCTTTAAGGCACATATTAAAGACAGACATTTTGTGTTGATTCATTTTTAATAATTGACTTTTCCAAATTACAGATAATCCTTATCAGACAAGGGAAATTCCATCAGAAATTGTTTGAATTTCACCAACTGTCTTTGCCTATCCTGATGTTGACTTAAGAAAATTGAAAGCTTAGGCCATATTTCTTGTACTTTTCTTTCAAAATGAACCTCAAATAATTTAAGCCAGAATTTCCTCCTTGTCTTGGAAGTATTAATTGTAAATTGGAAAAGTCAATCATTAAAATTAATCAACACAAAATAGGTATCGTTTTTAATTATATATTATGTTGCACAACAACATACACAAACCCAGTCCTATGAAGTTCTTCAGAAGAAACGTGTCACAAAAACTTTTTCCAATTTGTCATACATCTTTTCTTTCAAAAGAGTTCTTAATATATAAAAAAAATTATATAAAAATTTATATATCATTGTCAATAGTGATTTGAACCGAGTCTCTGGTGGGGTGTTGTTGGTTTGGCTCAATGTCTTAGACATTGAGCACTTTAGATTATTGCATAGGTAGGTGTGTGTTTAGGCCTGTCTTTTCTATTTTTGCTTCCTTTTTCTTATTTATTTGTTTTTCCTTTTATTTTATTTTCTTGTTTTACGTGTATTCATTTGGCAGGCTTTGTCTTGGGGGAGTTACATTTTCAAGTTTTACTTTGATCCATACATATATATATATACATATATATATATATATATATATATATATATATATGCTGAACTTTCCCATCATTTTTGACATATGATGGTCTAGGAACTCAGTCAGAAACCTGCATGTATTACTTGATTATAGTGGTGAAGGCTTCGTGCAGAAGCAACCACACTTTTTGAAGAGATGAATAGAGACCTGCTGCACGACATGCCACAAGGCTCCCAAACGGCCCTCCACAAGTTTTGAATTCAGAGTTGTCCTCCTAGACCAATTGCCATCCAAGGTTATGGAACAAAGTCTATCCTGCAATTTACCCATAACTGGGAGGAGAAGAGGATTCATGCCTTTCCCAAGAGTATTAGCATGTAAGTGAATGTAATGGATTTGACTGGAATTCAAACTTGGGTCTCCAATTCCTCAATCTGAGCAGCTATCCATTACACCACCGTGTGTTTGTGTGTGTGTGTGTGCATATACACACACATATAAATTTGTTTAAACAACAAAAGTTCTTTGTTAAATATTTTTTTCTATATTTAAGACCATTTTTCTGGTTTCCAGTACATATTTGAATATAAATTGTCCAATGTCTAAGTGCTTTCAGCCTTTATAATCCATTATCAAAGAGTTTTGTGTTATGTCAGTTCAGCATTTTTCAAATGTGACTTTGCAGCTCTTATCAGTTTTTTAAAAGTATCACATCTTCACATGACAATTTGATAACATTTTATTTATGTTGGGATGTTTAATCAAACATGCATTAATTAAAAATTGCTGCCCAAGTACAGCCCCTATATATATATATATATATATATATATATATATATATATAGATATAGATATAGATATAGATATATATATATATATATATAGATATATATATATATATATATATATAGATATAGATATAGATATAGATATATATATATATATATATAGATATATATATATATATATATAGATATATATATATATATATATATATATATATATATATATTATTATTCACCATTAATCCTTCAAATGAAATATAATTCGGCCAGGTGCAGGCTAACATTGATTCTTTTAACACAATACTCAATTGTCTTTCAGATATATAGTGTACCACATAGTGTAAATATTAGGTGTCTGGATCTTGCTGAATAATCTCACACTGCTAAACCAATCATCAAACAAAATGTCTATCACTGTGAAAGTTTTAGTTTTGTCTGTGCTTGGTATGTTTTTAATATGATCCAGAAAAATAATATTTACACTATATAAGTGGACATTGAGGTTAACACTCAGTGGCAACAGTCCATTTCATGCATAAACAAAATCTTCAGACCATGTGTTATGGTTTTGCTTGATTATTTATATATATGTTGGTCGATGGTGCATTATGGGTAGGTCTGTTGTATTATCCTAATGGTTACTCGGTGGCTGGTAACAGTTATTTTTCATATTATTCTTGGGGCTATTAAGTAGAAATAATTGTGGATCTGAATGCAGTTTTGTAGCTATTTTATAGTTTTGTTCGTTAACTTCTTTTACTCATTATATTTTATTGATTACTTTATTTGTTGTTGTTGAGTTATTATTACACTGACTTGTTTATGTGTGCATTCGTAGTTTGTTAATTTGTTTATTATTTACTTATTTATTAATTTTGATTATTTTTTTTACTTCGTTTTTTATTTTTTTATTTTTAAGTAATGAAGCAAAAATTTATTTTCATGATCGCCATTTTGGGATGAATTCTGATCATTTATTTAATAATTTCTGTTGGTCTGGGAAGTTGATTATAGATATTTTTTCCTCCAAGCAGAGCTTACTGTTTTGAATTTATTGTTCTAGGCTAACGCTAATGTTTTCCTTATTTCCTATATTTTTGGTTTGATTTGTTTTTTGTTTTTAATCTCCCATAAATGTTTAGAAAGCATTGTGCTATTTGCGCATTTACTATTGGTAAAGGATGTTTTGTGTGCCTAGTTTGTTTCCAGAATCCTTCAGTTACTTATATATGGATTTTTTTCTTCGTAATATGGTGATTTTACAGTGGCTTGGTATATTACCTTGTTCTGCAAGCAATTGCCATTTAAGGGACTGTTCTTCGCTTTGCAATTACACATGGGTCTGATTTGTGCAGGTGGTTTGTTGGGTGTTTTTCTGTTGCGCTTTTTTATTACTTGCACCATATTCTTGGTACAACTAGTTGATTTTTACTGTGTTTCTGATGAATATCTTGTGGAGAGTGCTTGATTGTTTTGAGTTTAATAGATATTTTTCAGGCATTTGTTTTCACATTTTTGTTGTATAGTGGGTTGAACCATATGTTTTTATCTTGTTGGCTTATTTTGTTGTGTGTGTGTGTATATACATAACCATTATTGCCTACCCAATAACCATTAGAATAATAAACCTTCCCATAATGCACCATGATGAGGAGGCACAGTGGAGTAATGGATAGCAGCATGGATTGAGAAATCAGAGTGCCGAGTTTGAATTCCACATGCTAATACCCTTGGAAAAGGTACGAATCCTCTTCTCCTCACAGATATGGGTAAATAGCAGGACAGACTTAGTTCTATAACTTTGAGTGGCAACCAGTTCAGAAGAAAAAAAAACTGAATTCAAAACCGGCCTGGAGAGGGTTGGACTCAGTCAGGCTATCTTGCCCAAGAAATACCACTTCTACTGTGTCTGCAGTACACACGGTGCCCCTACGAACCTACTGGTCACAGGATTAAGAAGAAAAAAAAAATGCATCCTTGATCAGCATATATAGTTGAGCAAAAATAACACACATGGCCTGAAGTTTGCATTTAAGCATGAAACAGACTGTTGCCACTGGATGTTAACCTCAATGTACACTTTTATATTTACATACACTCTCCCTGATATTGAGCACTTCAACCCATAAGTACAGCTTACCTTAAGACTATATATATATATATTTATCTCATTTCACCCCATGCAAGGTGATAAAGCCACTACACTTCAAGGGGTTACTGTGTATCATTGAATATAAGGAAACAAAACATCATTAAGAAGAGTAAAAGAACAGGAATTAAGAAAACAGAAGATGTTTACATTTTTAAAGATCAAATCTGAATGGAAAACAAAAAAACTGTAAGAGAGTTCTACAAGTTAGAAATGTAAGAGAAGATACTTTTAGTACAGAACTTAGAATTACATGAAGCCATATCAACTGTAAAATGATGAGACCTAACAGCAAATCTAGTACTGCACTTAACTTTGTAAAGTCTAGGTACCAAAGAGGAAAGCTCATCAGAATAATTACCTTTAAAGTATTTATAGAAAAGGTACATGAAAGCTACATTTTGGCAGTGAGAAAGTCACTGAAGATACCAGATAACATTGCAGATTCTTCATTGGATTTTATCAATAATCTCTAAACTCAATATAAGAAGCACCAGACCAGATATGGCAGCAATATTCAATTCATGGATGAATGGTAGACTTATAAATGTGTAAGATAGATTCTGGTAGGAAATATTGTCTAGCACAACACAGTGAACCAACTTTCTTAGCAGTTGATTCAATATAATCTTTCTAGTTCATGTCAGTGGAAAACATTAGACCAATTATATATATATATATATATATATATATATATATATATAGAGAGAGAGAGAGAGAGAGATATTATGGCATATCAATTATTAAGTTTTTGATTGGCTGTTTTCTATAGCTTATCAACCCTTTGCAGGTTGTTTAAAGCCACAAAATAGTTTTAGATGGTAAGAATTTTCTTTTGGAGATAAAAATGGTTCAGCGATACAAGTCTTACTAATTAATCCATAGCTGGGAGGAGAAGTTGTAGATTCACACCTTTTCCAAGGGTATTTGCATGTAAGTGAATATAACAAACCCAACGGGAATTCGAACTAGGCTTTTCAATTAACAATTCCGAGCCATTTTCCATTACCTGCGCATCCAAACTGATATTCTCAAGTGGTCACCCATCTAGATACTGACCAGGTTCAATGTTGCTTAACCTTGACCAAATTGGTTAATCTGTAACAAGAGGCAAGCTTATGGGATATTGGATTTGAGTCTTATCATTAAACTATTTCTTTATTTCTATTTCCCACCGTTTAATTTTGGTTGGAAGACATTTGACCTCAAACATTGTAACAAGATTGTCTAAAATTAATAAGAATTATTCTTTAGTTTTTGAAGAGAAAATTGGAAAACACATTTTTGAGAAACTTTGGTGATATTTTATTAAGGAACGCAACAGAAGAAAATTCAAGTTCTATGATCAACCTGAAATGAACAGGAAGAAAAAAAAAATGAACAACTTTATTTAAACATCTGAATTTTTCCAGTCAATGAAACACCTTTATGATTGGAAGATTTGTCAGGTTTATAAAATGAGCAAACAAACAAGGTCATGAAAAAAAAATCCAAATAAAATAATATGCTCAGTTTTCAATCAAGGAAAATAATGAGTTGGTAGATCAACATCTACATGGTTGTTCACCTTTAATGTATCTTCCATCTATACAATGTATTCACAAGAGTGAATTAATGTTGATTTATGAGTATGTAAAGATATTCTAAGTGGGTCAGAATGAAAGTTGCTTCTATATGATTCAATTATTTAGCTCTAAACTTCTGGATACTGTACATTTTCTGAGTGTATAGGTGTGTTAATATATTTATAGTTACAGTTTACAGTTGTATGTATTTTTAAAAGACTGGAAGAATGAAAATCATTTAGATTACAACATTTGTAAAATCAACAAGAATATTGAAGAGTGTTAGTTCTAAGGAGACTTGCTTTCACGTGATTTCCAATGAAAGTCACCAGATATGATGGGTTTAGAGATTCAACAATGATAAGATGAAAATCAAAGGCTAATAATAATCTTGTTCAGGGGAGAAAAAAAAAAACAAACAAAAAAAACCCTAATGTCTTTATTTGTGGAGAAAATTCATGTCTTCAGTTGTATGCTTCAATATCTGTCTATATTTCTGAGATGAGATATTGTAACTATTTACATTGTTCAGACTGTTGTCCTCATCTTTATTGTCATATTCACAATGTTTTGGTTGTTGTACACTCCAGCCTTCTTCAGGTGATATACATTGGAATTTCAAACCGAACCCTTTATTTCATCCACCAGGGTAGATTATTCTAGTTCCATATTCTATAAAAGCATCAGTTGAAGTAATCCAGTGACTTGACACAAATAGTTGTGAATTCAATACCTGGCCACAGCAGGTGTGAGCAAATACATAACAAATATATTACTAAAGGGAAATAACTGAAACTGAGATATCCAGAAGAGGCATGGCACATGGAACTAGAACAATCTAATCCAGTGGATGAAATAAAGGGTTCATTTTGAAATTCCAATATATATTACCTGAAGAAGGCCAGAGTGTACAATGGCCAAAACATTGTGAATATGACAATAAAGATGAGGACAAAAGTCTAAAAAATATGAATAGTGTAGTTGTATGCTTATTTTAATAAAAATAGAAAAAAAAAAGATACATATAAGAAAAAAAAAATTCAAATTGTACATAAAAGTTACGCTATTTGCCAGTGTATAATACACACATTTAACTAAAAATATATAAACAAATATTAGTGCTCCCAGTGCTGGTATTATGACTAGGGTGCTGTCTACCAAAGCTTAAGGGGCTTGAATGTATCATAGTCCTTTAAATATTGTTTTAAACCATGCATCTTCTTGTCCAGCAAATATGGTAATTTAGTTTTCATCTATACCCAAAACATGAGAGGTGAGATTAAAAGAAGGACCAAGATGGGACAAGCAAATGAAAGTGTTGGTTCGTGATTTTGGTGATATAGTAATTGCGAGTTCAATACCTGTGATGGGTAGTGCAGTAACTGAGCAGTACTAAATAAGAACAAGTCAAGATATTCATAGACATGGTCAGTGGATCAAGAACAATCTACTTCTATGGATCAAAGAAAGGGTTCAGTTTGAAATTCCCTGAAGGTTACCCCAAGCATCTAATGAAGGCCAGAGTGTACAATGGTCAAAGCGACCAACAAAAATGAGTCAGAATGTAAATAATGTTGATAATAATTAAGGAGCAAGATGGTTCAGACCCTGGCAGAGCTAGAGTCTGTGAGAAAAGCGCTGGAGATTAAAGGAAACTTGCTTACCATTCAACACCATTAATAAAAAAAATCTAAGTTAAACGTGCAAATAGAATAAAGATGATGATGATACATTTTTGATCAGCTGATTTGAGCTGAGAAAAGAAATGATAGAAAAATATTTCTTTTTTGTTCTGAGAAAAATAAAAATGAAATAAAAAAATTTTTTATTTAATATTTTTTTTGTTTAGTTTTTAATTATTATTTTTTTTAATACTCTCATAATAAAGCCTGATAAACATGCATCATCTATCAGCTCTCGTTAGATCTCTCATCAGCAAGTTTACTAAGAAAAAAAAAAAAATTAGGAAGGTCATCTAATTAAAAAAAAAAAAAGTGTCCCGAGTTATGGAAGGTTATGTACCTTTCTAAACGTGAAAGAGCACAGCTTCTAGATCACAGAAAATAAGAAAATTGGGTGCAGGGTACAAACTGATGAAGAATCGGATTTTGATTTGTGTGTTGTGATCATCAGGTGACCAGGTATGCAAAACAATGATACAGCATGACATTAACCAAAAGAAAAAAAAAAAAAAACTTTGTTGTAAACCAACAAAATTTGTATTCAGGAACCACATCACCTGGTGGCGACAAGAAGGCTTATGGAAGAAAACATCGTAATAAAGATTAAAATGAAAAAAAAAAAAATTTAGTAAAGAACCAAACAGTACTTGGATAGTTTAAGCCTAAAAATATTTCCAACGGAGATCTTGGAGATGGAAAGAAACAGTGGAAGATGCAAAAAGTCTAGACAACCAGAGAAAAAAAAAAGACGCAAAAACAGAGTGGAATTTTTTTCAGTAGAAGAAAGAAAGAAAGAAAAAAGTGCAGTGACAGGTGAATAAAGGAAGGAAGGAAAATTTATTATTGACTACTTTCTCTAATAGCCTCTTGTGTAATATCCGAGCTCTGATGAGAATAGATAGAGGATGTCTCTTAAATAAAATAAAAAATGCATAGTTAACAACAGCTGGAATTATTACGTAAAAGTTAAACACATTCTTGATAAAGTTTAGAAAGAAAAAATGCATTCAATATTTATGTTTAAATGACGCATTATTTGACATGTTCAAAACATCAAGAAAAAAGAGAGCCTGGCCAAGTTAGAAGCTGATGAACATTTATCTATGTGTAATGATGGATCAAAAAGTTCCTGGAAAATTTCATTTTCATATCTTCAAATTTACTCTCAGTCAAAACAGATTAGAAGCTAAATACAGTTGAGAAAAGTAAAAATACCGATATGGAACTTATCTCTAAAAATGATTCTTTTAATGATTGACTTATTCCTTCTGATGTTTCTCCATAAGTAGTTTTTTTTAACATTTTGATAGATACATAGGTAGAATATATAATGAATGCCCACAGTAAATTTAGAAGTCTATGTACATAGGCCTGCATATTTTTTTTATAAGAAAGTATTTATATAATAGCTGTATATGTATTAAATGTTTTTATTTGTATAGATATGTATGTATTGAAATGTTTGTTTTCTTGTTTTTTTTTTAAATTTTGATGCACAAATTGCATTACACAAATTACGATGAGTATTCAAGTATAAATATATACACCTTTACACACAGCACATGCATGCGTGTGTGTGTGTGTGTGTGTGGAAGGTGCATTTCAATAGTACTTATGTAATTATGTATATATAAATGTGTGCAGGTGTATACAGACAAGAATAGTGTATGGACATAAAAGTGCAATACAAATGTGTGTGTGTGTGTGTCTTTTGTAATCATAATAGTGAGTGTATATATGAATTAAAGATTATATATGTGAATGCATAGCCATACCTAAAAAAAAATTTAAAAAAGTAATAATAATAATAAAAAAAAGTGGATGTATATGGGAGGGGATGGGTCCCTTCAGAGCCGGTATTGTTGTTGTTAATGATGATGATGATGATGATAATAGTTGAATAAAGAATGGCAGAAAGAGAAATACAGACCAGAAGAGGCGGCACAGATCAGAGGAAGGAGAAAAGAGAGTTGGTAGATTTCCCTGGCGACGTCATCACATGATCAGGAGAATCGTTCTGATATAAACGCCTTCTTTTTCTTTCTTTCAATGCATTATGTAGGACAACCCGCAACTCATGTGACAACAGACAGACAGAAACAGACAGATCTACTCTAGCACCATTGATGAGGATGATGATAATATTCCAAGTAGTAATAGTACAACTAGTTGCAATAGTAATACTAGTTGCAATAGCAGTAGTTCTCGCGGATGGAGAAATCAGTAGTGTTTATGGTAGTGGTTATACAGTTGTTGTTGTTGTTGTTGTCCTGCTGCTGCTATGAGGTGCAGTGACAGTGAAGGTATAAAAGGAAATAGAATGTAAAGAGAGAGAAAAAAACGATGTAGATACAGAGAGGTGCACAGTTTCATTTTTGGTCGCTCAGACACATCAGTCCCAAAACGCAATCAATATTATTAGCAGACAGACACGTCCGTCCGACCAACAAAGAAAGGGAGATAACTCTAACGACTAAAAAAATAAAAATAAAATAAAAGCTTGGCTCTTAGTCTTAACTGAAAAGTGTGTAACAGCAATGATAATTATAATAATAATGATGATGATGATGATAATAATAATGTGAGACATACTGCAGAGATTGCGTAATGAAATGATAATTACTGACACAATGATTGGTTAGTGACAAACAGGCAACAGAGAAGAAAGCATAAATAAAAAAAAAAAGTTGCAAGTTATTTTGGACAAAGTTTAACCCTTCAAATCTCGAGTATTTTTTGGTATCTCCTCTATTGTATATATATATTTTTTTTTTTTAGTTTCACCCCTTGTATTCAGATAGGTGTATAAAAATATGTTTATAAAAAGTTGAATATTTCAAGGAAACAAGCAACACACAGCTCAACAATAAGATTCACATTGTCCTGGATAATTTTATATTCAACAGGTAGAGCAGATTTTACTTGTAAACTGATCACTTACTCTTAAAGTTCTTTCTTTTTTTTCTTTTAAGGAACATTTTGATCATTTTATATATATATATATATATATATATATATATATATATATATATATATATGTATGTATGTGCGTGTAAGAATTATAAAATTTAGTTTTAAGATATGCAATATTTGTGGGTTAAAGTGCTCAATATCAGAGATAGAGTATATGTAAATGGTGACAGTGTTTCATGCTTATATACAATTGTCAGGTCTGACAATTGCATAGAATCATGTAACAAGCTTTCGCCACTGAGTATTGTCTTCAATGCCCACTTTATATATATATGTGTGTGTGTGTGTGTATATATATATATATATATATATAGTGAATATACATAATTCACAACATCAATAACACTACTTGGAGTTTCAGGCAGTTAATTAACTTATAACTCTGTTTCATAACATTGAGCACTGTATTTATAACACCTTAGGAATAAATATACTTACGTACATGCAAGTATTTGTGCACCTATGTACATCATATTATATATATATATATATATATATAATATAATATTTTTTGTTTTTAAAAATATGGTTCCTTCGCTACATAAGAGTTCTCATGTTTCAAAAGCGAGAGCCGAGACCCCTAACATAATTTTTTGAAGTTATGTCGAGTTAAGGTGTCTGGACCCGCTTCCTCGTCAAGCGAGAATTTTGGAAACAAAAAATATTATAATATAAGCTCTACTTCTGTATGGAACACTGTCTTTTTGAAAATAAAAGCAAAAATACTAACGAACACCAAATTATTTACCTAACATGTTCTTTCCTATTTTTCTGTATATATATATATATATATATATATATATATATATATATATATATATATACACACACATATATATATATATATATATATATATATATATAATTATGTTTTATTAAACGCCTCTGTCAAGATCACATTGAACACTTGGTTTATTTTAGAATTCTAAGTTTTTCAGCTTATTTTTTTATTGTGTGTGTGTGTATCATATATCTTTGTGGTCTACTACAGCAAGGCTATTTTGGAAACCAATTTGTAAACAGCGAATTTTGTCCTCACGAGCTGACTCATAACTGTAGTCTAGGTACCTCCATGTTTTTATGGGAAAACAGCATAGCGTAATGAAAAAGACCATAAATTTTACTTTTATTAAGTTTTATCGTCAAAATGTTTGTTATTATTGAGATGAAAGACCAAAGCATTTTCTAAATATTTTTGGAAATTTTTTCATCCCTTTTAGAACGTTTGAAATTTTAGTTAAAATCTTTTGTTTATGTCATCAGAGTGGCATTATAATAACATTGATGTTTTTGCACTTTTTTCGTTGAAAACACATTGATTTGGAAATTCTTGTAAAAAACAAATAATTGTCTGATTTTAATGAGATTTTCAGGACTTATTCATAAATGAATGAAAATATTTTTTAAATTTTTATTTTTTTTTGAAAATTTTGGTAAAAATTTTTTTTTTTTTTTTACATATATTATTCAACACCGCTTCATTTCATGAAATTTTGAAAAAACCTTTCTATTTCCTAAATTTTTTTATTTATTAAATGTAGGGCCCTTGGAGAATCTAAATTGTCTAATTTTTTTTTCAGACTTGCACTAGTCTAACTGAAAATATGCTCTGAATTGAAAAATAATGAATGCAATAAAACTATGACATTATTTAATTAGAAAAGCTTTTAATTGCTTTTGTAAATAAGTTATATTATGGACATTATTGTCTGAAGAAATAAAATTTTTTACAATGAATAATGAATTTTTACAAGAATTTTTCAGTTTTTTTTAAATTTTAATTATAATAATTTATAATAGTTTAAAATCGTGTAAAATTCTGCATTGGGCTATTTCCTGAATGTGATATAGTAATTAAGTGGAAACAAAATTTATGAATACAAAATTGAAAAGATTAATAAATGTAGTTACACTATTTTATTTTTAAAATAATTTTTTATTTATTTTTTTTACATTATTAGATGAAAATAGGGAACAAATTAAGTTTAAACATGACATTATTATGAGACAGTCACATGACCTAAGAGTTTTGTCTCTCTACAGATAAATTTAATTTAAGAAAATTTTATAGTATTTCAATTTTTTTTATTTTTGTATAAAGCATTTTCGAAAGGTAAATAAAAGTCAATAAACTATTAGATAATTGCGGAAAAATATGTTCAATTGTAGAAATTACTAAGTAGTTAAAAATCAAAAAAATGTGTTCACTTAGATTTCTTAAATTTTGTATCAATTCAAGCTAACCATACTAGCTGTCATCGCTTCATCACTCAATCAGCCATCCATTATCACCTCATATAATCTATGATGATCAATCATTAAATAAATGGTTATATATTACTTTTTTATACTATAAGTAATATTTATTTCAAATCAGATTAATTTAACTTCAAATTTTCGAATTTTACTCAAATAACATGTCAGAAATAATTTTTTTTTTTGAAAGAATTTTAAAACTGATAATTTTTTTTGTTTACAAATTTCTTAAAATTCCTGCTTTTAAGGAAATTTTAAGAAATCAAAATTAAATTTGACATTCCAATCTATATGATTTCTATCTGAAATACACCAGAATATTTTACTTACTGGAAATAATTTAATCATTTAGCTTTCAATTAAAGCTAAAATGAAATCTTCAAGAATAATTTTTCAATTTTAAAAATTCATTTTAAACTTTAGGTATCGAAAATTTAAGCCGAAATAGTGGAGGTACCTACTGTAGTCTTGTGCTCAAAATGAGTTAAGCTTAGCAAATTAATGATAAATAAGATCTTCTCAAAAGGCAAATGTTTGGAATGAAGAGTGTTCTTGATCTGACATTATAACAAACATTTAGTGCTTTGTAATTCTGTACTTTATAACTCTGATTTTAGCCACAGGCACACTTCAACATCTCTGAAGGCAAGGCTTTTTCTTCCAGCAACAGATTACTAAACTGAGTAGTCATGTACTCAATACTAACTAACTTGAGTACATTGCTTTCTCTTGTAAATCTTTCACAACTTATAACAGAAACATTGGTGCCATAAATTACAGAAAATACAAAAGAACCAAGTAGATGTTTTTCTGTATATACAATTCTCTTGCATACACCCACAAAAAAAGTAACACATATTCACAAACATATGGCTATATATAACTTGAAGCATTTTATAGATTTATATCTAAAGAATTGAAAATAGTGTAATGGTTATCGGTGCAGAAAGTGTAATTGGTAAATACACACACACACGTACATTTAAGTTTTATTGAACTCAGACATGATGGTATGTTTAAGTTATATTTTTCCAGTTTATGTATCAGTTGTTGAATCAAGTTAATAGAAAAACTGTCCAAAGTTCTTTTTTTTTTTTAAGTACATTTGAATGCTAATCTTATCAGTGCCAAAGAAAAGTTTTTCTTAGCTTCATTCTGGTATTTTTAGGGATGCCAAATTTCAAATTTAAATATATAGTTTATAGTATATTTAAGTAATGTCATGTTTGAATGGTTTTAAAAATATTTTATTATGAGTTCACACAGCTTGAAAGTGCCAGAGGAGAGATATTAAATATTTTATATGCACTGTAAAATGTCATCCACTGTGGTGAAAGATATGGTATGTACTGCAAGTTGTTTCTTTTGTATAAAAGTATGTTAATTCTTTATT
>OZ038485.1:120131827-120176827 GCA_964036315.1 Acanthosepion esculentum | reverse complement strand
ATTTATGGGTGACAATTCAATTTCAGCATGCTTTTAAAATAAGAGACATCCTAATATATATATATATATATAATATTGCAACAATAATACTCTAAGCAAAAAGGCATTGTCCTGTGTATTGTGGTTTAACTGATGCATATATTGTGCTAAAGTACAAAGAGTACCTAATCCTGCAAGACAATGAATTTTTTTTTTAAGCATTTCACCACAAGCAAGGCAGGATGCCACTAGTATGCAAGGGGTTACAGAGTGTGAGCGAGAGTAAAGAGGCATGATGGAGGAAAGGATGAAGAGAAAGACAGGGAATAGGTTAGGGCATCTGGAGATGTCGATTGACATTACATTTGAATAGTTGGAGATTATAGCTATCAGGGAAACAAGTAATAGGAAGGGAATTCCACAGATGGAAGGTGCGAGACATGAAGCTATTAGAATAGGAGAGACAGCCACATTTAACTGTTTCAACAGTGAAAGGGTGGGACCATGATGCCAGCCTAGTAGCATGCTTAAATTCATGCAGTCTGGGAACTAGCGAAAGTAGCTCGTCGAAGCAGTTACTGTGAAAGTATGTAGATAAGTCAGAGGGAGGCGACGGCACGTCTGTGAGAGAGCAACTGTAGACGAGATGCCAAATCAGGACCAACCACATTGCATATCCATTTCTGGATCTTGTCGAGGACCTTAAGGCAAACAGCAGGGGCACCAAACCATATATGACAGCAGTATTCCATGCAAGGGCGAATGGTTGTGTTATAGATTTGAAGGATGGACTCGGTCGAGAAAAACTTTTTGGCACGACACAGGGAATCAACTTTCCTTGCAGCGGATGACACAATTGATTCAATGTAATTGTTCCATCTCAGGTCAATGGACAATGTGAGACCAAGCAGTCGCAAAGTGGTGCTCTTGTGGAGTTGAGCAACAGACATTCTAATGGGTGGCAGAGATGGTTCCCTGTGATGAATAATAGAGAGCAGTTTTGTTTTAGAGGCATTCAAGTTAACCAGCCAATTCCTACCCCAGTCTACAACCAATTGGAGGTTCTTTTCAAGACTAACAGCCAGGTCAGTTTTGTCAGCGATACCAGGCTTACTATTGAGGCAGGAGTAAATAGTAGTGTCATCAGCATAATAAAAATAAATGCAAATTTTAAATTTGCTTACATGCATTTAATAAGAATTAAATATGAATTATCAGATTAACTTAATAAATAAATAATAAAGGGTCATCAATCTTATCTAAGAAATTTAAGTTTTCTCACAAGAAAATTTAATAATTTCTGAAAAGAATCAAAAAGTGTTTTATTTTTGCTAAAAGAAAAAAGTTGCAACACAGTAAAAACACATACTTTGATTATTTTTTTTTTAAAGAGATAAGGAATTTTAGCAAAGTTTACAATAAATTTTAAAAAATACTAAAAAGCTGAAAGCTAAATAATGCTGATATCCAACTTGATCATTTTATAAGGTATGAGATTCAAATGTTACAAAGCATTAAAATAAAAATAAAGATTAAAAATGATTAAAATCTTGATAAGGATGAGAACAACAGTAAATGTGTATTTTTTGCGTGGGATTGATTTTTTCAGTTATTAGATTAAAAGATGAAATTTTACTAGTTTTATTTTTAAAATATTAAAACAAATCATATTAAATATCTTAAATAATAATTTAACACCGGAAAGTTCAATTATGCCGAAGAAAAATATTAGCAAAATAAAATTAAAAATACAATTTTTGATGGAAATTAAATTTTAGGGTTTTTAATAAAACTTTTGTGTGAAAAAACTTTCTTTCAGAAAACTTCAAATAAAAGTTTGTTTATTTTTTTAAGTAAATGCAGATGATAATCCATTTGAAAGCTATAAAATATTAAGAAATATATGAATTTTGTAGAAACAAATTTAAGTTTCTTAAAAAGAATGTTTACTTTTTTTAAGTCTTGGTTATTGAAAAGCAAATTTAAATTTATTTACATCATATGCTATGTAAGCAAAAATAAATCTCTTCAATAACTGAGACTAAAAAATGATTTCATGGATTAAAACTATCATAAAAGAAATTATTGTAATTTAACTGCCTCGACACAAGGTCAATTTTTTATGTGAAGAAATCAAATCTGACATTGTCAGGAATTCCATACATTCATTTTTTTTCTTCTTTTTTATACATTAAAAAAATAAAAATTGTTTTAAAAGAAGGCCTAGCAGAACAACAACATGAATTCATTTTGTGTTTATATTACATAATTTTGATTATAATTATTAAATTAATAATTTATAGGTAATTAACAACGTTTAAAAAGAAATAAAAAATAAAAAATTTTGAACTAAAACAGACTTTAGCAGACTTTATGGAAACTCTGAGAACTCAGTAGAAACTTACACTTTTTTTAAAAAAAAATACAAGTAAAATAAATTTACATCATAATTAATTTGGGTGTTATTATGATCTATAGATTTCAGTTTTACTGATAATTTAAAAGCAGTAAATATTTATATCTTTTTATTAGTAGTGTCAGGAATAGAAAATTAAGTTTTAAACAAAAAAAACAACAAAAAAATCCAAAGAAACGTTTTTGGAATTGGAAATTAGGCAAAATAAATTCTCAGATTCCAATACCCCAAACAGTTCCGATATTGCCGATTCTCAATTTCAATTAATCATAACATCGCTAATGCATATATATATATATATATATATATATATATATATATATATATATATATATATATATATATATATATATACACACACACACACACACACACACAGAGGGTGCAAATGGAAAATTGTCAGTTGGGCACTGTCTATCAGAAAAAGAGCATCATGACATAATTCACTCTGCTAGAAATTTGGAAACGCTGTACTGTACTGTTTAGTATTCACGCTGGAAGACCCAAGACAAACATTTCAGAACATTTATGTCACAATCTGAGGATAGTGCAGAGGATTCAGAAAGAGTTGGATGAGTCTAATGGTGATTACAATGGTATGGCAGCTCATAAAACACGCTCTGATCATTCTGATAAAAGAACTCCAAATTTGTTGGTGAGGGCCTGACTCAATACAGAGGCCTACATCAAGTGCCTTGAGGAGGTAGTGCTGCCCTGGGTCAAGGGGGTGGCTGGATGTCTGGAAACAGGACGCTGCACCATGCCACACAAACAGTAGAACTCAGTCATGTCTGTCAGACAATTTCTGTGACCACATCGCCCCTTAACATCTGATCATCTAACTCCCTAGACTTCAACCCCCTTGTGGGGTGCAGTTGAGCAAGAGACCAACAAAACTCCTTATAATACCAAAGATGAACTGAAGGTAAGAATTATGGCAACATTCACCAACTTAAACAAGAAGACCGCCCAGAAGAGATGCAGGAGATTCTGAAGTTGTCTGGAGGTTATGGTTGAAGCCAATGGTGATTTTATTGAATAAATTTACTCTTTAGTATTTCAAGATATTTTTATATAATTTTGAAAAATATGTCTGTTAAAATGAGATATCAGTCTTATTTTCATTTTTACATAATTTAGATGACAATTTATATATATATATATATATATACACACACACAGCCATGCTTATATGTACACATCCACCTATATATATATATATATATATATATATATACACACACACACACACAACCTACACTTATATATACATATGCATACCTACGCACACTTATATATACAACTATGTTCTATATATGTATGTATACACACACATTTTTTTTCATTTTTATATAATTTAGATGATATATATATATATATATATATATATATATATATATATATATATATATATATATACACACACACACAGAGCCATGCTTATATGTACATAGCCACCTATATATATATATATATATATATACACACACACAGAGAGCCATGCTTATATCTACATACCCACCTATATATATATATATATATATATATATATATATATATACACACACACACACACATAACCTACACTTATATATACATATGCATACCTACATGCACTTATATATACACCCATATGTTATATATATATGTATGTACACACACACACACACACACACACACACGTATGTATACGACATCTTAGAATCTTGGTTATATTTCATCTGTTCATCTTAAAACTGAACCAAATTCTGGAATGTTGGAAAAGACACAAGAAAAACAATCCCAGAAAATCACCTGTTTCCTTTAATTTATGCCTCAAACTTTACAATGAATGCAAATTATACAAATGTGCATACATATAGGATAACTTCAATTCTTTCAGAATGTTTGAAATTTTTAAAAATAACTGGGTTTTCTAAGTTGAAACTAACCTTAATTACTATATGGGTGCTTATTATATATATATATCCTCAGGTAAAATGAGAACTAATGGAGTATATTTTCACTGTATGTAACATTTAATTTAAAAGAGAGCCCAATAAAGAGTAATGCTAATTTTTAATGTTTTTGTGCTAATATATATATATATATATATATAATGCGGTATAAATGCTGTTACAAAATTTCAAATTAATTCTACTTGTAAATCTTGTGTTATTACATTGTTGTTTATGATTTGATACTTGCCCAACAATATATACTATAAGTCTTTTCAAAGTATTTACTGGTAACAATGTCTATAAAAATTAAAAGGTAGTATTGAGCAACATGTAAATGGACTGAATCCACCTGAAATTTTTAAAGCTGGAATCAAAAGTCAACTGACCAATACAATGAAACTTCCTCCATCAACAATAGTCCAAGACGAGGATGTCCTCACACCTCCAGAATGCCCAAACTCATTAAAACAGGTGCATAAAAAAATCAGGCGTAATCTTAGAAGATCAGTGAGAAAATTGGCTAAGGAAGCCAGAATATCATGGAGAATTATGCAGAGTCTATGTAGAAATGATCTAGGCATGTCACCCTACAAGATAACTGAGGGACAGCTTCTTTCAGCTGCAAATACAAAAAAGAGGTTTCAAAGAAGTAAGCAGCTGCTGAAACAGATTTGTGATGCAACTTTGAAAAACATCTTCACAGATGAGGAATTGTTCACTGTTGAAATGACTTTTAATGATCAAAAATATTGTGTTCTTTCAGCAAGTCATCAGTCATTTCCTGTCACTTCAGGAAAATGCCTCAGAAACCAGAAACTGGCATCAGTTATAGTTTGGGCAGCCATTTCAGAAAGTAAAAAATCTCCTGTTATGTTTGTGCCTCTTACAAGACTGTGCACTCGGGCTGTGGTGCAATGCACTTATGAAGGTTAACAGTGAACACTTTAACAAGATGTATCAATGAGTCATATTACTCATGTAACACAGCAGTGGTGCAGAGACAATTTCCTGGTTTCATCACTAACGACAAATGGCCTCCCTTATCATCAGATACCAATGCTCTCCAGACCTTAGTTATAGTTTCTGGGAGAGAGCACATCATCTGGCATGATGAGCAGTTTGAACAAACCTAGTATGCTCAAACCCTCAGTCGCAATAACTTGTGCCCATCTTAGCACAACCAGCAACAGCCTCCGAAAAGTTCACACATGGTATGATATGCAGACACTTTCCAAAGGTGCTACACTGTGATCGCTTGATTACATTAGTCAACTTTCCTGACAAATTGACCATAGTGAGATTTGAATCTGACTCTAATGATTGAAAAACAAACATTCTAACTACTCAGTCATACATACATATATATATATATATACACAAGAGCGTGATGAAATGTTATTGATCTGACCAAGAAAGGATTTTTGAAAAATTCTACTGTTTGGTCATTTGATCAGATTTATGAAGTCAATCATATCTCATTTTCACCGACTCTTGGCTATGGACAAATAGCAAAGCAGGCTAGAATGCATTCAACCCTGCAAGGCCACCTATCTCCTGCAAGCATGTACTGCTTAACAGGTATATGGATTATCTTGGCTTTCTGATTGACTGAGGAAGGGCATCAAACCTAAAGAGCGGGTTCAATGCACATGAGCTTATAATGACTTTAAACAAACAAGCACAGAAGAGAGAATGAGCCTGCAGTAGACAGACAGATTATTCTATCTGAGCCTTTCAAATCAAAAAAAAAAAAAAATCAACACTGTTCATCAATATTAATACACACACACATATTATATATATATATATATATATATATATATATATATATATATATATATATATATAGTGGTTAACAAGAGAGACTGTTCTATTAAGTTTGTTGCACAATGGACACACCATGAAAAAGAACTTGTGCCAAAGAATAATCAACCTAATAAATATCTACGTAAATTCACACACAGAAAAATAGAATAAGTCTGTAAGCTAATGATAAAAAAAACATTTCTTTTATTGACAAATGAGATTAATTCTCTAGTTATTAATCACAAAGACTGAATATTGCAGACTGAAATTCAGCTGACATCTACAGGTCAGGTTACAAATTTATTAATTCACTCAGTATATGCACAAAATTTTTTGAAAGTTTCAAACACAGTTTTTACACAGACTCATCTCATATATATATATTATTATTATTCATATATACTTACATTAAGATTCATGGCTTCATCTTTGTTGTACAATAAAAATGAGGACATGAGTACTAATGTAAATAATGCTATATATATATATATATATATATATATATATATATATATATATATATTCTACACTTTTCCTATTCTTTTCTTTTTTTTTGACAGAGTGCTACAACTTGCCTGTAGCTAAATATGAGCAAAATACACATTTTTAACTTAACATTAGCCAAAAGAATCTATGTCAAATATGTTGGCAAAATACAAACAAACATTTTCATATGAAGAATGCTAAATGCTATTTGCAAACCTTTTGCAAAACATACTCTGAGAAGAAAGATTTATTTTTTAAAAGTTACCAGTGCAGATGAAAATTACTGATGAAGGTAGTGTGGGTCACATGAATTGATAAGGTCAATAGCTTCATGGATCTAAAACAAAAAAAAACTGTACTAAATTTGTGTACAATAAAATGTGGGTGGATAGAATATTGCCCTTTAACACTAGCAGTATGACCCATATTTGACCAGGTCTTTCATTACTGAAATTTTTTACCATTCACTTGGAGCAGTTTAAGTTTAAAGTCAGCCCACCTGAAAATTAATATTAGTAACAACAATTGGATGCAACTGAGGTACATCCCCAAATGGAGGGGTTAACAATTTGAATGGGAGGTACCCCTGAAAAGGGCTGTTTTTGCATTCTCAATCTTGTTTCAGCCTCATGCACAGCAGCAGTTGAAGAAGTGTTTCTCCTCAGCCATTGAGTCCATTGACCATCATTTTCAGCCTTGTGTGCAGAAGTGTTCAGGTATGCTTTTCTGGGAAGCCAATGGCTATGTTGATCTTTGGACTCAGTGGTTCTGATTGAAGCATTTCAAGACAGGTGAACTGAACATTCTGAAGACGATTTGTTATCTCTTATTCACATGGTGGACCTGGTAGCAGTGGTTTTGCAACCTAGCCAAGTTCTTTTCTTTGGTGGCATGTCTTAGGCAAGTATGGATTGTCAAACAGAAGAGAACGCTGTAAAGCCACAGGGATCACTAAGCTCGAATAACTTTAGGAAAGGTTGCAAAAATAAATGTTGAGTAATAAAAAAGCAAGCTTACTTATTACTACGGTGAATGCAATGCAAAAACTGGCAGGACTCAAAACTGGCACTGAAGAATTCTCTCTCAAATAAAAAAGATTTCATCGAAATTGGATGAAAACTGTGGAAACACATAAACAACATTCTATCTCACACACACATTTTGAGAATTATAGATATAGATAATATTATTGTAATAATTTAAAGTATTTATTTTTATTAAAGTTTTTGTGAAAGATATATATCCAAGAACAGATAGTAAATAGTAAAACGTTGCTGATAGTTATAATGGACAGGAAGTAGTGGAGAGGCATTGTCGCCAATAATTTGGACTCAAAACTGGCACTGAAGAATTATCTGATCAAACAAAAGAAATTCATCAAAATCGGATGAAAACTGTGGAAACACAAACATCTAATCATACATACACACACATTTTGAGAATTATAGATACAGAGTGGTAAAAAAAAATGATAGTCACCTACCTGAAAGTATCTTAGATTATACAAAAGGGCACTGAAAGGTTTTGGTTCAAACCAATTGCCCAAATTCTAACCAAATAACTAATCAAAACATTTTCCAAGAGAGCTTCTTCATTGAACTAAGAACATTTCATCATCCTTGTCATTTATATATATATATATATATATATATGGTTTCACTTACTAGATCAAAGCACAATAAAAAAAAAACTTCTAGACACGCACAATTTACAAGGACCCTAATCAAATTACCAGGAGACCTCTCACTGTGACAGAGGCCCTGTATATAAAACATCTCGATCCTACTATCAACCTCACCTTATTCAGCAGTGGTAATCGGATGTTGAAAATTTTTTAAAACAATAGAAAGATGCCCACTTGAATTCCAGCCATGCTCAACATGCAAGAAACGCTCCTACTAATATTCAAAATACAGTCAAATATAAAAAATTAACAACCCCCAAAAACAAACCCTTTTGAAAATGGCTAAAGAAGTGGCTGAAAGTACTTGGGACAATGGAAAATACAGACAATTTTTGCAATACTTCACTTCTTCCAAATAGAAAAATGTAAGAATGCTGGAAAAACTATAAAAAAAAATTAATTAAATGTTCCTTTTCTGTCATATACAACAAAATATGTTTAAAACAAAGATTGCTTCCCAAATATTATATATCCCCACCGTCTCTCTGTTTATTTCTCACATCCACTGATGAAGAACACAGGCATGTTCAAAAATTCAGAACTTGGAACCTCAATCTCCGTATTTCATTTTTGTCACCTAGATAATATTAATAAATGTTTTTTGTACTGATTTGATCAGTAGCTTTTCGTTTTACTGTTTTATTGACCAACTTATCTATTCTATTTTATAATATATGTGTGTGTGTGTGTGTGTATACATATATATATATATATATATATATATATATATATATATACACACACACACACACACAGGGTGATTGAAAAGTAAATCCCTATAATTTACTTATTAACTATAATTTTTATAAGGAATGGATATGAGAGGAAAGTGTTTAGCATGAGGTTTTATTTAAAATTTAATATTGGCACCAGATTTTGCTACCAGCTTCTTGAGTTGCCCAGGAATTGTGTCAACTGATTTCCCCTGGAGCTCTTGTAGTATGGAAGACATGACTTCTTGTATTCACTCTTCAAGTTCTTCCAAAGTCTTGGTTTGGTATAGGAGACTTGCTCCTTTAACCAACCCCAACAGGGTGTAAAGATTCGGGACTCCTGGCTGGCCACTCATACATAAAATAGGGACATACTTTTCAATCCCCCTACATATATATATATATATATATATATATATATATATATATATATATATATATATATATTCCAATAACAAGATCTGTCTGTCCAACTTTATAACTTTCTAAATAAATTGTCCATCTTCATTGTTTTTTTCTGTTATATTCAAGTACTTTTGACTATCAGTCATTGTCAAGATCTCAATGTTGCCTGTATGCCAAGTAAGTCTTTGGGGGACAAATTATTCATAACTTCAATCCCAACCTCATCCAGAAATTGAAAGATTATTTTAATAAAACTTGTGTGGATGAATTCTTGCTGCCTAAATACACCTTACACACACAATATATATAAACAATTGATAAGATGCTGTGTTTAAGTTTATAATAGAATTTTTCATTTGTTCTTAAAAATTTTTTTTCTTGTCAGTCATTTTTTAATGAAACTTGCATAAAAGCGGGATTGCTGCCCAAATACACAAATATGTATGTATGTATGTATGTATATATATATATATATATATATATATATATATATATATATATATATATATATATATATATATATAAAAGTGAACATAGAAGTCAACACTTAGAGGTGACAATCTGTTTCATGCTAGATGCAATCATCGGACCATGATTGCTCCTAGCGTGAAACAGACTGTCGCCTCTAAGTGTTGACTTCTATGTTCACTTTTATATTTACACACACTATCTCTGATATTGAGCACTTTATCCCATAAATATAGCACACTTTAAGACTATATTTCTTTATATATATATATATATATATATATATATATATATATATCTCATGTGCACACTCACACATGCATGCTCATTTATAAGAGTATGTTATTAAGTTCGTAAGCCTAACCAAGGCAAAAAAAAAAAAAAAGATAGTTGACTGATTTTTGGAAGTGGAAGATGTCAAGGACTTTTCAACACCACCTTCAACATGTACCTGCACTCAATCACATATAGACATACACACAGTTTGAATTAAAATTATATTCAGTCGGCTGACTGGAAACCTGCCAGAGAATAGTTTTTCCAGCAGTATTAATAATTAATAAATGTTTTAGACAATCAAGTTTTAATGCTCCAGACCAGGTATTACACAGTATACATCATTTCCTTGCCACTAATTTGTTCATCTTTTAACTTCTTGTCTTGCTACACTACATTGGCAAGGATTAAATTTGCATCTATATGAAACAAAAATTAACTAACCTTTATAAAGGTAACTCACAAAGTATAATGTTTGATCTGAAAAGTAATACCCATTCTTTTACTATCTTGCCTCACAACAACAGAAGTAGATACTAATAGTATGGTTGAAGAGATTGACCTATAATTAACATTAACCTATAATTTTCTCACATTTTTTTGGCCTTGTTATACAAAGGAGGTGAAATTGTTCAAATAGGCTGTGCCAATTAGAAACCGATATAAAATTAATGAATAACAAATTGCAGTTCTTTAAATTTGTGCTCACTTAAAAAAAAGCCATTATCACAATTCTGACTGGACATGTGGTTTCCAATGACAAAATAGAGTTAAAATAAATCTTGGTTGAATGGTTTTAGATAAGGAAATGAAATACCAATTAGGAAAGAGGATTATTGGCATCAAAGATAATTTTTTTAAAAATTAAAAAAAAAAAACAATTGTCACAGCACCAAGTGCTTATTCCAGATTATTTAAATAGTTGTCTAAAATCATCTTAAAATTTAAGCATTTCAGTTATTAGAACTCCTAGTAATCTAAGAATTTGTTGCAAATTATTACTCCTAAATGTTTTCATAGTTTATTTCATTCATCTAGCCATATTTTGTCACCCCTCAATCCAGTTAGAATGTCACCCTCAACTTCACATGCAGAAATTAGTGAAAGAAGGTTGTAGAGTTGCATCCCTTGATGTAATGTTAATTAAATTTTTTTTTTTTAAATACAATAAAAATTAATTTGCTTTTTAATTAGGTTAAGCCAATATAGAAGATGAAAGCTTTATCAAAATCTTGAATGGTAGTATTTTTAATACATTTAATTGTCTGTTGAAGATAGTTGATGTCAAAGGCATTCGTAGAGATTTCTCAGACAAAACCAGATACCACCAGCTGTGTTCACACAGAAAAAAGACTGTAAACACAACATGGTACCCGCATCAGCCAGAGATACATTCAAGTCACATCTTCAGCAAAAAGTTAAATTAAAATACAGATGGAGAGTTGGTATATAATAGGAATAGTAGAATAAAAAAAAAAATGTGATGAAGCAGAAAAATTCTCAGCCCAATGCGTCTTCCCAAAATCAGACCAAATGACCAAACATAAAAATTTTCTTTTAAATCTCTTCTTGATCAAGCCAACAACTTTATAATACTAGAATTTTTTTTACAACACACTGACACGTGTTGAAATCCTCACAGTATGTACTATTGTTAATGTTATTGCTAACATTTTTTGTAAAGATTTAGAAACGTTTTTTTCAAATTTGAATAAGCTGATTTATTTAGAAAAATACTTTGACAAAAACCCTACTTCATGGTTTAATAATTTCTTTAATTTTGTTTCCTTTTTCCATGCTTAAATATTTCTTTCTGGAGCCAAATTCCAAATTTGAAGCATTTGTGATTTGTTTATAGTTCTCGCAAATGCAGGACAAAACTGGAATTGTATTCTTGTATGTAAAAACTTAAAAGGTATGCACAAAACAATATTGCATTTTTATTAAATAAGTATTTGTTATTTTAATCATAAAATTGTTTTTAAAATAGTGTGAGCATTTTGTATGTTAAATAATAAAACTTTTAATCTTTTCCAAAAAGCTTAATGAAAATTTATTGTACTAAGCAATGCAGCCTAGTAAAACCAACTGTACTTTGTACCCCCTTACCTGTTTGCACTTCTTCTCAAAATTTCCTTTTTATCAGTCAATGTATGGCTATTTTAGAGGGTGTGATGAATAGATGGACAAACTAACAGAACTCACAGAATTTTATATATAGAGTCTGCATATATTTGTGTACTTTTTGCTGTAATAAAGCAATCATGAGTGAATTCTACCCTAATTTGATCGGCTGGCCTAAAGATAAGCAGACAAGTGATATATTCTATTTGCTATTGCTTTTTTTTTTTTTGGTTAAGCAGAGTACACAGATGCTCTACTGATCCCAGGCAGAACTGCCAATCCATATGTAAATACGGTAGTTATTTTTTATGGGTACTACAGATTTAAAACGTCACACAAAATCGTTTTAATAATAGCAAGTATCCCGTCACTTTTGACAGTATGGATAAACTAATTAGATAAAGGACAAATTATAGGTATCACATCTAGGATACAAATAGGAGATTTAATAAAGAACATGGCAGGAAGAAAAACAAAAAAGTCAGAATGTGTATGGAAGTGCTGAATAATTATCACCGCAACCCACTCCCAAAAACAGTGTTTTGATATCTGGTCACTGAAATCCTAATTTTAGGAAGTGGCTCAATATGAAAACTTTTCAGTACCCATTTGTACATTAAGATTTGTTATTTTTAGTCAATTGAAATTTGGCCCATTTATTAACAATTTTTATAAATAAAAGAAGTGGAGGTATTTTTTTTCAAACTTTTGAAAATACTTCCCCACCCCCTTGAATCAATTTTTGTGAAAATGCATTTTACATAAAAAAACAAAACAAAAAAACCCTACACAACTAATCATTTTTGGCATTTTCAGAAAGCAACACAAATTTGGTCAAATTAATGCATAAACACACACTATATATTCGACTCTCCCGTCAAATTTGATATATGAGGGTCAAGCAGATCAGTTCCTAGGAACTGACAGCCCGACACCAGCACATGAGATTTGATTATAGTGGTAAAGGTTTTGTGCAGAACCATCCACAATTTTTGAAAGGGCCGAATCCAGAGACCTGGTGCAGTACGTGCCACAAGGTCCCCAAACGACCCTCTACAGGTTTTAAATTGTAAGTTGTCCTTCTCCTAGACCAGTTGCCATCCAAGGCTATAGAACCCAGTCTGTCCTGCTATTTATCCATAGCTGGAGGGAGAAGAAGACGATTCATACCTTTCCCAAGTATATTAGCATGTAAGTGAATGTAATGGATTCAAGTGGAATTTGAACTTGGCTCTCCAATTCCTCAAGCCGCTATCCATTACTCCACTGTGCCTCCTACACACACAATATATATATATATATATATATATATATATATATATATATATATACACACACACACAATATTCCATTTTTTCTCCCCTCCTCACAAAAAAATATTTGAATTGATGAAGGAATAAGAAATAGATTGTTTGAAGATTTAACAAAGTGCCTGCAATAGCAATGTCCAATAGATGAAGGAGATATACTTTTAAACCTAGGAAGGAGGTGAAGGTTAAAAAAATTCTATATCTGACCCCCTTCCCAAAATTAGGCCAAATTTGGGTGCAGAGTTCGTCTTGGTCAGAGCAAGAAGTCATAATTATTAAGGGTTAAGATTTGCAAGGGCAAAGTAAAAAAAAAAATAAATTTTAAAATTTTCAAGGCCAAATGAAAATTAGAACTTGATAGAATATTTAGGAATGTAAACAGAAATGGGAGTCACTTGATAAAAGGAAATTGTAATGGTAATATCAACCATTTCCTTATAAAGAAACTTTTGGCATTCTTAGACCAACCAGTTTTGGTTGGCATCAATAAAAATCTTTCTTAGTTTTCTCAAGTCCATTAACTGCTATTGGTCTTTCCAATATTGATAGTGGCTTCTTAACATTTTGTTTGAAGTCATGTGGAATGACAACATCTTGATTATGCCATTATTTTCTCTTTTTCTGTGATATCCATTTTTAGCTGTTGCTGTTGTTGAAAGTACTCAAGTGATCAGGTTTCTGTTATTTGGTAAAGTTCTTTGTGATTCTGTAGCACTAGTCCACAAAGTTTTAAGAAGATTAATCAGCTCTAAAACCTTCAGATTTCATTCACTCAAAGCCATTTTTAATCATTGATCTGAAAAAGTGGTTGCATACAGTTGACAATTTACACATTACTAAACAGGTTGAGCTCCATGCATGACATCCATATAAGAGTCTTGATCTGACAAGACTATTAAAAAATGTTACTCAAAATCTTAGATTAATGTTTTGGTTTTTTATTATCTTGTGAGATTGGGCAAAACTCTCCCTATTACAGTCTATTCTATGATCAATTCACTTTTCTCCTATACAAAATTTGTTATAACTAATCCCGAAACCAAGATATTTTCAGTATTTAATATTTATTAATTCCACATCCTGAATTTTTATGATGGGTTCAAGGTTTGTGCCATCACTGCTTTCATTCTAATTCCACACCATAGTTTTTGAGAATACTAAAATTAATCAAAAGATGTTAAAAAGTGTTGTTAAAAGCAGGAATAAAGAAACATAGCTGAAGAAAATAAATAATAAAACATGAAAAATAATTTCTCTCTCAACTTCTGGGGATGAGTCATTATATACATTTAAACTCATATCCGTATTTTTGCTATTATTTTCACAACATTTTGGTCTTTGGTTTATGACTACCAGGTTTAATCAAGTGTAACAGCAACAACCAAACAATGAAAACATTAGCTTCAAGGCTCCAAGTTCTAGACTCAGGATTATCTCATGGTACAATAGCATAGTAGTTTAAATTGCAACCTGATTCATGAACCACCAAGTAATTGTGTATTCTGAGTAGTACAAACTTAGACTTAAGACTAAGTAATAACTGAGCAATAATAATAATAAAGAACAACATGATATAACACTAGATATGGACAGCAGAATGAGAATGATCTACGCCAGTAAATTAAATGAAGGGTTTAGTTTGAAACTTTCTGAAGGTTTTCCTGGATTGACACCGGAAAAAGGCCAAAGGACACAATGGCCAAAACATTGTAGTAATAACGAAAATGAGAATATTAGTCTGAATGTAAATAATGAAAAAATAATTGGCTTAAAAAAAATCTTGTCAATGTACAGTGTATGGCAGAAATACCTCCCACATAATGGTAAGACATTAGAGGCAACGGTGTCTTCATTTAGCTAATGTTTTACTATTATATGGTGTTGTGTCCTTAAAAGTGATTACAAACAAAGGTAGTACTCGAGTGAAAGGAACAGCAACACAGGCGTAGATGAAAGAAAGAGAGGTTTACGGTAAAAGGGAATACACTGTTAAAAGGCAGGGAATTGGTAAGCAAGCTAGTAATTCCCAAAGCAAGTCCCCGGTATATCCTATGTTCACTATATATATGTACTGATATAGTCCACAATAGGCGATAGGGAGAGTGGGACATTCCATTACAACATTTGGGAAGTCTTTCTGCCACATCATGTACTTTACAAACCCCAACAGTTACTCCTGCTAAAGATATGTTTAAAATTTTTGAAACGATCCTATAGAATTTAGAAAAATGAGTGGCCAAAGAGTAGTGGTCAGCTAGATCAAGGGTTGGCAACTTGTGGCATGCCAAGGAATTTCCAATGGCACACAGCAGCAAATAACATCACAAAGTCCAGACCAATAACTACTACAACACAAAAAATATATTTAGCTGTTTCAATTTTAATACATACTAAAGAATATATACTATATACAGGGTGTCCATAAAGTTTGTGTGCACTTTAAAAAATTTATAACTTTATTTGTATTTGCGATAGAAATAATTTGTAAAAAGGATTAGAAAGAAGTAAATCTATATCTTTTAAGGTTTTATTGAAATTTTATTTAAGTTTACACATGTCCTCCATCATTAGCAATACAAAGGGTAATACGATTTTGCAGTTCACCGAAAACATTTGCCAACTGATTTAGAGTAATGCCTGAAATCACATTAGTTATTTTAGCTATACTTAAAACTAGGTACATTAAACTTTATAACATTTTTTACAGATTATTTCTATTGCAAATACAAATAAAGTTATAAATTTTTTAAAGTGCACACAAACTTTATGGACACCCTGTATTACTATATAAAATATATTGTAGAACAGGTATATTGACCTTGACTTGTATAAAAAAATATGTATACTGTTGGCACACTGAATGATTATTTTGCTAACTTCTGAGCTAGATCATCTCTCAGGTCATTATTACTTCTGGATATTATGGGACATAAATATGGAGACAGATATTCAACAGAAAACAATCTTACAAAAAAATGAACCAGGCCTCACCAAAAGATATCTGCATAGCATTTGTAAGTTGGGGTTGTATTCATAAAATGAATAAAATTTAGAAATAAATTCAGTCTGGAATGGGTCACAGAAAACTCAGACCTACTGGTTGAAATAGAAATTGCATTTGCTCCCACCATCATCTTTTTTCCACACTAAAAGAGATAATTAATTCACTGACACTTGGATTTATTTCATTTCTCTTGCTTTTTATTTCAACTCTCAGATTGATATTCAACATATAGCAAGCAGCTTGAATCTTCAAGATTCCAGGAATATTTGAACCGTTATGCTTTATTCTAGGACGCTTGTTTTACCTATGACAATGCATTCCCAGAGGATTAGTTTTTATTATTGTCTAATGCTGCTTGCTTAACAGAACTGTGATAAAAGTAACTGAAATAAGATGAAAGAAAGACTAAAAAAATGCATTCCTTGCACATTTACAACACTGTTTTAACACTAAAAACAAAATAAACATTCAAATTATTTTTTTTTATTAGTGCCTGACTTGCCCTTCATTTTATTTGTTACTTTTTATTGCAATTGTTAGCTCATTCTACACATTATGATTGTAAAATAAAAATTTGAATTAACATCCTTCATTCTTATTGGCTTGTCTTACCATGACAGCAATTTACTATGCTACAAAATGAAGCTACAATGAAGCTACAAAATCTAGATTTAGCTGAAATTTTTCACCACAATATTTCTATGTCATTTTAATTTCATAAATATATCTAATAGAAGTGACACTTTTTAAGTTTCTTAGCTGTAGCATTTATCAATTTTTGAGTAATTTCTTTTCTTGTTTTATTTTTGTTCCGTGTTTACATTATATTGTAACTGTAGTCTTACATTGCCCAATTTTCTGAGAGAAAGCACAATTTTTTTTCAGTGGGAGGAGATTAATATCTCTTTCGTCTTATCTTTATTCAGTCTTAACTTAGAATAACGATTTGAAAATTGTGATAAAAACATTAAAATATTTAATGATGATAATGCTTCCTTTAAGAAATACAGTTAGAATGGATTTTACAGTGAAATGTTACTGTATTATTTAAATTAATATTTTTCTTTTGATTTTTTTTGGAAACTAATTTTGGCAAATAAAGCTTAATTAATCTGAAAATAAAAGAACAATGTTTTCTACACATATATGTATATATTTTGATGTATATAAACAATAAGATGTTGCTGAAAAGCTCACAGCACGCTTTTCAAAAATTTGACTTTTACTCGGAATAGAATACCTTCTTAGGCTGAGAAATTTTCAGCACCAGCTTGTGTGTGTGTTTTTATTTCTATCAAATATGCCAAGTATTTTTTGTCTGTAATTTATAATTTTTGTATATGAGTTATCTCCCTTGGGCTTGCTATATTTAAAGACTTACATGTGAATACCTTCTATAATTAGATCATTGCAAAAGTTTGTGCCCAATTAGAAAATTAAAAACAAAATTTTACATACTGACAAAAAACCCTTATTAGTCAAGTGCATAGCCTCTATTGTTTTTAACAACTGTCTCCCATTGTTTTACAAGCTTCTTGATTTCTTTACTGTTGTAGCACAAAAAGGAGCCGTTCTTGGACAGAATTGTCACAAGCAATGAAAAATGGATTGTTTATAATGTTTGATGCAAAAAAAAAAAAAGAGCTTGTAAATGTGCAGAACCCGTGGCTAAAGCCAGCTTGTATGCACTGAAGGTGCTGCTGTCCATTTAGTGGGATTGCCATGTTGTTTGTTTTTTTTTGTTGGAAGTGAAGTAGTTTTTGACTGACTGTACAGTTGGATTTATCTGTAGAAACCGGAACAAATGAAAATCCAAAGGAGCCACGTCAGAAGAATACAGTAGGTGCTGGAGGGTTTCCTATTTCAACTTTTTCATCTTCTACAAAGTCTGTTTTGCAATTTGCAGTCTTGCATTATTGAGGCAGAAAATGACACCCTTTTGACTTGGCAAAATGAGACGATTTTTTTTTAATAACCACATTGAGATTATCACAATACTTCTTTGCAGTTATTGTTTTGCAATCCCACTAAATGGACAGCAGCACCTTCAGTGCATACAAGCTGGCTTTAGCCACGGGTTCTGCACATTTACAAGCTCTTTTTTTTTTTGCATCAAACATTATAAACAATCCATTTTTCATTGCTTGTGACAATTCTGTCCAAGAACGGCTCCTTTTTGTGCTACAACAGTAAAGAAATCACCACAGAAACATGATCAAGCTTGTTCTGTTCCATCAGAGAATGTGGCACTTGTGTATCAAATTTTGAAATGAACCAAAGTCTTTTCAAATGATGAAAGGCAGTTCAGATATCAATTTGCAACTGCTTCACAATTTCTTTGTCAAAATCTTTGGTTTATTCTTTGTGACAGCAAGCAGAGTTTCAGGAGGTCAACCAGAACGTTGTTGATTGAAATTTGCAAAAAACACTTCTTGACCCATACAAAGAGCTGGAATACAATCCTAATAAACCTTCTGAAATTTTTTTTCCACACTTCTGATGATTACTCCTTGCTGATATTCAAAAAGCATAATATATCTTTAAGGCATCCATTTGTGGACAAAACATCAGCATTTAAAGTCTGACTTGCAACTGAACAATGCAAGGTTTCAATCTAAAACACACTGGAAATAAGCACCGAAACAATCACCAGTGTCAAAATGCAAATTGTGGTCATTTTATATTAACAATGAAAATCGAGCACAAACTTTTGCAATGATCTGATAATAGTGAGGTGGTAACCTTTTAACAGTATGGTTAAACTAATATATAAAATCCACAATTACAAGATAAATTATATATTTACTTTCTACTGATTCTATTAACTGAGAAAAAGTATAATGAAATAAACACTGGATACCTTGCTTGTTTTTTTATACAAAGAAATAGGGCCCGGTCTATCCTTCTATTTAACCCATGGCTGGGAGAGGAGATAGATTCATACCTTTCCTAAAAGTATTTATGCCTAAGTGAATGTAACAAACC
The DNA here is from genome assembly GCA_964036315.1 of Acanthosepion esculentum. Taxonomy (NCBI): domain Eukaryota; kingdom Metazoa; phylum Mollusca; class Cephalopoda; order Sepiida; family Sepiidae; genus Acanthosepion; species Acanthosepion esculentum. The sequence continues at coordinate 120,157,231 of OZ038485.1, read as the reverse complement.
CGACTGGAATTTGAACTCAGCTCTCCGATTTCTCATTCCAAGCCATTATCCATTACACCACAAATAGAAAATTACTTTTGATGATAATTCATTCATTTTTGCTATTCATTCATCAAATATGCATTGGTCTCTGTCATGACTGAAAAGGGATATAATTATTTTACTGATATTTCTTAGGTGGAAATTTTGAGCACTACGTATGATCTATAAGTCTCATTGAGGGTCTGAAATTCTATTCAACTATTTAATAAATCATTTGAATATTTTTATCAATTTCCATTGCTTTGAAAGAAAATATTGTTATTCTAAAGTACTTTATTTTTTTATTCATAACATTATCATCATACTTATCTTTATTAATGTTTTGAAATTATCTGATAGTGTCTGAAAAGTCATGTCAGGATTTAAAAATTATAAAGGGTGTTGAAATGCTCTAAGCTTAACCAAGATTCAAGAATAAATTCTTATGCTTGGTCATTTCGTCAGATGAAGTAGATTGGTCTGAGAATATTTTAGCACCCCATACAAATAATTTGTTTTTCCATTCTTTTCTAAATTTAGATCAACATTTGGCAATTCAACAAAGAAGCAAAATCATAGGATTTTATTTTCACCATTTATTCTCACCCAAAGAGAAAACTGTTGAAACTTCAAGGCCAGTAAACAATCTTCAGATTTCAAGACAAATTCAACATTTTCAGCAATATGGGTTAGACTTGACATAATCCGGAAGACCAGACTCAGCCTTTTTGCAGATTAACAGTGAAAATGTACTGGAGATTGCTCTCTAACACTTTCACCCCAGCTGCTCAACCTCCGACGTCTTACTCTCTGGGTTGAGGTGTCTACTCGGTCTTAACCGAACTTAAGGGAGTGACCGTAGGTCCCTGAGCATCCGCAGATCATTTGACTGGCCCACTTAATCCTGCTTCCTGCCAACGTTGTATTTGGTTTGATCCAGAAAGCAGAAGTGATGTTCATCCATTCACAGTCAACTGAAGATGTAGACACGGCTGGAGAGTCTGTGCTAAGAAATTTAGAATGCACAAAAAATATATATATATATATATATATCCGCAGAAAGCCGGACAAAAAACTATTTAATGGTTGAATTGTTAATGTCTTTTATATAGCAGAAAAGAATAGTATAGAAAAGAAACGGGTTACAGACAAGAAAATAATTGACGTAAAAACTCATACACTTGATTCTGGACAGAGAGAGAGTGGGTTGCGATTAGCTTGTGAAATCGTCTCAGAACGATATACGACTCTTGCAATGATGAGATAAAGATTTCTGTGCACGGCTTAAAGTTTATAGTTGTGTTCCTCCTTGGCGGTAGTAATAATAGTAGCAGTAGCAGTCTTGAGATTGTTGGAGGAGTAATTCGCTTCTTCATACTTATATCAACAAAATATGTTAGCGGGCGTTTGGTGCCAATCTCAGACGTCACTTCCAGTCTCTGACCTCTCTCTACCCAGCTCAACTGCACTTCTTGATTGCCTTTCACGGCTGTCTTGTAGCGCCGCGACCTGTAACGGTCGACATGGGTGCTCATGCCCGTGATGCGCCAACCGATTGAGGCCTCTCCAGTCTCTTTGAGAATTTCTCCCGACTGCTCCTTTTACGGCATAACTAAGCGTTGATATAGAAAAAACAAGCATATCTTAAATCGACCCTTGGTCCGCACACGATTATCATGGGTGCTGCTGTCAACCCAAAATCATGTGAATTCTAAAGGTCCTCCTTGCTAACTCAAGCTATATTTCAATTTTTAACCAATAAAAATTATTTCAATCATTTTCATTGTCAATTTAAAATGGGCGAGATCAGATCTCCCATCCGTAAACAAAATTGCTCTGATCTAATTTTGCTACCTAGATTCACTCCAATTTCAATAAAAAAAAATGTGTGTAGTGTGTATTTCCCAACTCTCTGTTACATTTCCTCCCCTACCCATCTGTCATTTACTAGTAAATGACACACGAGCTTTCCTATCAACAAAATATGAGAAAACCCAGTTTTTCTCATTAAAAAAAAAAAAAAAAAAAAAATAATCAATTTATTTTGTAAATCTGTCCCTCCGATTTTGTCTCACATTCATAACAGGCTTTATCGAATCTTTTGTTGGTTCAGGTCTTTTCACGACAATCGTGGACTCTTCTTCAATATCAGTTAGGGGTCCCAATGCACTTGGGTCGGACCTTGGTGAAGTGCACTAACTGGAATCCCTCCTTCACTCATGCACTCCCGTGCCAGTTTATTCTGCCCAGTCGACAACACTGCACACCTCTTCAACCACCACCAAACCAGCAAGGCCACGACTATCATTAGTATAATTCCCCCACAATGGTCAACCAGGTTGTTATAGCAACCAAATTCTCTTTCCAGCCTGAATTTGGCGTACCTATCTTATCTAACTCCGACTTCAACCATCCAAGATCAATCTTATCAATTGCACTTAACAATGCCGGCATCTTTTCTAGCGACATCTTAGGAATCTCCCTGACAATAGGTTCCCACAATCCCGTCCATCTACTGGCACTCGTTCCTACCAGCTCTAACAAAGACTCATTCTCTTCAAACTTCTCTTAATCGTTCCAGAGTTATTATACTCGGAGACAGGTGTCCCAGCGACAGCATGTCTAATTGTGCTCTCACATGCTCTAACAACACCGTTAAAGCATGACTTGTTTGACGTACCTTACTCATTATAGCTAATAATTGAAAATACCCTTGCAAAAACCCCTCTAATTTCTGTAATTCAGTTGTTACAGACGTGGTTACATTTATCATTTCTTTTCTAAAAACCTGTAGGTGAGAAATCAACCAACTGATACTCCCTCTATTCTTAGCCAATTCCAGCCTAGTAATATTGAGTATAGATGCGCTCACTTTAACTGACTGACCCATTGCTAGTTGTCTCTGTTCTACCACCTTTAATTTCCTCTTAATTACTCTCACTTCGCCTTCGGAGACTACCAAACAACCCACTTAATGCCTTTCCCATTATAGGTAATACTGCTCTCTTTTGCCTGGTCCGTAACAACTTTATTCCTTTCAAATAGTAACTCATATCCTTCCATTGTCTCTCAAGTATTAGGGATTCCTGAGCTAAGGATTATAATATACAGTGGTATTCCGGAGTCTGTAAATAGTCTCCGGCGACTTGGGTCCTGGCTGTATCTAGTTTGTCCACTTCGGTCTTCAACTGACCCAGTAACTTCTCATATGGCTGCAGGTCTATCACCAAAGTTATCAACCACTTTGATCTAGTTATAATCACTTCGCTAGTTTTCTTAAATACAGTATTCTGTGTTCCCAAGTATTAGCTACCACAACTAGCATCGTCAGTACCACAAGCCTTCTCTCATCCATGTCTGCAAAGAGATGGAGAGAATAATTCGTCTTACTTAATCATTCTCTTATTGTTTTTAGCGGGTGGTTACATCTTAGAGCGATACCTCAAGCACCGACCCACACCATCACCAGCACCATGCATGCATGGGGCCCATCCACACAGTTCACCAGCACTGATGATAAATTCACAGTTAGTCCCAGACCGTCATTCATTCACCACAGCCACTGTACTGGTTTCCCCTCAATCGCCGTTTTAGTGGTAATTCCCCCTTAACACTAGGTGCTTTTTCAGCCTGCAATCTACTCTGCAAGTGAGCTAATGGAATTTCATCCTCTTCTTCCCATTCACTTAGTTCTTCTTCTTCACTAAGGTTAGGTTCAATCTCTGCTTCCTCAGAATGTCCCGTTGAGGTCCGACTTACCTCCCTCAGCCTTTGAAGGGTAGTTGGGCTAATTTCAATCTCCTCACTCCCTTCACTTTCCGTCTCTAACCCTTCAGGTTCTACCAACATAGTTTTCCTCAGCCTTTTCTGCTGAGTTTTTGTTTTGGCTCCTTTCCATTCTCCTATTTCAGCTAGCTTTATATCATTCGCATGCACTCTCTTTACCTGTCCAGTCAATTGGTCCCAGATCACAAAGGAAACCGGACCCGTCTGCTACACGATCCTATCGTATAGACTCCATCTCTGGTCCAATTTACCTTCTCTCAGGTGTATTTTATAATACACTGGATCACCTATCTGGAAGGAAACTTCTCTATTTTTATTTACCCTATCGTTTCGCCTTTTCTGGGCTCTTTGAATCCTCCTCCTCCTCACCTGCGTAAAAATTTTATGCTATTGTTCTAAAACTATTTGGTGATGATCCTCTCCTAAATACTTCCTCCTAGGTCATAACAGATTGTCTATAGGTAAGACTACATCCTTGCCATATATCAAATAAGGGGACAATTTTGTTGTCTTGTTCATCAAGAATTTCACAGCTGCTAACGCTTGCGTTACAAATAAATCCCAATTTTCCCTATTATCCTCTGTTAGTTTAGCTGACACATCAGCGAGGGTCTTAAGGAAATCTCTCTACCTTAGCAATACTTTGGGGGTGATATGGAGAGGTGGTTATGTGCTGTATGTTTAATTCTCCCAACATCTCTCTCATAATCTGATTCACATTCTCCGATCCATTATCGGTAACCAACTGTTCGGGGGCCCCATACCTAGGGAATATTTCATTCAGTATTATATATGACACTGTTCGTGCCTTCTTATCCGGTATGGCAAATGCCTCAGGCCAATTTATCAGCCAATCCACAAAACTCACTATGTAATGATTACCTCTAGGTGTTTCTCCATAGGGCCTGGAAATAGCCATGCTTACTTTCTGAAATGGATAATTTGGAACATCCGTTTCTAATACTGGGGCAACCCTACTCCTTCGACTTTGTACTTAGCATGTTACACATTTTTTTACATGGTTCACAACATCATTAAACAACTTAGGCCAGTAGTAATTTCTCATTATTAATCCATACATCTTATCAATTCCCAGGTGTCCTAACCTCCTATGGCACTGGTCTATAATTTCAGCTCTCAACTTATCAGGTATCACCATTTTTAAACTTACTTCCTCATCTCTTCCTGAAAGGTAATACAACACTCCATCGTGCTATTCTCTTGGCTTTGCCTAATAATCTCTCTTCAGTGAGGTCCTATACAGTCTTAACTTAATAGGTGGGTGATTACCCATGTCTATCTTCATTTCAACTGTCTCCGTCTGTCCCAGTTCCTTATCAGTAATGGCTATTACCTCCCGATTACCGTTCAGCAACCTCCTCGATTTCCTCCTATACACTCAGGGGCTGTTATATTTTCGTCCCTTATTTTATCACTACCTGTCTTATTCCCAGGCCTATTCCCATTCCATACTTTCACCTATTCGACTTCTCTCACTGGGCACGCCTGTGTCGGCTCCTCTCCCTGCTTTATTTTAATAGTTTTATTGGCAGTATTGGTTAACAGTAAGGGAACGGTCCCCGACCTCTTCACCAACAAATCACACATGGTTATTTACCCTTCACTATTATCATACCTATCAGTAGGGACCACTTGGTACAGGTCACTGTTCAGCACTCCTGTTATAATCTTGCCCTTCCCAGATACAGTAGTCCTAGGAGGAAACTTGATATCTGTCTGGGCCACCACAGGCAATTGTTCATAATTATTCTCTCCCAACAGTATCCCTACCCCGTCCAATGTTAGGGTGGCGGGGTTGAAACAGATCTGTGCCTTATTCAACCTAAGCCAGTCACTCTCCAAAATTAGCTCACCACACAAGTCAGGTGCCACATAAACCTTAAGTTTACCTCTGGTTCTGGCCAACTGGAAAGGTAGCCACGTCATACCCTCTATCCTCATCCTGCTACTATCAGCCTGACTTATTAGTAGATCAACGGGACTAAGCCTCGTTTTCAATCCCAACTGTTTAAAAACCTTGGAGCTAACCAGTGACATTGAAGCTCCAGTATCGACAAGGGCCTTCACCTTCTTGTCTCCCAGCAACACACTACAGGTGAAGTCTAGCCCTTCCTTCAGCAAACGGTATACCTGTGCTTTTCTCCTTTCCGTATGTTCTCTCCCTTCCTCCCGCTTTCTTGACAACCGAGACGTGGGAGTCGGTGACAGGAGTTCACTTTTTTCTAGGGGTTCCAATTTCTGTCTAGAGGCCCTCCTGAGTGGGGTAGAGCTCGAATGACTCTTTTCTCGGACTAGCAACCAATTTTTCCCCTCTATTTGAGTTAGGGTTGTTCCATTCGGTGTGGTCCATCTTTCTCCTGCGAGGGCAGGTTCGTCTCAGGTGACCCGCTGATCCACAGCGCCAACACCTTTGCTCCTTATAACTAGCCGAAAAGTGCCCGACCACACCACATGTCCAGCATCTCAGAGGTCTTACTTGCACTGGGGCCATCCTGCCTCTTAATTTTTTACAGTTGACCCATCGGCATTTCCTGGATCCTTTTCCTTCTCGGTAGGGGGCACCAGAGTATTAACGTGCTTTATCCCCAGTTTACGGTCTCCCTCTGCTGTACACCACCGAGCCTTGTGCCCAAACTCGCCACAAGTCGTGAAGTTCAGCCCCAAAGACCATGGGGTCACCTCCATAGTTTGTCGGACGGACGCGAGCCGGATGCCCACCATACTTGCAAGTCCAGCACACCAACCCATATCGGCGCTGTGTGGGCTTGTGAAATCCATAACGCAGGTCCCAGGCTCTCCTATTGGGAACTACTTCAGCCTTCCAGTCCTCTTTCATCTCTTCTTTCGGGTCCCATATCTGGATCTGCTCCTTCTTTTTCATCACTACTTTGGCCCACCGGGGGTTCCTACCTACACCCCCTCTTATTCTACCCCAGAGTCGCTCGCTGGTCTGAGCCACCTCTATAGCTGCGGCCAGGGTGACCTGTCCCCCCTTCAGAACATCGTCTCTCAGGTTCGTCACTCAGCGTGTCCACATACACATCGGCCAACAAGGCCTGAATAGGACTACTGTCCTGAGTCGCCAACTCCGGAAAAACTAACACCGCTAGCCCTGAGATTCTTTCCCCCAATTCCTCATTTGTCTCTCCTTCATGTTGCTTCATGCTACCTATCAGCCTCCTGAAACATATCGATATTTCGGGGACTCTCACATCCCCAAGGTCATCTTTGGCGTCTGATCTTGCTACGCTCATCCTAGCGTCTTGTCAACTACCACTTCCAATGACAGAACGAAAGGAAAAATACTTAACACGGTGGTGGCGCTTCAACTGCGTACAACGTCGACAAAGTTAAAACAAGATCAACAATATTACTGGCAGATCTAAGTGCAATGAGCGAACAAAGGAAACCAAAAAGTGACTTACCTGAGGTCCGCCGCTCCATGTTTTGTTTCTTTTTCCTCCTTCTTGCTTCCTTCTCCTTTCCTCCTTATGTCCCTTTTAGACCAATATAGTCCGAAGACTAGAGTCCTTTCTGGTCTTACTTGGTCCCAACTGGAGAAAACAAATGCAACCCTCTCTCCTCTTTCAGACGACTGTGGTAACTCCCACAGGTCTATCCTGGTCACTGCACCAGTCTAACACTTTCACCCCAGCCCCTCAACCTCAGACGTCTTACTCTCTGGGTTGAGGTGTCTACTCGGTCTTAACTGAACTTAAGGGAGTGACCGTAGGTCCCCTGAGCGTCCGTAGATCATTCGACCGGTCCACTGTTTAATCCTGCTTCCTGCCCACGTTGTGTTTGGTTTGATCCAGAAAGCAGAAGTGATGTTCATCCATTCACGGTCAACTGAAGATGTAGACACGGCTGGAGAGTCTGTGCTAAGAAATTTAGAATGTACCAAAAAAAAAAAATATATATCCGCAGAAAGCCGGACAAACAACTATTTAATGGTTGAATTGTTAATGTCTTTTATATAGCAGAAAAGAATAGTATAGTAAAAAAACGGGTTACAAAAAAGAAAATAATTGACGTAAAAACTCATACACTGTATTCTAGACAGAGAGAGAGTGGGTTGCGATTAGCTTGTTGTGAAATCGTCTCAGAACGATATACGACTCTTGCAATGGCGAGATGAAGATTTCTGTGCACGGCTTAAAGTTTATAGTTGTGTTCCTCCTTGGCGGTAGTAATAATAGTAGCAGTAGCAGTCTTAGATTGTCGGAGGAGTAATTCACTTCTTCGTACTTATATCAACAAATCTACCCAGCTCAACTGCACTCCTTGTTTGCCTTTCTCCGCTGTCTTGTAGCACTACGACCCATAAAGGTCGACGTGGGTGCTCATGCATCTGATGGCAGGCAAGTGTCGATGACATGCCGACCGATAGCAGCCTCTCCAGTCTCTTCAAGAATTCTCTCCTGAATGCTTCTTCTGTCTTGTAGCGCCGCAACCCGTAACGGTCGATGCAGGTGCTCATGCGCGTGATGGCACGCAGGCGACAACGACGCCCTGACCGATCGCTGCCTCTCCTTTTTCAGCATAATTACGCGTTTATATAAAAAAACCCAGCTGGTCTTAAATTGACCCTTGGTCTGCACACGATTATCACAGGTGCTGCTGTCAACCTAAAATCATGTGAATTCTAAAGGTTCTCCTTGCTTACTCAAGCTCTATTTCAATTTTTAACCAATAAAAATTATTTCAATCATTTTCATTGTCTTTGTAATTCCAAATGGGTGAGATCAGATCTCCCATCCATAAACAAAATTGCTCTGATCTAATTTCGCTACCTAAATTCACTCCAATTTTAATAAAAAAAAATATGCGTGTGTGTTTGTGTGTGTTTCCCAACTCTCTCTGTTACAGCTCAAGAACAATCAGAAACATCAATCCAAAGATATTATGATCATATATTGTTATCTCAGATGTCACTATTTCATATAACAAGAAATAATTTGATTTCTTTTAGTATAAGAAAATGACTTTCAGGACACTGTATTTAGGATATAACATTGAAAACATGTCAAAAGTGCTACACAATTGCAGTTGTGTTTCGATGTGTATCAATGCATCTCATCAGGCAATTGTAAATTACTGGCAAGTGAATGATTTATTCAGATTTAAAAGCAAAATACAGCTTCTTTTTATGAGGAAAAAAAAAGGAAGAAAAGAGATGGGTGGTTATAAGCTTTGTGGGCTTTACTTTGATCAACCAACCGAAAATGACCTACATTAAATTTAAACTCTCTATTGTGCCCTTTCTTGAATTAAATGTTACAACCTACCTATATATATATATATATATATATATATATATATATATATATATATATACACACACACACACACACACACAATTTCATTCTAAAAAGATACAATCCAATCCAAAGCTATCAAACCAGCTTTCCCACATGTCATGTATATGATATTCTTGGATATATTGCATTAATATTTTGCATTCGATCAACATTTCTAGCATTAAGTATCCTTGGATATATTGCAGCAGTGTTTTGCCATTTTGTGTCAACAAAGATGTCATCTAAGAAAAGCTCACTTATGTAGGCAATATAGATATTTACTAGGCTTAGCTTAGGAACTTATGAATATGGTACTCACTGCACAACTAACCATGTGTGAAACTAACTTGCTAACTATTTCACTAAAACCAGCAACTTCTAAACAAGCTAATGTAGTTTTCTAACAAGATTAGTCAGATAATAATATGGATGTGCTAGTAGTGTAATAGTTAGCAGCTTGAAATAAAATATAGGCAAACCGAGTTTGATTCCTGGTTGCATTTGTTACATTCACTTTCACAGACTGAGGCTCTCTAACCATGTTTGGCTACCAGTTTAAGAGAAGGACAACACAGAATTCAAAACTAAGTCACTTGCCTCGGGGTTCTTGATAAGATCCAGAGACGGATATGCAATGTGATTGGCCCTGATCTGTCATCTCGTCTGCAGTCGCTCTCTCACAGACGCAATGTTGCATCACTCTGCCTTTTCTACAAGTACTTCCACGGTAATTGCTCTGAGGAGTTGCTTTCGCTTGTCCCTAAGCCTCGTGAATTCAAGCGTCCTACGAGGCTGGCATCCCGTTCCCACCCCTTCACCGTTGAAACTGTTAGGTGTAGACGTCTTTTCTACTCCAATAGCTTCATGTCTCGCACATCTCGCCTATGGAACTCCCTTCCCTATTACTGTTTCCCTGACAAATACAATCCCCAACGGTTTAAGTGTAGCGTCAATTGTCATCTCCAATTGCCTTGATCTATCCACTTCCTGACATCTTTCATTCCTATCTGCTCTCGCTCTATATCTCCCTTAACCTCCCTACCTCGATCGGCCCTCCGTCCTTCTCTTTCTCCACATCCCTTCCTTTACCACTCCTATCTGCTCTTCCTCCAACCCTTCTGTAACCCCTTGCGTGATAGTGGCCACCGGCCTTGCTTGGGGTGATATGCTTAAAAAAAAAAAAAAAAACTTGAAACTGTACAAAGATATACACAGAATGCTGATACTATGTTTGTAAAATCACAATATATTTCAACTACTATGTATATTAATTATCCAGAATGCTGCTGACACAAACAGGGATTAGGCTTGGGGGAAAGTAGATGGATTGTCTGGTACAAGGCAACAAAGGAAAGGGCTCCCATGTAAGTTTACACTATACTAACAATGTTCATTGAAACTTATTAATTTTCACTTGCTGCCTAGCACTTATAAATAGATGTTTATAGCATGTTTATATTGCTGTGCAACTGGGGCAGGGTGTAGGGTCTATACACCATGGATACACACTACATTTTATAAATGTGGATAATCAAACATCTAAAACATAACAGTGAAAATTATATGTAAAAATATAGATTATTGTAATAGTAGTTGTCCTATGGCAGCTGGCAGGGATGGTTACAATGTTGTGAGATTTTTTTTAATTAGTTATTCTGATGTCAGTAAAAAGAAAAATATATTTTATATATATATATATATATATATATATATATATATATAAAACTTGAAATTTATTTTATTATCTGATATTTGTGTTATCAATGCTAAAATAAACAAATTAAAAATAGTAATGTTTGTAGGAAAAAAAAAAGTAACAACTGTTTACAGGTATAAATATATGCAGTTCTAAACAAAAGTTCTTTCTTATAAATATGTGCAATTCTTTCTTTTGATCTTTCAATCATTATAAAATTGTTAAATTTTCATTTTGAGTGAATATTTGGCCATCATATTTGTAATTGCTATTTTGAATCTTAATGCCACACTTTTAAGAAAGAATTGCAATTTTTCAAATTTTTTATTTTTCATTTATTAAGTTAATTTTTAAATATATTTAACCCACATAAAATAACTGCTTAATCACTTGCATCATCTCAAAGGTAGGAAATCTTATTGACTTTACAGAATTGGGCTGGCAAATTTAAATTATTTTTCTTGTAGTTCAAAAAGCAATATAGCACTGCAAAATGTGCACTTCAAAAGCTGCGAGCATCAATAAAGGGGGATTGTAATTGCGTTCCAGTTTTTAAAAAAAAAAAAAAATAATAATATAGATGCAACGCAATTAAACATTTAAAGACAATGTATCTCCATTACGACGCTTAAGCATTTAAGTATGTGGCAAACTTTTTTCAAAATTATTTTTCTTTCTTCTGCATCGTCAACAGCAAAAATCATCCCACCTTATACAGCAAAGATGTTGATTGCATCGAGTCCTGCATTTGGATGCAAATGTACAGTTATGGCTGACTATAGAAAACCAGTAGGAAATCAATGTCTGCAGAATCTAAAGATTTAGTTAAGTAGCAGCAGCAGCACTTGCTTGCTCTCTGGGGTAGCGACCAGAGTCTAGCTGGCTGGGTGGTCAACTGGCCAGTCAGAATGGCTGGTCAAGTGTGTCTAAAACAGGAGAAGATTCAATATTCTATTTAGATAAAAGTTAAAAAGTAGCTAGAAGCAATTTTTATGTATTCAAAACTCTTCTTTTTTTTCTTTTTTGTAAATAAAAATTATAGAGAAAGAAGGAAAGAAAGAAAAAAGTGAAGAAAATCATACAAAAAATTGAGTTGAGAAAGTGAAGAGGAGGAATAATCTAGAAATAGTCAGTTGCTGAAGATGAAAAGAAGGAAAAGAGTGGAAAAGAGAGAGAGAGAGGGGGGGGAGTGGAAAGGAGAGAGAGAGGGGGGAGTGGAAAGGAGAGAGAGAGAGGGGGAATAGTGGAAAGGAGAGAGAGAGAGGGGGAAGAGTGGAAAGGAGAGAGAGGGGGAAGAGTGGAAAGGAGAGAGAGAGGGAAGAGTGGAAAGGAGAGAGAGAGGGAAGAGTGGAAAGGAGAGAGAGAGGGAAGAGTGGAAAGGAGAGAGAGAGGGAAGAGTGGAAAGGAGAGAGAGAGGGAAGAGTGGAAAGGAGAGAGAGGGAAGAGTGGAAAGGAGAGAGAGGGAAGAGTGGAAAGGAGAGAGAGGGAAGAGTGGAAAGGAGAGGTGGAAAAGAGAGGGAAAGAGAGAAAAGGGGAAAGAGGAGGGAAGAGGGTGAAAAAAGAGGGAGAGTGGAAAGACGAGGAGAGGAGAGAGGGAAAAGAGTGGAAAGACGAGGAGGGGAGAGAGGGAAAAGAGTGGAAAGACGAGGAGGGGAGAGAGGGAAAAGAGTGGAAAGACGAGGAGGAGAGAGAGGGAAAAGAGTGGAAAGACAAGGAGGAGAGAAAGGGAAAAGAGTGGAAAGACGAGGAGGAGAGAGAGGGAAGAGAGAGAGGGAAAAGAGTGGAAAGACGAGGAGGAGAGAGAGGGAAAAGAGTGGAAAGACGAGGAGGAGAGAGAGGGAAAAGAGTGGAAAGACGAGGAGGAGAGAGAGGGAAAAGAGTGGAAAGACGAGGAGGAGAGAGAGGGAAAAGAGTGGAAAGAGGAGGAGGAGAGAGAGGGAAAAGAGTGGAAAGAGGAGGAGGAGAGAGAGGGAAAAGAGTGGAAAGAGGAGGAGGAGAGAGAAGGAAAAGAATGGAAAGAGGAAGAGAGAGAAGAGATCAAAACAAAAGTGATGGGTAAACAAAAAGATGGCAGTAACAAGAACAAGTAGAGGTAAATAGAATAAATTTCAATCTTAACTCCTGGCAAATGTGAATTAAAAATTCATGATTGATACATAATTTCACTTGGTCTGGCAAAAGGCTACAATATGGGTGCATCTAATAAGATAAATTTCTTCACCAATGACTCTTACAATATTTACATTATTCGGACTCTTGTCCTCATCTTTGTTGCCATATTTATTACAATGTTTCGGCTGTTGTACGCTCCGGCTTTCTTCAAGTGGTTGGAATGTCAAACTGAACCCTTTATTTCAATCACTGGAGTAGACTGTTCTAGTTCCACGTGCCATGTTTAATGGATGTCAGTTATCAGTTATCTCCTGTTAATTCTCCTCTGAAAGTTCTCCACTGCCTTAACCAGTTATTGAACTCACACTCTTTGGGTCCTGTCACTGCATCTAACTAGCACCTTTATCCACTGTGCCTCAAGGACACATGGCACATGTAATTTAGCAATGATTTTAAGAATTTTTGTTTACTTTGTAGCAGACAAAACTTTTTTTTTTAAACATGAAATAATCTATTTTAACAGAAGTAGAATGAGTAGCAAAGGATAATAAAATTATTCTGAAATGAAATTCAAGCATAAAAATTAATACCAAAAAACAAACTAAAAAATAACATTAAATCGACAAATGCTTACCAAAAGAAAATAGTCATTTTAGAAGAATCATCCTCTTTAATAGTCGCTCATCATGTGATTCAAGAAACAAGTATTTACTATATACAAATTGATTCTTAAAGACCAATTCTTTTTAGTCAATAATTAAGAGTTAAGATGTTTTCGTTAAATTGTAATCTACTTATTCTAGATTAATATTTACAGAAAATTTCACTGGGTAAGGGTTAGCAAGCTGATCTCAAATGCCATTGTTCTATACGTTGTGTCTCTATAGGACATTGAGCATAGCTCTCCACAATCTCCTATCCTTTGTAGCTCTTAATAAATTTTTTTTGTTATCTCTCCTAAACCTTGTTCTGCTATCCTCAATCAAGTTTGCTAGGTAGGTTATGTACTGTTTTTCTGTCCCTCTTACATTCAGTCAGTTCTGTGAGGATCAAATTTTCCAAGCCTTCTTTCCTCATTATGTGCTCTAGAAATTCCAACTCGTTCTGATGTTAAATATAAATGTCCTTTTTGTTTTCATTTCCTTAAAACTCCAGCATTGCTAACATGTTTGTCCCTTGGTATTCCCAGCGTCATTTCATCGAACCAAATTCCTGTTGCCCCAATCTTCATCTGTGAGGAGACTGTCCAGCTTTCATTGCCATATAGGAGGACTGATATTACATAACAGTTCAGTACTGTTTTGGAACTCTGAGATGGACAGTGACCCCCTACTGCCTGACTGACAAGGACAGACCAGGGCTGATTCTTTTTTTGATCCCAAATATGTAAGTCGATATAGTCCAGCAACAGGAAATAATCAATGTCTGCTTTGGTTTTTGCTTGACCTCAGATGCTTTCTTTCACTTATTTGTTTATTTGTCTCATTCCAGTCAAGTGGATACCACTTAAAGACTCGATTTTAGAGATCACTTCTGTCACTGGCTATAAAACATAAGCACTTTGGTTCGAGATCACACCTCCCTCTTCTATGTGAGTGTAATGATATATTCATAGGTACATGATTACTGTGGCCATGTACCAGACTATCTCTTTAGAAATGGCATGTTTATTTGTCTCATTCCAGTCAAGTGGATACCACTTAAAGACTCGATTTTAGAGATCACTTCTGTTACTGGCTATAAAACATAAGCACTTTGGTTCGAGATCACACCTCCCTCTTCTATGTGAGTGTAATGTTATATTCATAGGTACATGATTACTGTGGCCCTGTACCAGACTATCTCTCTAGAAATGGCATGTTTATTTGTCTCATTCCAGTCAAGTGGATACCACTTAAAGACTCGATTTTAGAGATCACGTCTGTCACTGGCTATAAAACAGAAGCACTTTGGTTCGAGATCACACCTCCCTCTTCTATGTGAGTGTAATGTTATATTCATAGGTACATGATTACTGTGGCCCTGTACCAGACTATCTCTCTAGAAATGGCATGTTTATTTGTCTCATTCCAGTCAAGTGGATACCACTTAAAGACTCGATTTTAGAGATCACGTCTGTCACTGGCTATAAAACAGAAGCACTTTGGTTCGAGATCACACCTCCCTCTTCTATGTGAGTGTAATGTTATATTCATAGGTACATGATTACTGTGGCCCTGTACCAGACTATCTCTCTAGAAATGGCATGTTTATTTGTCTCATTCCAGTCAAGTGGATACCACTTAAAGACTCGATTTTAGAGATCACGTCTGTCACTGGCTATAAAACAGAAGCTCTTTGGTTCGAGATCACACCTCCCTCTTCTATGTGAGTGTAATGTTATATTCATAGGTACATGACTACTGTGGCCCTGTACCAGACTATCTCTCTAGAAATGGCATGTGCCTTCAGAACATAGGTGATTATGGCTCGCCACAGTGATCCTTTTTTCTTTTAATATCTGTAAACTGTATCACTATTATTGTTCTTGGGGAAAATAGGACAGGAAGTTGAATTTTCTTTATCCTAATCTGGTCTAGAGTGCACAATTTGCCCATATCTGGGAAGGAATGGACTCATGCCTTTGCCAAGGAGATTAGTATGACGTGAACATGAACTGCCTCATCCAGAATTTGAATTCTGCTTTTTCCAGTTAGCCATTAGGCTATTTACCTGTCTTTAGGAAATAACTACTCTTCCTCTTTGTATGTTTGAATTCCAGTCGAATCCATTACATTCACTTATGTGCTAATACTCTTGAGAAAGGTATGAATCCTCTTTTTCGAACTGAATTCAAACCAGCCAGAAGAGGGTTGGGCTCTGTCAAGCTATCTTGCCCAAGAAACATCACTTCTACTGTGGCTGCAGTACATGTGGTGCTCTTACAACCCTTATGGGTCACAGGATACTTGATAACGTGCATGACTCAATTTTTACTCTGTATATTAACTATACTTGTCTAATCTCATTCCAGTCTGTGCTTATTAACTAATCTTAAATGCGGGCTTCAGTTTACTGCTTATAAAAATTTGCAATCAAAACAAAAAAAAAAAAGACATTTTAAGATTGGTATTTGATACAGGCTTCTTGTCTAAAATATAACCTAAATTATCTTCCTTACAACTGACTGCCATAAAATTGAGCAATATTATTTGGAGTAAATTAATTGACCAAAAAGAGTAATTTATCTTATTGACAGATTTATTTGTTAATTTTTTTTAACTAATGAAAAGAACAAGAAAAAAAATAGGAAAATAAAGTTATTTGAAATACAAGTATACACATTTAAAAAAAAAATATTAATAATTTTTGAACCATTCACAAATCAATAATTATCACTTAATTCATTTTTAAACACTTAATAAATTCCTCTTCTTAATGAAGGTTGATAATTATGAAAATAAATATTATAACATTCTCTAAATTCTTTAACATATCAATTAAGCAAGAGGAAGGACTAGCTTCAAAAGTTCAATCCAATGTTTAAATAACAACAAAAAAAATGTGCAGTAGATCAGGAAAATTGGCAGTCTTAATAAAAACAAAACTATTTCATGAATTATTAGTACTAATATCGTCATTCATTTATTTTTTTTTATAACTGCACACTTGTGTGCTAACATCTTTGGTACATGATATGAGAATTTTCAGATTAGTCATGCATTGTCTTTTGGAATTATTGATGCCTTTGTTTAGAATCATTTATAAAAGGCAACACTTCCATACAATTTATACACTTGAGAAAGGCACTGACTGAAATATAGCAAAAACAATAGTAAAGAAAGTAGTAGATTGAATAACTTGGTCAAATAGTGACAATAATTCAATATAAGATTTTAAATATCAAAAATGCTACAGAAATCATTGGCCAAAATGTAGTGACAAAAGCAAGAATGAGAAAGCTACTTCAAATAATTTGTGAAATAGTATTGCTTATGAGTGAAGATTATTGGAATACAACAGGATTGTTTTTAAAAGGTAAATAGTTTCCATGTTTGAAAGCTAAAGGTTGTTCCTCAGCCTTTAAAACATAGTTTTCAGCTGTATAAAACTATGAGCTAAGTTGAGGATAATCTGTTGATTTTTTTATTAAATTTTATAAAGCTTTATTCTATAAAATACATTATATAGTTTTCAGAAAGTGAATAAATCTTATTATTTTTCTTAGCATTTTCTGGTTTCAGACATTTTATGAGATAATTCTTGTATGTATTTTTTTTTTTAAAAATGAATACTCATTGCTATTCATGAAGAAACATTTTTTGCACATGTATTTTATTTTATTTACTATATTTATTATGACCCTATTTTTATTTTACTTTTACTTTAAATGTTTCGGAAAGAGCCATACAGGTCAGATCCATCTATATGTCCTGAATATTAAATAAATATCTAAATATTAAATCAACTAATCAAGCAATCATTACTTTTTTTCCTCTAGTTATTTTGCTCAATATATCTTAAGCTGATATCTAAATTTTTGTACAAGTGTCAAAAATTAAACAAAATAAATAATTTCAGCATGGGTAATTGTTCCTGTCCACAAAACTACACTGTTGTATATAATGCTAAGATGTATACAAGTACATTTCGTATGTAATTGCAACAGCAAACTTCCTCACCACTTCTGGGCTACTCTGTATAAATTCATGTATACACACAAATATATGTGTGCTTATATAAGAGTCTATACATTCAAAAGGTGATATTTACAATTTAGATTTATGCTTGAAGAAGAGAAATTTAAAGATTAAAAGATTGTGAATCTGGCAAAAGAGTACAGTCCAAGTAATTTTTGCTCAATGTCTGACATTTCTTCATCTTGCCACTAGAAAAAAAAAATTATCAAGAATCTGAATGAATATATATGGTACACATACCTTTTCCACAGAACATGAAATGGTAAAAACTACACAAGTCAAAAAAGCTGAGTCTGTGGTTTGTCACAATTAATTCTTCCTGATGAGGAACATGCCACTGGCTATAGAGACAGCTGTGGGGATGGTAACAAGGGTTTAATCAGAGAGTGTTAGTAAAGGTTTGCTATGAGGAAATCATCTTCAAGCAGTGCTGATTGGAACAGCTGTTGTCCGTCCTAGATTATGCCATGTTACATTAGGAGAATGACGACTTTGCAGAACCACCCCACACATTTCAACCTCCCACCAATAATGATAAACCCAAGCTGTAACAATAATAGGCCTTCTCATACCTTGGTTTATACAACTGACTGGGTCAGTGACAGATTCTAGCCCAGAAAACAAAGATATGCAGCAAGTAGCAATTTTTAAATATGGAGCAAGACAGAGAGGAAAAAATTTATGATCAATATGAAGGCCTGAATATTATAAACAGGTGGAAGCTAGATTGTGTATTTTAAACAAGAATAAAAAAAAAAAAAATTTGGAAAGCAGAATAGTCTGTTGATCAAAAGATCTAAATTTAAATATGTAGATTATCAACACACAAGCCTTTATTGGATTAGAAATAAGTAGAGATATGGAACAATAAGTTTGCATTCATGTAAACGTGTTTCCTTGTTGCTTATATGAACTATGATATAATATATAGGATTTACTAAACAAATATATAAAAAAAAATTTCATCCAATCTCATGATTACATAGTGACATAGCAAATTCTGGCAGAAGAGAAAAAATATAACAATAATCATATTTGTTTTTAAGCATCAACTACACTTGAACTTGGTATACAGATATGACATAATAGAACTGAGCTGTCATTAAAACATGATGTTAAGTGAACACTAAATGGTTTTATCTGAATCTGAAGTGTATTGTGTTTTTATGACCACCAGTAAAGTTTACAAAGTAGGATCTTCAAAAGAACCACCCACTTAACCAAAAATAAATTAATAAATAAATAAACAAAAACTTTCAGGAATAAGTGGCACTTGACTGGAAGTTAGAAAGTTACATCCGTAGATTTATATAAACAGTCACAGTTAGTACTGAGGTTAGTTCTGAAACTGCTTGTTGGGCAGTACAGGCTGTCCACCAAGAGAGTTTGATTGTCAGCTGTGCATCGTGATGTAAAGATAGGCAGAGAGATCGTAGACTTGTCACTGGTTGTAAAGAAAAAGCTGAACTGTTGGTCATGACATTAGTAGCAGAATTTACCACCACCCCAAAATCCACACCATGTAAATGAATCCTTGAATAAACAGCCAAATATATTAGAGACAGAATTTAAATCCTCATTCTTACCATGATATTAAATGTAATTACTGATAACTATCAGGTTTCTCATCCTATCTTTCTTTGTGAATGTAAAATGCCCCCTTTTCCCAGTTTTTTGCTCACCAACACAAATGAGAATAGAAATACAACATGGAGTGACTTAACTCGTCAGTGATTGATTGATTCATTCATTTTATCAAACTTCTGCAGTTTATTTAAAGCCAGAAATCATTTTTAGATAGTAAGAATTTTTGGGCAATAATGATTTAGTGACAGAAGTTTTATTAATTAACCTATTGCTGGGGGGGGAAGAGGTGGATTCATGCTAAGAGTATTTGCATGTCAGTGAATATAATGAACCCAAATGGAATTGAAACTCGGCTCTTCGATTAACAATTCAGAGCCATTATCCATTATGCCACCCACACAGCCAGGCTTACAGCACCTGGTATTCCCAAGCAATCTCCCATCTAAGTACTGACCAGGCTTAATATTGCTTAATTTCAGTGATCGCATGAGAACCGGTGTTTCAACATGATATGGCATAAGCACCAGTCAGAGAAAGACTGAGAGAAAAGTGATTCATTGTATGTTTAAAGAGGCAAAATTTTGGTTTAACTTAATACTATCCAATGAATTTACTACTACTCCAGAACTGAATTAGTTTAATAAGCAAGATATTTTTGGCAATGAAAGAGGAGAAAAAAAACAGGCAGCATTTTTCTTTCTTTTTTTTAAAAAATCAAAAATTTATTTTAGCAATTTACAGTACTTAGTTTATACGTCCTGGGTATGATGATGAACTACATCCAGCAGCAAGGCCTCCAGTTGGTAGGTTTTGAGGAGCATGGAACTACCTCTTAATTGCTCTTGCTCCCAGGTCCGCTCTGACCTGGGGTGGTAGCAACTGTTATGGGTCCCAGCTATGGGAAAATAGTTAACCCCCAAACTGGAGTCTAAACACTATGATAGTATAAAAACAGATTTTTATAGTAAAATTACCAACAATACATTTTTGAAAAAAAAAAAAAATATTACCAGCAATACATTTGACTCTTGACAAAAACCCTCTTTACAAATATATGTCAATGAAACTTGATCTACAAACTGATTTTTTTACAAAAAATACATATTCTATTCATATGAATCTATTCTAAAAATCTTGTTGGCGTTAAATAACCCATTGAGGTTCATATGCTGTAAAACAAAATAAACCCAAACCTTAATTTATATATCCTGTAGGGACAAAGGGAGTGTCAGTAGTCAGAAATTAAGACAAGCCTTACTAAAACAATAGCACTAGTCTTTGTATAATTACATTTTCAATTAACTTAACAGGACTATTGGTGTAACAGAACATGAAATAATGATATCTAAACCTTATACAGTTCCTCATCTATCTTAAGCATGGTATATTACCTGGTACTTTTTCCCTGTATTTGCTATGAATGCCAAAGTAAATACAAAAAAGCATAAAACTATTGTAGAATGCAAACTTTCATAGTTATTTCAGACAATGTTAGGGAACACCTGCTACAATGCAATAACCAATTAGTTTTGCAGTTAATTTAATCCTCAGGACGTACACCAAAATCTGGCTTCATACTAGACTAAGCTAAGAGTTTCTGCCTAAAATTTTTAGATTAAGTATTTTATTTTTACAAATGAAAATAATTCCATCTTTTTATATTTTAGTGAATATAAATTTTTGCCTCCTCCTGATTTACATGTCTGCAAGTAAACTATTTTTTAAAAACCTTCATAATCAGAACACAATATTCAGCTAAAAAGTCTGTAGCGATATTTAGTGTTCAAAAGAAAAAAACCTATGTAATAAAAAATAGAAAGAAAAAGCTGTAGAAAAGAGACACTTTGGTGGCTATCATAAAGCATTACAAGTAACATTAGCAGCACTCATCAGCAGGCAGGTTAGGTTTAAGGCTCCCCTCAGAATTGTCCCACATGTCAATCACCTTGTGGATTGCAATATGGGTTCATGAATTGTAAGTTCAATCTCTGGCTTGTGTAATTCATGGAAATAGGTAAGCAATAACTAAGTAGTCCTAAATAAGAACTAGATAAGATATCCCTAGATATGGTCACTGAAACAAGAATGATATACCACAGTAGATTAAATAAAGGATTCAGTTTGAAATTCCCTAAAGATTACCAAATCTACAAACATCTGATGAAGGCTGGAGGGCACAACCACTGAAACATTGTGGTAACAACAACAAATACACTAGCCTGCATGTAAATAAACTCAGAAATTCAAACAGAAAAATAGAAAGGGGTTTGTGATCCCAGTTCTCATTGGGTACCACACAAAACTAGCCTTATCCAGAAATGGTGACCAAAAAACAACTGAATTTTCAAGTAGAGTAGACAGTTTCTGCTTTTCACAATTCTTGGTCACTCTTGGGCAAGATACAAATCTTAACAGAAAGTTAGATTACATCAAAACCTGCTACAGTAGTAGTTTTCAGGGTATCAGGTGTCATGCCTCCCTTTAGAATCCTTCAATGTTTTTTGTCATTTTGAACTAGCATCTAGTAAATTTTCCACCTTACAAATTGTAAATATAAGAGAATTCCTACCAAATTCCTTTCTTCAACCCCAAGAGAGATGGTTCCGAATGGTTTAGGCTTTTACATGTAACCTGCCCAGTATCCCGCAATTTAATCCAACCTCATTACACTCTCTCTAATCTCATCCATGGAATTTCAGTAATAATTTTAGTTTTGGAAAAAGTCAAAATCTGAAGAGTGAGCAGTGGTGCAATATTTTGCCAAAGAAAACACAAGAGACATGAAGAATCAACTTACTTGATTATTGTGAATATGATGGTCACACCATACACAAGCTCACCCAATGACATCACACTACCAATGTAGAAAGCACAGATGAATATGTCTAGTCAAACATATACAGTAAAGCCCTATCATGACAGCCCATACACAGAATGATTGAAAGTGTTTGGATACATTCTAAACAGACCATGTATACTGAAGACCATAAATGTTAGACATCACACATCTTGTACAACAATGTCAGGAATGAGTTCAATTATTCTTGCAATCAAATATCATTCAAATGCCTTCTGAAAAAAAATCTAATAAAAGATGTGTATCTTACACAATAAAAAAAATAGCATGTGTAGGGATGCAGAGTGATATAACAGAAATCTCAGAGAGCGGCTCATTCAGCACTTACTCGTGTGTGTGTGTGTGTGTGTGTGTGTGAGTGTCACTGGAAATATGAACCTGAGTCACCAAGCAGTGTTGATTTCTATATAGTTTATATCTACAAATACTGCTTGATAAATACTTTTCCTCCGTAAACACCGATTTCTTTATATCTCAAATGATATTATAGTGGATACTTCATATTTGAAATTGATGGGTCCATTTTTTTTTTTTTTTTATGAAACAGTGTGCATTATGCCCTGAGTATTTGAGAAGTCTCAGTAAAGAAAACGCCTGTTAGGGATCAAATCCTGTGTCCTCTTTTTAAGTGGAAACTGCTTTTTGATCATTTTTGACCACTTTACTGCTCAGATATGAAGAATGTCACAGGAGGCAAAGCACATCTTCTTCACTCAGTTTACCACTGCGAGGGAACTCATTTTCTTTACTAAGATTTCTCAAATACTTAAGCCAACAGATAAAATACACTGTTTACATTGTTCAGACTATCATCCTCATCTTTGTTGCCATATTTATCACTTTGTACACACTTCAGGTGGTTGGAATGTCGAACTGAACCCTTTATTTCGCTTGATGGGTAGACCGTTCTAGTTCCATGTCCATGTCTAATGGATTTCAGTTGTCTTAATTTAATTCCCCTCTCCAAGTTCTCCACTGCCTTAACCAGGTATTGAACTCATACTCTTTGGGTCCTGTCACTGGATCTAACTAATGCCTTTATCCACTGTGCCATTTTCCATGTATCCTTGAGGACATTTGTGTATGAATTTTTAGGTATTATAAACCTAATGTCTTCCGCAACCATTTTTTACCAGTACTTGTATTGCAATTTTTGCTGTTATCATTGCAGATTTTTTACCAGAGCTCATATTGCAATTTTCATTGTTATTATCGCTTTTCTCTGGCACTCCTTATTACTGGTTCCCATATTGTATTCATTTCTATGCTTGGTCAGCTCAGGAGATTTTTGTGGCCTAGCATATGTGCTGATTCCTTAAGTTTACGAATTTTCCAATGATGTTCTATGTCTATGATTTCAATCTGATCCCACAGAGGGTGGTGATTTCCCTTTTCTCTCATTATGTGGTCAGCCACGCCTGATTTTTCCACTTCACATCGTGTTACAGCTTTTTGGTGTTCTCGAAGCTTTACCTTAAGGGGGCAGCCTGTCTCCCCTTTATATTTCTTTCCGTAGCTGCATAGGATGGTGTACACACAGTCTTTAGTCATGTTCTCCTCTATTTTCTTACTCGAGAGAGGTATCAGTGTGTTGGGAGTAGTGGCAATAATAGGAGGTTGAACACCTACCTGTTTTGGGGCTCTATTTGCTTTATTTCATGATATATACTGTAGATAATGGCTCGAAAAGAATCTAAAAAAATTATACTAATTTATGCCAATGATTCCATAAGAAATTTCAGGTAATTTGCTTTTTAAGCCCTGCAGTAAGTATCTAATAAAAATTTCCCAAACAGTTATTTTTTATTCTAAATTTACATACCTAATTCGAAAATAACAAAGAAATTTTTATAAAATCTACCATTTTGGAGTTATCGATAATAAAAATTCGGACTTATTCCTGTCATTGTCAGCTACGGCATGGCAGCCATTATTGGCGTTGATTGCATCAATGTGTGTGCCGTAGTCAAGACAAGTGAATGTCTATCCTACTCTATGCAAACAACGCCAGTAATGTCTGCCGTGACACGAATAAGTCCAAACTTTTATTGTCGATAACTCCAAAAAGATAGATTTTATCAAAATTTGTTATTTTTTAATTAAATATGTAAATTTACACGTAAATATAATTATTCGGGACATTTTTATTAGATACTTAGTGCGGGGCTTAAAAAGCAAATTACCCAAAATTTTGACTTATTTCAGTGTTTTACAGCAGATTTTTTATAGAATAAATTTTAATCATCCTCAATAGTACTTCCTCTTGCAATTCCCGATTGCGACCCCCAATTACTATGCACTATTTTTATGTTTATTTATAAGAGATTCTTGATGCCTACTGTTGGACAGTCAAATTGAACATGATCAACCAGAGAAAAGTACTCCTATTTATACCCCATCCGTGGTATCTGATTGCAGTGATTGAATTCCTATTAATTAGTCTGATATTATAGGAACTCTTTGATCGCGCGCGCGAAATAGAAATATAAAGTAATCATATGTAATTGGATGTGGTGTGAAATGGCTGAGGTGTTAAAATTTTGCAAAATTTGGGCCGTTTGATCATCAAAATAAAGGTAAAACCTGTGAAAAAGGAGGTGTAATTATTAAAACAAATTAGGACCCATCTGATGATCGCTGTTTGTTCTGTCTATTGTGAAGAAGATTGCCTAGAAATTGGTAAAATAGGTGGAATTTATAAAAAAAAGTGAGCAATATTGAGGATATGAAAGCAAAATCTTGGAGTCCACCATCCACCTGTGGTACATCGGGTACCACAGTAAACTGGTTTGCCTAATAGCAGTGGACTACTGTAAGGATAACTGATAAGCACTCTTTCATCATAAATATAGCAAATTATATATATATAAATAAACTGTATTTTGATATCATATAAAAACATAGCTAACAAAATTCTCTCCCTGCTACCAAATCTCAATGGTTAATATCAGTAAATCTGAAGCATCATACACCAAAAGCAAAATATTTACCATTTATTACAGCACTTTATACTACAACACAAGTTTTAGTAAAAGATATTCCTTATTTTTAGTCAAGAAATTCTTAAAAATCAATCATGATAGGATTTTCTTATAGTATTTTTTAAAAATTTTTTCATAACTAGTGAATATTTTCCCTGTCTGAAGCTAACACTTGCTTTCCCCCATTATACATGAATTTCAATCTATTATCCATGCAGAGGTGAATAACCTTTTTAACTGAAAATTTGGTCTCTACTCAAACATTAGTATGTACAGAAGAGATTGCTAGAAAAAGATGTCAATCAGAAATAAAATATAAAAAGGAAGCACCTATCTCAATCCATTCAAAGAATTTTAGTCTTTC
>OZ038485.1:120104327-120126827 GCA_964036315.1 Acanthosepion esculentum | reverse complement strand
CAACACACTTTTCTTAACTCTATTCCCCCCCACAAGTTACATTTATGTCTGCAAAGTTTACTAAATGCAATCAGTGCCTTTTATACCAATGGGTAAAAAAAACAAACACCCCCCCCCAAAAAAAAACTGCAGAATGAAAATATTAAAAACAAATAAATGATTAAATAAATTACAGAAAGGTTTCTAAAGGAAAAACTTTAATCCAATAACTGCTATTCACAGCATTCACTTTGTATCATTGTAAGTAACTTTGAGATGCATTGAAGTATATAGAATACTAGGCTATATATATATATATATATATATATATATATATATATATATATATTGCATGCTGTATATGTAGATATTGTTTGCAAATGCTAATTACCACACACTTAAATTATTATTGTCATGAAAATATGACCATTGGTATACTAGTATGGCTGATGAAGAGAATGCATACAAATCAATTGACTGTAATTAATTAGCACTTGATCTTAATTTATCTATACTAGACAAATTTTAATAAATTTGGACTTAACTAAAAATTATACTAAAATTAGTGTCAGGAAACAGGATTTGCTTTATTCATCAAGCGAGGACATTTTAAAGGTATTGTGTTAAATTGTGCTATGAAGTGCCGTTTTTGTTGTGTTATGATAAAAGATATAAAGAGAAATGGGATCATTCTAATAGTAATGTTATTACAGATAACAGTACTGAAGAGAATGAGGTCTAGTTTAATCTTCCAAGTTTTGAGAAATAGGTTATGAACAAAGCATCTAAGTCGTCTAAGATAAATGTCCAAGTGCTAAGAGTGTTAACAAAATGTTTTAGAAGTCAAATAGAAACTTTGATGTTTTTATTAAAACCATCACAAGAGATCATTTACACTGCAAAACTCTATAATATGGCTACAGACTGTATAATATTTCCAATTTTGTGTGTGTGTGTATATATATATATATATATATATATATATATTGAAGTGAGTAAAGATAGAAATGTTCCCCTTACAAAAAACAAGGAAGATAAACATCATCTTCATTGCTAAATGATAAAGAAAAATCAGTTGGCAATAAAGAAAGATAAATGAAGCATAGTGAAACCCAAATAATTAGATATTTTTTTTATTGTGTTGCCATTCAGTTTGAGAGCTGCCACTTACTCAGCACGGTAAAAAAGCTATGATTATGAACCCCTTGCAATCATTATTATGCCTCTCTTGGAATCAATCAGGTTGACTATTATGACATTACTAAACAGTAAATAGATTCCACCAACAACCAAATAGACTCTCCTTTTGGTAAAATTGCTGTTTCAAAGGATCATCAAAATGAAAATGAAAACAAAGCTTGTTTGTTTTGTTTTTTTTTTCAGGTAAAGGCCTATTTTACCAGCCAAATCAAATGGACCTACCACCAATATTTTTTTGATATGAAAAAATATTTTGTTTGTAGGTGATTTGCATATCTTTATAGAAATTTTCAGTAATGGAAATAGGAGTAGCATCATTATTAATAGAAGATCAACTTTCTTAATATAAATCCACCATTAGTGCTTGGCTCTGATGGCAGAAACCAAAACTTGATAACTGCAGTCAAATTATTTACAGGTCATTTTGATGGGATAGGTCTTTTAAAGAAAGTCAAACAGAGCAAAATATTTTAACAGATTAGAAACTATATCACACAGTCAAATGTGTGTGTGTCTATACATGCATACACACATACACACATTGTGTGTATGTGTAAACAAACACAGCAGTAGAAATACCTCCCACATAATGTTAAGGCATGTATGATTTTGATGGATTCATTTACTACAGATTAACAACCATTTGCAAGTTATTTAAAGCTAGAAAACTTTTTTATGTTGTAAGAATTGTTTTTAGGGAGGTAATGATTTAGTGATAAAAGTCTTACTAAATAACCCATAGCTGGGAGGAGAATACGCTGATTCATACCATTCCCAAGGGTATTTTTGTATAAGTTTATATGACATACCAAAATGGAATTAGAACTAAGCTCTCCAATTAACAATTCCATGCCATTATCTATTGTATCAGCAGCATATCCAAGCTTACAGCACATGGTAATCCAAAGTTGTCACCCATCTAGATATTGTCCAAGATTGATGTTGCTTAACTTTGGTGAACATAGGGGAACTGAACCATTAATGCCTTACCATTATTCTGAGAGGTATTTCTATCACACCAAATACACACAGACAGCCTCTATCACAGATCATCAGTGTTGACAAACATCCAATTGCTTCACACCAGGACTGAAACTCGACCGATTTGGTATCAGTCAGAGTACCCCTAAGCTATTGGCAAATGGGAGAGAAAGGGAATCTTTTAATGTATTATATACGTGATGTATATAAATGCTAGACCACCAGCTAGAGGGCTTAATTCTAGCGATGCATGCAGTTTATTTATATATATATATATATACTCCAACTGTCACAGAAAGTAATCTGCTCATCAGAAATTAGATTTAAAAAATATATACTAAAGTTGTAGTTAGGCGATAAGTTTCTAAGTTTTAATTTATTCATTAAGCATTTTGTTTACAAAAGCTGATTGCCTTAAAAGCATTATCCACCAATAATACACTAGCCATTTTTTTTTGTGAAACCCAATCCTTATTATATATATATATATATATATATGTGTGTGTATGTGCGTGTGTACTTATGAAAGAGAGAGTGCAACAGGGTGTATCAAAAATAATTTTACAAACTTTGGGGCAAGTTTGTGATACCAACACATATGTCATCATTGTACCTCAACACAGCAACTCATAAAAAAAATGTTCAAAATGCCATATGCTTGCTTCTACACAATGCATGCACACTTTGGATCATTGAACGGCAGACCCTTTCATATACTCCCACACAGTGTTGAATGGTTTTGCACATTCCCATGACATGTTGATGCAGCGTCTCTGCATTATTAATGTCTGCTGCATAAACCAATGGTTTATGTGGCTCCACATATAAAAATCCAAATTATGGAGCTTGGGGGAACGTGCAGGCCATAGAACCATTCTTCCCCTACCTATCCATCTTCCATTTTAGATGACCACTAGTGCATCATGTGACTAAAATGTGCTGCAGCCCCATCATGAACCACATGCATCTTCATATTAGCTGGGGTACTCGAGCAGGTCTGGGAGTGTGTTTGAAATAAAGTCCCTTTAGACAGCCCCTGTAAGATGTACTGGGAGAATATATGGACCTACCAGACAGTCACCTACAATTCCAGCCCACAAATTGTAAACTGATGCTGGTGTCTCGCTTATATTGTACCATGGAGATTCTGATCCACCCACAAATATCGGTTGTGTAAATTTGTTAT
This sequence comes from Acanthosepion esculentum, assembly GCA_964036315.1. Taxonomy (NCBI): domain Eukaryota; kingdom Metazoa; phylum Mollusca; class Cephalopoda; order Sepiida; family Sepiidae; genus Acanthosepion; species Acanthosepion esculentum. The sequence goes on along the minus strand of OZ038485.1, from coordinate 120,123,481 downwards.
TCCATCTCTTCCAAATGTTGTCTCATCCACAAAAAAGTCTGAAGAGACAAACAACAGATCGGCAATTTGTGCAATAAACCATCAGTAAAAGTTCTCCCGTGGTGGGTGATCAGAGGACGAAAGATCCTGCACACGTTGCAAATGATATGCATACAGGAGTTGCTCTTGAAGTAACTGCTATGAGGTACTACGAGATATAAGTCGTGCTAGGGCCACTTGACATGTGCTGACACCTGGATCGCCTCTGACAGTCTGTAGAATGTGTTTTTTGTGGTCAGGCATACAACCTGATCTCTATTTTTCTTGACCCATAGTTTGTGGTGCCACAGATCCTGTTCAGCAATGTGACAATAAACATCAGCAAATGTTGGATGACTCAACTGCTTTTGGTCTGGAAATTCAATCGAATGCAGCTGTGCAGCCTCGTGTGCATTACCATTCACACAGCTGTATGTAAATTTATATCTGCCTGCTCATGATATGAATATCCTGCCACTGTTAAACCGAACACTTCTTAACTCACTATTACACGTTAAAGACAGACTAGTCACTAATGTACATGAATGACAAATGTAACCTAGTCTATATGGCAAAACAGCACTATCTAACGAACTTTCTTTACACTTAACTCAAAAATGAAGAATTTGCAGACATATGTTTATATGGACTTTTGTCGTCATTTTTGTGTAAGGAACCGGCCTCTAAAGATTGGAAAAGAATTTTTGATACGCCCTATATATATATTACACTCATTAACAATTGGTGGCACAGAGTGAGGACCTCTGATAATATAAAGAAAAAGTGATTGGGGTGGAGAAGTAACCCAAATTGTTATCACGATTCTATTCTAAACAAAAGCAGCTGATAAGCATCTGATTATTTCTGTCTTGTCAAAACTTTGTTCCTGTTGCTGGGTAGAGAGGTCCATTTTGATTTTAGTGTGAAAAAGACACGCTCTTTCACAAACCTGTAGAAATCAAACAGTAAATTAAATCATGCCTAACAAAACAAATTCCTACTAATAAACAATTGCTAGAAGATAATATCCAATTCAACACAGATGGTGGTATCCATAGTAAAACTACCCCTCCTACCTCCACTAAATATTTATCTATGGCAAATAGTACTTACAGTCGACCAGAATCAGTGCCACTCTCATCTCCTTCAAGTCTGTAGACTTTCCCATACATCACATATTCAAAACTGTCAGCTCGGGATGGTTCTGATTCTATGGGGGAGTACTCTCCATCATCAGGGTAGCCATCTTCCCGTAATGTGGTTGCTACAACCATACGGAACTTGTCTCCTGCAAATATGAAAAAAAAAAAAAAAAAAAAAAGAAAAAAGGATAGTGTTATATGAGGAAAAATAATATCTTTTCCTTAAAACAATTTTAAAATATATTAAATGAAATTCATTAAAATGAATAAATAACTGAAAATCATAAATTTGTTGAATGTTAACAAACCTACCAAATACCCGATTGTTAATTATAAGAAGGAGAAAAGAAAGAGGAAAAAGGAATGAAAAAGGAAAAAGGAATGAAAGAGGAAAAAGGAATGAAAGAGGAAAAAGGAATGAAAGAGGAAAAAGGAATGAAAGAGGAAAAAGGAATGAAAGAGGAATGAAAGAGGAAAAAGGAATGAAAGAGGAAAAAGGAATGAAAGAGGAAAAAGGAATGAAAGAGAAAAAAGGAATGAAAGAGGAAAAAGGAATGAAAGAGGAAAAAGGAATGAAAGAGAAAAAAGGAATGAAAGAAAGAAAGAAAAGAAAAAATGAAAAAGAAAAGAAAAAATGAAAAAGAAAAGAAAAAATGAAAAAGAAAAGAAAAAATGAAAAAGAAAAAAAAAGAAAAAAGGCAGATGTCATCTTGGGACTTCCTTGCCCTCTAACCATTCAAATCAAAATCTCTACTATATATTTCAAATATAATTACTTATCACTAAATTTTTACCTTGGCTATATAGAAATGTACAGAGTTTAATGTGGTCAAAATATGAGAGATCAGTGTCATACAAACAAACAATATGAAAACGATCCCCCACTTTTCTCATGAGATATCACATCCAAGCGATAAGAAATTGGTTTTGTTACTTGGTTGTAATAGAAAACTGATCTACTTTAAATTTACACCACTTTTTCTTAAATAGTGATTACATACAAAATTGTTTTATAAAGTTTTTATCATCCTTTGTCAATCACAAAATTAATTATATAAGGGGATGCTGAAAAGTTTCTAAAAATTCTAATGTTTGGTCAAATTTTAGGAATTGGGTCCAGCCAAGAACATTCCAGTTCCCCACTCATATCGCTTGCTTATAATGTTATTCATTATCCTTTATCATTTACAAGCGAAATAAAAAATATTTGAAAAATTTAAGCAAAAATATTTATTTCCATTCATTATAAAAACTGCTACAGCTCCTAGCAACAGTGATTTTGCAGCTTAGCTTAGAGAAATCAATTTCTATTTAACATAGCAATATCTATATTTGAAAGCCTATCAAATACTTCTTTTAAAAAGGCATTTTTTAAGACTAATTCCACTCTGTAATTTATCCATATTTTTTTTTCACTGAACCTTCAGTGTCCCCCCCCACCATTTGTAATACAAGTGTAATTGACATAATATATTATTCAGATATACTTCCTTTTTTTTTTTAATTTTTTCTTTTTTTTATTTTGAATGTGTACGAACATGTAATAAGAGAAAAGACAAATTAACTTCGTTGTAATTTCTGGAATCTGTAAATGCATCATAGTTTACAGAATTAAAAATAATGATCCTGACCAATCACACATTATTGATGGAACTGGACCTTAAAGAGAAAAAAAACCTCCAATATTTTGATATGCTATTAATTCAAGTATTTTTAAAAAATTACTATGTCTGAACCTGTACCCAGTTGAAAATTTTGCTGAAAAATACCAAAATACAGGGTTTTTTTTCTACAGGTTTCTTGTAAATATAAAATATTTTTGAAAAAATTCATTAATTCAAACCCTTGATATCTACAAATATCTGACCGAATCTAAAGGAAAGAATATATAAACATAAAAAGGATTTAGAAAATTAAACAAAACACTCAAAGCACCTTATCTGCCATGAAAGTATTCATTATCAATTTTGACTTGGAAAACAGTTTTAATAAAAGTTGAATTTTATTCTACTCAGATGAAGACACATGAAAGTGCCATGATTTAGGAGGACCCTACGATATAATACACAACCAGGCTGTCTCAGTTTATCACTTGTTCTTAGTAAATCAGGACTGAAACAATATGGGATACATAAACCTAAAATAAATAAAAACTGAACTGAAATCTAATTTCTATAACAACATAGTTTAAAGAAAAAAATCACTCGGTCACTTATGTGAATCATGTTTTGTCTTGTTCAGGTAAATTTTGTTCTTGTAAAATAAAATTAATTTTCTGATGATGTCAATTTATAAGCAAAACAAGTAAAAGTAGACTGCAAAACTGTCATCTGCCGTGTGCCGATGGCCTAGAGGTAAGAGTCTCTGACTGATGTCAAATCGGTCGAGTTTCGATCACAGCAATGAGATGTCTAGCCACACTGATGTGCTGTGATACAGTGAAATAGACTGTCAGTAGATGACTATATATATAATATAAACACACATGGGGCATGAGTGTGACATGAGCTGGGTCAAGAAATTTTGCATAAAGGACAGCAATATATAAGTGAGTGTTTATGTGAATTGTTTAAAATTTGCTATATTTATGGGTAGAGAATGCATTATTGATTCCGATGTCCACATCATATATATATATATATATATATATATATATATATATATATATATATATATATATATATATATATATATATATATATATATATTTTGTTTGTGTGTGTGTATTTATAAAAAAAAAAAACAGAAGAGGGTGCTGAAAAGTTTTCAGCCAGATCCACTTCCTAAAATCATAATTCCCATGACCAATATTCAGAATATTGATTTTGAGAATTGAATTGGGTTGAGTTGGGTTGGAACTTTTCAGCACCACCTGGTGTGCATTAATATGTATGCATATGTATGCATTTAAGGAAGATATATCAGAGTGAGTAGACGTGTAAATGCTAAGAAATCTATATGATTTTCTTTTCTTTTGGTCATATATATATATATATATATATATATATATATATATATATATATACACACACACACATACACACAAAGGGACAGAGCAAAACAAAATGCAAATTAAAAATAGAAATCAATGGTGTGTGTGTGTGTGTGTGTGTTAATGTGATATCTATCTTTATCCCTGCAGGCAAAACATAACATTTTCAGCTTTTCTGAAATAGCATAAATTTTTAAGAAAGAAAAAATGTATTTGTTAATTTTGCAGTAATATAACAATTTTTTCTTTTTTATGATAGTTTAAATCTTTCTTTCCTTTTGTGATTCTCTGTTTAAACATTGCTAGCTAATATCACATTTTATATATATATATATATATATATATATATATATATATATATATACACACACATACAGGTTTCATTGAAGATGGCTGACAGTCTTCAATAAAACCTCTATAAAAAGAGGGATTGTTGCCCAAATACACACTAGAGAGAGAGAGAGAGAGAGAATTAATACAAATATAAAATTTGTCACTTAGCTGATTGATGTTATATACACACACACACAATAGGTGAAAAGTTTAGAAGTCACCACCTGGAATCACTCAAAAATTGAAGGTTTCATAACTTTTTTTTTTTTACAGGCTCACTTCCGGGGACAGAGAGACTTTCTCTTCCTGAATGGTTTTATTATATATTCAATAATAATAATGAACTTAACCCATTACTGCTTAAAGTTTCTTAAAAATTTGGTGTCTTTTTGCCTCATCTACCTTGTTGGCTAGGGATGTTGGACTTAAAATTTTAGATAAAACACCCCGCCTCACTAAAAAAATTGGATCTTATGCACTAATGTATTAAATAGTTTCAGCATCAGAAATTATCAAATCAAGAGGGTGGCAACATACTTATAGCTTATAGCATGTATATATATATATATATATATATATATATATGCACATCATCTGTTAATACATTTGTACAATCAGACATTAAATACATAAATGCACACCAACTATACATTACTTATGCACATTTGGTTATATGTGTGTGTGTGTGTGTGTGCATACCTATGGAAACATTAATATACATCAGAACACACACAAGTTAGCTGACTACATTTTTTTTCTATAGAAGCTCCTAAGTGCTATAAAATTAAAGACAAGCAGCAAAGGCAGAGTATACAGACAGTGATGTTGGATAGGTATCATGCTAGAATCTTTAAGAAAGAAAGAGCAAAGGCAAAAAGAAAAATCCTAAAAACAAGAAATTTTATGCAATAAGGAAATTGACCATGTGCAAAGAAAAAGAAGAAGCAGCAATTCCTGGAACCAGCAGGTTGTAGACAGATAACCAAATAGACACACTTTGCAGCTACACTATTTACTTTAGACTAAACAGGTTGTGAGTAAAGCTACTGGCAGCTGAAAGAGTAGTGAGAGTAATAAAAAGAAACAATAATTGATAAGAGAGAAAATGAAACAAATCCAACTACAGTGCACTGTATTCATAAAAGATAGCTTTAGAAGTCGGCTAAAGAAAACAACACAAACAATAATAATAATAAAAAGTTTTTATCAGAAATAAAGACAATTGTAAGAGTAGTACAAGCAATGATGGTGCGAGTTAGAATAAACCTGATATAAATTACAATCTGGGAAGAGAAACAGAAATGAAACACATATACTAGTATGCTACATAAGAAAGTTTTCACTTCCAAATGAATCAAGTCCAATCCACAAAATCATATCAAGTAAGATAAAAAAAAAAAATTATTGAAACATAAGCTTTATTTATAGGAGTAGAAAATTGAAAACCCATAAATAATATTATATGTAATCATCTTAATAAGATGGAGCAAGTGTCTACCTGCCTTTAATTCAGAAACTAAAATGTGCTAAGTTACATGAAACAGAGAAAGAGCCAAGAGATGAAGCATATATATATATATATATATATATATATATATATTATATATATATATATATACACACACACACACACACACACACACAGAGAGAGGATGTATCAAAAGTACTTTTACAAGCTTCTGGGGGTGCGTTGCTCACACCAAAACAAGGACAAAAGTTCACGTAAACATATGGCTGCAAATACTTCATCTTTGAGTTATTAAATTTAAAGACAGTTTATGGTAGATGGCACTATGTTGCCATGTAGACTAGGTTACATTTATCATTCATGTACATTTGTGGCTAGTCTGTCTTCAACGTTTAATGTGTGTAGTAGTGAGTTAACTGAGAAGTGTTCCGTTTAACAATGGCAGGACAGTCATATCGTGAGCAGGCAGATATGATTTTACACAGGCCCGCACAAATGGTAATGGACACGGCTGTAACAGATTGCCTTTCCAGACCGAAGGCAGCCAAGTCATCCAAACTTTGATGTTGTTTATAGTCACATTGCTGAGACAGGATCCATGGCACCACAAATTATGTATCAAAGATGATAGAGATCCGCTCATGCACCTGACCACAAAGAACACATTCTGCTGGTTGTCAGAGACAAACCAGGCATCGGTACACGTCAAGTGGCCTTAGCATGTTGTACATCTCATAGTACTGCATGAAGGGTAATTCAAGAGCAGTTCCTGTATTCCTATCATTTGCAAGTTTGAAGGGTCTTTCACCCTCTGATCAGCAAAAGAGAACTTTTGCTGATGATTTATTGTACAAACTGCTAATCCACTATTTGTCTCTTCAGTCTTGTTTATGGACGAGGCAATATTTGGAAGAGATGAAATAACAAATTTACACAACAAGCATTTTTGGGTCCATATATTCTCCCAACAGGAAATATCTACAGGGACTTTATTTCGAACACACTTCCAAACCTGCTAGAGGATGTACCTCTGCTAATGCGAAAACACAAGTGGTTCATGATGAGGCTCCAGCACATTTTAGTAACAGAAGATGGATAGGTAGGGGTAGACTGGTTCCATGCCCTGCATATTTCCCCCAAGCTCCATCATTTTTATACGTGGGGCCACATAAACAATTGGTTTATGCAGCAGACATTAATAATGCAAAGATGGCTAATCAATGTGCCATGGGAATGTGTGAAACTATTTGGCACTGTGTGACTGTATAAAAAAGGGACTGCCATTCAATGATCCAAAGAGTGCATGCGTGTGTAGAAGCAAGCGAATGGCATTTTGAACATTTTTTATGAATTGCTGTGTTGAGGTACAATGATGACATTTTGAACATATGTGTTGGTATCCCCAGAGTTTGTAAAAATAATTTTGGATTCTATCTTGGATTGTGCATTAAACACTGTCTACTGTAAACTTTAAACTTAACACAAGAATGAAGGATTTGCAGACATATATTTATATGTACATTTGTCCTCGTTTTGGTGTAAGATCCAAAGTTTGTAAAAGTATTTTTGATACACTGTATGTATGTGTGTGTGTGTGTGTGTATATATATATATATATATATATATATTTGCTTAAACATGCCTTTTATAGAGAACTATTTGCAGGCACGCGTCCCAGACACAAACCTAGAAAGCACTTTAAAGATTGCATCAAAACCAACCTCAAAGCTCTTGGGATATCAGTTGGTACCTGGGAACTGGAGGCTGAATGACGACCTTCATGTTGAACAATTCATCAAGGTTGTAACTAGTTTGGAGAGGACAAGGTGGAAGATGCTAAGGTTAAGCACAATCTTCATAAAGGTAATCTTGATGTGCTTACCTTCCACCCGAACTTTACAGCATGTATGTAGGTTATGTAGTAATTTTGCTCTTTAAAAGTCAGGTCTACAATGATACCTTAGGTCTCATCAGGCTCAATCCATTGAAAGAAGCCAGAAATCAATCCTTGTGCCTTCTTGTACACACTGCCTTAAAGTATGCAAGTCAGCTTCTGGATTAACAAGACACATGAAAATTCACATTGATGCCATGCCTGTTGTGCTTGGGGATCTCTCTTTCAGGTGCGACATTTGCACAAAAGCTTGTAAAAGTAAAGCTGGTTTAAAAAGTCATTTGTGCTCTCATAATCAATGAGTCTGAATGTTATATAAAAAAAGAAAAGAAAGAAATTTGTTGTGGAGATGGTCTTCTTCTGTCAAGAAGTGACAATCTCTCTCTCTCTCTCTATATATATATATATATATATATATATATATATATATATATATATATATAATTTTCAGATAGTGTGTATCTATAAAGGAACAAAATGAATAAAAAGACAAGGAAAAACTAACCTTATTCAATGTGTTTCTTCCTCTTAATGACTTTATCTAAGCAAATGTAGGATTTATTTTGTTGCATGTATTTATATACAAGTGCAAGGATGTCATTGGTTTATCAAGGCTTTTAAATTTGAGAATGTTCATGAATATTCATCAGGTGGTTGAAAGACCTGAGAAACCAATAACATCCTTGCTCTTGTATATAAGCACATGTAACAAAATAAATATTACATTTGTCTTGATGAAGTCCATCAGAAGATGAAACGTGTCTGCTAAGAATAGTATTTCCCTGTCTTTTTATTCATGTGTGTGCGCATGCATTTATTTAATCAATGTTTTTTCAGTATTTATTTATATTAAACTGACAGCATAACAAAAAAATCTTTGAAATGACTATTGTTAGCCAAACAATATTTATAAATATGAACTGGAAATAAGAAATAATGAAAAAGTAAATAAGAAAATAATCAACAAGGAACTTTTGTGTTTTTTTTTAAAACTAATGTTCACTCTATACAAGGCCCAAGAGCCACTCAAGGTATAAAGTTACTGAAAGAGGTTGTTGTGTGAGCAGTAAGAGTAGAAGTACAGTTTATTAGGATATGTGGGAAATATAATAGTTAACCCTAGACTTGATGAAGTTAAGATTGTAGTAGTCACAAAAGCATCCTCTTGGAAGTTGGTTAGTTCCACAAAATTAGTACTTTGTGGGATGAAGCTGTTTGAGTGAAACTTACTTCTTACTAATGGACTATGAAAGGAATAAGGGTAGCTCATCTCAGTGTACACAGTATGGCAGGTCTTAGCTATATGGGCTAATGCTGCTAAAACTAAGGAATGTAGCTTATCTGAACATTTTCTATGAAAATAACAATAGAGTAATGAGAGCCTTGCAGGATTTGATCTTTGCCTTTCTTTGGTTAGAGATTTTCCAAAATTCATGGGATCCAAATCATTTGTTTTGACACTGGCTTAGACTGCTTGTGCAAAGCTGCATTTTACATGTTCTTGCAAGAACTCTTACAATGATTGCAGGGAGTTCTGAACTGAACAGGCATTGAGCTGGATCTGGTCAAGATCCAAAATAAATAAAGTTAATTAAAATCATGCTTGCAACACAATGCTACTTCTGGGGTGAAACATCTGTTTATCTTCCATTCTATGTCATTGATAATGATCACTATGAGCATGCTGTGTATTGGTTAACAATCAAAAGCAAACACAAAATGTTGAGGGAAAAAAAAAAAATCTCAAGAGACTGACATGTCGACACAAAAAAAGAAAACAATATCCTGTCTGGTGGCAAAAGCTGCTGTTGGCACCAAGGGTGGCAGTACCACCTTAGCCACTGAAAATGTGTTACCTCCTCTGATTGGCAGCTGACTAGGGAAGGGTGTCACTCATGCTTTAACACATTGTATATAGAAAATCCAAGTGCTTTTCATTTCATAGGCTGACAAACTGTGCAGGATCACTCAGAACATGGCTTGTCATTTATATCACTATTACCATTACAGAAATGAAACCTATCATCTACCACCTCTGCTCACATCCAGTGTTTGGTTCTCTTAAATTTTCTGCAAGAGTTAATGAATGGGTGCATTCTTTTTCTTTTTTTTTTTTTAAATCATAGAGGAAATCAATTATATATTTCTGCTTTGTTTTCATTTTCATGTCAGATGAGTTAATTTTTATTATTAGTGGAAAACTGCCATATTACCAACACCTGTCACTGACATCATTGGCTAATATACCAGGTTGAAAAAAGTTCATAGCAATTTGAATATGTCTATATCTACGATTTGTGCATTCATTGTGAATTTTAAATAGTTTTACATTAAAAGTAAAAATGAAGAAAATGAGATGAATTTTCATCATTTCATGGTCTTATTTCTTGAAATTAAAATTGCTGTAATAACAGCAAAAACAATGTGTGTCATTTATGGAGTTAGTGCCATTGCTGAGAGGACTGAGAACATTCCTGTAGCCATTTATGATAACCAAATCAAAATGCTGATTAAAAATAATTCAAGTACAACATGGTACATCACAAAAATATTCCACAAGTCTCATATGAACATTGTAAGGAATTTAAAAACACTTGGATTCATGAATTGCTATGGTGTCTGGTTACATCATGATTCCGTAATAAAAATTTTAATGAACTGCATTTCCATCAGAGTGAGAGAGAGGCAGGAAGAGAAAAGGGAGAGGCAGGAAGAGGGAGGGAGAGGCAGGAAGAGAGAGGGAGAGGCAGGAAGAGAGAGGGAGAGGCAGGCAGGCATAGAGAGAGAGAGAGCGGGAGAGGCAGGCAGGCAGAGAGAGAGCAGGAGAGGCAGGCAGGCAGAGAGAGCAGGAGAGGCAGGCAGGCAGAGAGAGCAGGAGAGGCAGGCAGGTAGAGAGAGAGCGAGAGAGAGCGGGAGAGACAGGCAGGCAGAGAGAGAGGGAGAGACAGGCAGAGAGAGAGAGAGGGAGAGACAGGCAGAGAGAGAGAGAGGGAGAGACAGGCAGAGAGAGAGAGAGGGAGAGACAGGCAGAGAGAGAGAGAGGGAGAGACAGGCAGAGAGAGAGAGAGGGAGAGACAGGCAGAGAGAGAGAGAGGGAGAGACAGGCAGAGAGAGAGAGAGGGAGAGACAGGCAGAGAGAGAGGGAGAGAGTGGGGAAGCACACACAGAGAGGAGAAGGGCTCAGAGAGAGGCGACAGAGAGTAAGAAAGAGAGTGGGATGGGAGAAAGAGAGAGGGAAAGAGAGACAAGAGGCACAGTGAAAGAGACAAAATCTCTCCCCCAGCATAACCAAATGACAAAGAAAGTGTTTCTTCTTTTAGAGTGCTTTTTGGTCGGATTGAAAATCCTTTCATGACCTCTTTGTATAACAACACTTCCTACAAGTATCATACTTTAAAATTTAGAATTTAGTAAAAAGAAAAAAAAATTAATTTAAAAACAAATAAAATATCATAAATTCCTTGCACCATGATCTTCAGATTGTCATCAAGAACTCTGGGAAAACATTCACTGACAAAAAATCTTTGTTTAATACATGCATTTGAATCATAAGTAAATATGTAAGAGCAATATTTGTAATCGAAGGGCTGGTATGTGATTTTTACAACACAGAGTCAATCAGATTTGCCCTCTATAATTGTAACCTTGTGTCAAACTAGGTTAAGAGTCATATATGTATTCATAAAACAATGGTAAATATAAAAGACATATGTTGACATACTGAGCAAAATACATAGATAAACTTACACCTATTTCTTTACAAACACAGACACGTATTGACCAATGCCTCTTCAGGTGCATAAAAATTTACAAGTATTTCATATATAATTCTGATACCTTATAGATGAAAAATGGTTTTGTTTAGTAAGAATCTTTGAAAACTCATGATTTTTGTTTTTTTCCACCATTCAATTCCAGATAAAATCAAGGATTTCAAATACAGATTTTCAAGGCAAACAGACTTTTTCCACTGAGAATACTGATACAAGACTTCTCTTCCACTCTCCATCTATCCCCATTTAGATTTATGCTAGACAAAGCTTAGTAAATATCTAAATAAGTCACATGATAAAAGAAAACAAACCATTGACATTGCGCTTTTAAGAGTTCAATGCTTTAACCATAATAATGTATTTAAAAAGATTATTTAAAAAAAAATAAAAAGAGAAAAGAAAAAAAAGAAAACGATACATAATGCTTCCTATTTTATTACATTGGCTCACAAAGTCGGAGGCAGATGTTGCTTGCATGGCAGTCAATGGTAAACCTTCCTGTCAAAACTCATAAATTTTTTTTTGGTTTTGTTACAGATTGCAAATTGAAAGCTGTTCAACCATAGTGTGTGTGCATATATATATATATATATATATTAGTCTAAAATTCTTTATATTTATTGGGGGAGAGTGCTCAATATTGGAGATGGAGCATTTATACATCAGTGGAATCATGAATCTGACAGTTTATATTCAGCATTAATCCTGGTCTGCTTCTCTCTCTTTTTCTCTCTCTCTCTCTCTCTCTATATATATATCTCAGTGCCAACCTTAGGTCATCACTTTGACTCAGGCTAGCAGATCCCTCACAAAAAAAAAATGACCTCTCTCTTTTGAAAATTATGTGAACAGATTTTAGCGTACCAATTCTTTCTTGTAACCAACACCTCAATTCAAAGGCCACTCTCTCACTCAAAGTATCATGGTGACAGGTCTGTTTAGAATCATTACAAACTTTAACAAAACATATATATATGATTTTGGGCCGAAAAAGAATTTTAGCATCTAACTAAAATCTGATCAATTGTTATTTTTTTCTGCTATTTGTCAAGTCATGATTGTCAGATAATTTTCTTAAAATCATGTTAAATTATGCACAATTTTCCTACATAACCGCATGGTAGTGTAAATCATAGTCAAAAGTTTCAAATCATTCTCATGTATTTGTGAATGTGATTATGCATTAGTGTGTGAGTGTCTTTCTGTCACCATCACTATTTTCTGGTTTGTATGAGCAGCAATGAGCAGTAACATCAAACATTTTGCCGCAGTCATTCATTCCCTATTTCTTGTCCAGCCAAATCACCACTCTCTCTCTCTCACGCGCGCACACACACACACACACACACACACACACATCATTAAAACTTGTTTTTTTTTTTAAACTAGGATAGATTTTTTTCAGTCAGACTGTGTGTTTGTGTGTGTGTGTGTGTGTGTTACCACATTTAACATTATAATGAACAGAGAAATGAATTCAAAGTCAAGAATTAAAGCTGTAAAGTTGAAACAAAATGGTATTCCCTGAAAAACAGAATTAAAAGCATTCGAGATTATTCTGATTATTATTGATTATAATTTGATAGTTCAGCGAGTCATCCTATTAGAAGTATTTCCTTTTGGATTTAACAGGCTGGAATTTTGGAGCCCAGTAATCACTTTCCTCAATTGCTAGCCATGTTAAACTTTTTTTTTTTTTTGTGTAACATTCTTATGAATGCTTTCAGCAAAATTTATTTATATATGATGATGATTGCTGTGTGTCATAAAGACATGAATGAAACAGATTTCTCAACAGTAATATTTAGTGAAGTTACAACAGAGAAAGACAACAGGCAGAAGGTGGAGTAATGTTTCCAGTTTGTAGACAGTTGATTTGTCAGGGAAGTGACTTCTTGATGTTATTGGTCTAAGGAAGCAAACCCAATGTGCAGAAACATTGAAAAGTGCCTGCAAACTATGGCATGAGTTGACCCAAACCTTGTGACTGAAATTGGAAAGATAGAACTGTTATAAAACTGTCAATGGTAATGCACATATGAAGTTTGCTTTGGTTTGGTTTGTTTTATGGCATATCAACATCAATGGGTTATTTAATGCTGACAAGATTTTTATTGCTGGTAATATTTTTATAAAGTATTTCTGGTATTAAAACCTAGTATGCACATATAAAATCACAAGTCATTGGGACCAAGAGTTTCAGTGTCTGGCCTGGTTTAAACTGTTGATGTGCTCTCTCTCAGAAAATCAGGCTTGCTCAGTATGATCATTAATGTGTCGTGTCCCATCAGGACATAGGCGATCATGTCCCTCCACAACTTCCTGTCTTTTGAAACTCTCAACAAATTGTTGTTTTGCCATCTCTCCCAAAACCTGTCTTGCCATCCATTCACTCAAGCTCACCAGGTAGATTACGTATTGTTTGCCTCTGACCCTCTTGCCTTCAATCTGTCCTGTGAGTCTCAAATTTTCCAATCCCTCTTTCTTTATTATGTGCCCTAGAAATTTCAATGTTCCTGAGAATGTAACTATCCTTTTTGTTACCATTTTCTCTAGAACTTCATCATTGCTCACATATTCAATCCATAGTATTCTCAACATTTTTCTGTAGAACCATACTTCTGTTGCTTCAAGTCTCTTCTTCATCTGTGAGGAGACGGACCAGCATTCAATGCCATTTAGGAGATAGTTGCTGCATAGACCACAAGTAAGACCAGTGCTTGGGCAAGCATCTGTAACAGAAATTGGCTAGCTGCTATAGCAGACAGGTCAGAAAGAAATAGCTGGGCATTATATATCACATACATACACACGGTACTAAAGTTTAGAGAATTTGAATAAATTTGGTCAATAAGTTAATATGTTAGAGTATTTAGCATATGTCATGTCTCACCAGACATTTTCATACAAAATTCATCTACCAGGAAATAAAAACCTTCTTTTTATACCTTTTTCATCCATTCCTCAAATTTTGGGATAGCATTTCTCTTATATATTTAAAAAGCAGTAATTAGATTTGCTTCTAACATTTCAATAAAAACTAAAACAGTTGTAAATGTTAATTTTTTTTCCTTTCTTCCAAACAACAGAGGTGAGGCATACAAACAACTGAAAATTGCAATGCAATGTGAGGAAAACAAAAAAGAGAGGAGTTTTTGTTGATTCAAGGAATGGCCAGAAAATAAAATAATTAAAAAAAAAGAAAATAAAAAATAAAGAACACACACACACACACACACACACACACACAGAGAGAAAAAAATAAAATAATGAGAGTCATTACATTAAACTGGGTTAATATAATAGGGTGCTGAAAAGTTTTTGGCCCAACCCACTTCCTAAAATCTAACCAAATGAGCAAAATTTTGTAATCCCTTCTTTTCAACAGCCCTCTCATAGGTGAGATTACACCAACTATGTATTTATATTTGTTTAAAACCTACACATGTCAGCATGTTTTTTATATATATATATATATATATATATATATATACACACAGAGGATGTGATGGATAAATTGTCATCTAAGTTATGCAAAAAGGAAAATAACACTAACATCTCATTATAACAGATATATTTACCAAAATTACACAAAAATATCTTGAAATATTAAAGACTAAATTTATTTAATAAAATTGCCATTGGCATCAACCACAACCTCCAGATGACTTGCTCTTCTGGACAGTCTCCTTGTTTAAGTTGGTGAATGCTGCTATAATCCTTACCTTCAGCTCATCTTTGGTGTTACAAAGAGCTTTGTTGATCTCTCACTCAACTGCACCCCACACATAGTAATCAAGGGGGTTGCAGTCTGGGTAGTTAGATGGTCAGATGCTAAGGAGTGATGTGGTCTCTGAAATTGTCTGAAAGCCATGTATGGCATGGTGCAGAGTCCTGTTGCCAGATATAGGGGCTTCCAGCAGGCACCCTCGTGACCCAGGTTAGCACTACATACTCAAGGCATTTGATGTAGGCCTCCATGTTGAGTCTGAAGCTCTGTGGGAAGATGAATGGAGGTATAATGTCGGCGTCAATAGTGATTACTCCAAACAGCTTCGTAATCACCATTAGACTCATCCAACTCTTTTGAAATCCTTTGCACTATCCTCAGATCAACACCCACACACTCTGAAATATTTGTATTGGAGCTTCTGGCATGAATGCCAAGCAGTACAGCAGGTCGTTTCCAAATTTCTGGTGGAGTAAATTGTGTATTGTGCTCTTTTTCTCACAGATGGTGCCCACCTCACCCTACTATATGGTGCAGTTGACAAAATCAAAAATATAAAATAGCGACAATTTGTCCATCGCACCATGTGTGTGTGTGTGTGTGTGTGTGTGTGTGTGTATCCATATCTTGATATGCATAAACAAGAAAAAAAATCAGTGATCAATATTAAACACATAGATTGAACATTATGCAATGGAAATTTCAGATGAAAATTGAACTCATAACTAGTCAGATTTACTGATGCAACTATATATATATATATATATATATACACACAACCAAGTATAGGATATTGATGTGGATGGAATAAAATCCAATAACTAAAAGCACTATTCTTAAAAGAGTGATCAATATAGAGTAGAGCAAATATTATTTATTCAAAAATTATAACATAAACATGGTATAAAATCACTACAAAAATAGCCATTTTCTTTCAACACTTCTGGTGTCTTCTCAAGTGATAGTGTTGAATGTAGAATAAAGAGTTTAAAGTGTTGAAACAAAATGGCTATTTTTGTAGTCATTTTATAACCTGTTTATGTTATAATTTTTGAATATATATATATATATATATATATATATATATATATATATATATATATATATTCAACAAGATTTAATCACTCATATTTATTAAACTTTAAATTACAACATATAACATCCTTCATAATTTACTTGACTTTCACTTAGCCCAAAGTATATTTATAAGCATCATTGAATTCAAAAATTCTGTAAAACATTTTTATTTCTGTTTACAAATACTTGTTGAAAAATAAATCCTTACAGTTGGTTTAAAGTCCATCAGGAGGCAAAACACAATAGATAAGAAAAGTTTTCCTATATATATATATATATATATATATATATATGTGTGTGTGTGTATAGGTATGTATTTATTTACTTTGTATGATACAAGAGATAATAGATGCATGCATGAAATAATGAGAAATATTAAACTTATAACAAAACGAATAAAAAAAAAATGAACTAAAAAACAAATTTTAAAAAAAGAAAGAAAATATATGAACATACCCAAAAAAATCATTCTTTAAGTGAATTTGCTGAACATTAAACTCAGACTTTAAGCTTGCCAATGTACGTTTCCATCTTTTTCTTTTTTAAGACTGTTTTTGTATAAATCTGAATCACTGTTTAAGGGTGATTAACATGCTCATCTTGCAGGCCATAGATAGCAATTTTTCCCCGTCTTGCAGCAGCAACATAGTTCTAGCTTTCTTCAAATTTTAGCTTTGGACAACAAACATCAACTTAGTCAGAGATTCTTTCTTGAAAAGAAGAAAATTATTGGCTGTCCAAGGAGCTGACAAATCATGGCAATATCTTATGGTTTACTGAGATATCTATAGAAACAAGAGAAAAGAATTTGCCAAAGAGAGAAGCAACAGGTGTAGGGGAGGAGATGGAGAGAAAAGCTCTTATTATGATGGAAGAAGAATTTATACAGTTCAGAAGTAGTAGGGGTACAGATTTAAACTTGCTATGACCTGTTGGTCAGAGCCAACAACATAAGCAGTACGTAACAATGGTATCGTTAGTCAAATAGTCAGTTGAAACACAAACAGATCAGTCCAGCCCAAGCAACAAAATAAGCAAGTAACTAGTCTAATGGCCAACAGACCACTCTGGCCACCCAAGGTGAAAAGGAAAGGAGGACATGTCCTTACCTGCTGGAAAGGAGTTTTAAGAATGACAAGCTTTATTGGTATTCAATGAAATCCAACAGAATAAAGATCAATCTATTATTATGTACAATGTGTAGTTCAACAAAATATATATATATAAAGGCCTGAAGATTGCTTTTAAGCCTGAAACAGACTGTCTTCATTTAATGTTGGTCTCAGTGTCCACTTTTATATTTATGTTTACATATGCTTTATTTTGGATATTGATTGTTTTGGTTTACAGCATATCAATCTCAATGGGTTATTTAATGCCAGCAAGATTTCTCTTGCTGGTAATATTTTTTCCAAAGATGTATAGCTGGTAATATTTATTTTCTTCAAAAATATATTGCTGGTAATAATTTTTCCCCAAAAAATTTATCGCTGGTATTAAAACCTTTTTTTATGCTTTCATAGAGTTTTGAGCCCAGTTTTTTTTTTGGGGGGGGAGGGGGGGTAACTATTTGCCCATAGTTGGGACCCTAACAGGTGCTACCACCCCTGGTTGGATGGACCTGGGAACACTAGCAATTAAAAGTTGTTTCCACACTCGTCAAAACCTCCTGATCAGAGGCCTTGCTGTTGGACGTAGTTTATCGTCTTACTCAAGACGAGTGGATATGAATATAGCATACTGTAAAAGAGTTTTTTTCATATATGAGATGGATTAAAAGTCACTAATCCCGACTATATTTGGGTACAAGAAGTTTCATTATTAATATCAAGTACTCAGTCTTTATAAAAAAAGACTGTCAATAATATTCTTTCAAATATTTATTGAATTCCTTCAGTTTAATTATTAATTGGTCTATGCATGTATGTACACAGCTCAGTTTCCTTTATCAAGAGATGTAATTCAGTGACATTCCAAGATTTAATTTCTTTGCAATTGCCAAATTCCTCCTTTGTTCTGAAGCATACTTTTTCACAAAAAGAACCAAATAAAACTAAATCATTCATCTATACTTTATTCAGTTATAAAAGTGATTTTTTTCCTTTGATCTATGAAAATGTGTAAAACATTTGGACATAACTATTTTCTAATATGAACCGTTAAATAGTTTTTTTGTTTTTGGTCTGCATCATCACACAAAATCGTTAAAACTATGGACAACGAATTTTCTCTTATTAATAAAGAATTGGAAATTCCAAAACTTCTTTTGTCAAAAGGGTTTAATTTTCAATGAAAGTATAATGCAAAACTTTAATCTTGCTGATCTTTTTGTTTAACCATAAAAATGAAAATTCCCTAACCAAAAAAAAATTGCTAGCAAGTAATAAACAAAAAAATATTCACTAACAAAAAAAAAAAAAAAAAAAAAAATACAAGCAAGCAACAAAAAAAAAAATTCTGAGTGAGCAAAAAAACAAAAAAACTTTTGTGAAATTCCCTCAGATTAGAGTTCATAATTGTAATAATTTTCAAATAAAGGAAGATTATTTATATACAGCACAATGTAGGTATTCTAAAGGAACCAATTTAAAATACAGCCATAAAGTAGGTTTGTAGCTAAAATAAAAAAAAGCATAAATTTATTTTATAATTTGTATAGCGTTATTCTCAGTTTTACTCTACAGAGAAAGCAGGAAAATCATCTTTTTTTTTCAGTTTGGACAGCAC
>OZ038485.1:120087859-120090359 GCA_964036315.1 Acanthosepion esculentum | reverse complement strand
AAACAGTGATATTTTTAATAAGCATAGAGACCTTTACAATTCCGCACTTAAAAATAGTGGATATAAAAATATTAATATTCAATATAAAAGCCCTATAAATAGCAACAATAATGGTAGAAAGAGATCTAGAAAAATCATATGGTATACTCCCCCTTTTAACATTATGGTTAAAACTAAATTGGGGCACCTGTTTCTAAACCTCATTAAAAAACATTTCCCCAAATCTGGAACCAACTCACTCAGTAAAATATTTAACTCTAATACTCTTAAGTTAAGCTATAGTTGTGCTGATAACCTAGAAAAAATAATTAAAAAACATAACAATAGTATATTCAGCAAGTATATAAATTCGGAGAGCCTGACAACCCACAAGGTTGCACAAAGCAATATTAAGCAAAATGACACAAATAATAAATCATGTAACTGCAGGAATCCCAATAATTGTCCACTAAATAATAATTGTTTAACTAGCTCTGTAGTTTATCTCAGTACTATATCAACACTAGAAAATCCAAATATAAAGAAATTCTACATAGGTTGCACCATGAGACCATTCAAGGAACGCTGGCGGGGTCATCTGCAATCTTTTAATAATAGTAACTATAAATATATGACTTCATTATCCAAATACTTTTGGAGTCTAAAAGAGAAAAATAAAACACCTAAGGTTAAATGGAAATTAATTAGAAAGGCCCGGACATGTAACTCACTATATGCCCCGTGTTACTTATGCCTTAACGAGAAACTTGAAATAATTAGATTTAAAAATAAGACTGATCTTTTAAATCAAAGATATGAACTAACAGTTAACTGTAAGCATCGTTTTAAATTTAACTTAGTATAGAAATCATATACTTTCTATGATAATGATAAATTAAACTTAATAGACTATTACCTTTTTAGCATGTTAGTCGCCTTATCGATATGAATGTGTACTGGGTACTTACAAAGTATCATACGTGTCTGTATTTAGATGAATATATTTGTATGTTATGTAGAGTTATTTCTACTGTAGGATATGTATATGTGTATATAGGGGTATATATATGTGGTTTTTTTTTGTTTTGTTTTTTATGAAGGTATATGGTTGTGTATATTGGCATCTATCATAGGTTAACCTGTTTATGTGTATGAGTAAGGGTGTAAATTCTGGTAAGTGTCTACCACTAAATGTGTGAGTATATGTATGGGTATATAGAGATATTTATGTGTACTTGTGTGTGTGTAGATATGTGTATGCATATTGCATATGTATGTATATGTATGTGTGAGTGTGCATATATGTATGTATATGTAGTATGTATGTTTCTATGTGTATGTATAGGTTCATATATGCATATATATGTATATATATGTATGTTTAAATATGTATATGTTTGTGTATATGTGTATGTATATGGGTGTATATTTATATGTATGTGTGGGTATTTATATGGTTGCGCTCGACTGTTTGTGTATTGTTTATCTGGATGTGTCGATATGGGTATTTATATATGATTAGATATTTATATATATATGTTGGTGTGTCATTGTATGTGTATTTGTATGTATGCTTTAGTGTCTTGGAGTGTATCATAGATACAAACTAAAATCTACTTTTGTTGATAAAGTACCTTTAATTGCTTACAGACCGTTGTTTTTTTCTTAAATTATGATTAACTTTTAATATATTTTATCATAATGTTGTTGGAATATTATTAGAATATAAGTTGGTCTATGTATGCTTATTTCTTTTTCCTTTTTTATGCATGTGTCTATATGTTTATGTATATATGTATATGTGTTTGTATATGTATGTGTGTGTGCATATATGTGTATGTGTGTGTATGTATATGTGTATATATGTTTATATATATATATATATGTATATGTATGTGTATATATGCGTATATATATTTGTGAATATGTATGTTTGTATGTGTGTATGTATGTATGTATATGTATGTCTGTAGATATATATGTGTATATATCTATGTGGAGTTGCGTATGTATGTGTGTATATATATGTACTGGCGGATGTGTATATGCATTTTTATACTCATGTCGTTTTAATTTACGTTTGTTTAATTTTTCATGTATACACTTGTCTATGTATATATTTAGTTTATATGCATGCGTGCTTATGTATGTACATCTAGATGTGTATGTATGTATGTATGTGCTTGTATATAGTTGCATCTTTATTTGTATTTCTTCACTTGCCTTATTTACTTTTCTGCGTCGACGTATGGGTCAATATATTTATATGTGCTTATCTATGTGTATGCGGGTGCATGTATTAATTTACATGCGGATGTGCGAGTGTTCAATTATATGTGGAGGTAGTTATTTACTTTTGTCTGTAAATGTGTCGAAAACTATATGTTTTCAAAAATGTATATATATATATATATATATATATATATATATATATATATATATATATATATAGTTATTTGTTTAAATTTTATCTATGTATATTTGACCGGTTTAGCTATTTTTCAAGTTTAAATTCGTTTAA
>OZ038485.1:119962859-120075359 GCA_964036315.1 Acanthosepion esculentum | reverse complement strand
ATCTATGCTGATGACACATATATTTACTCCTGTCTTAATGGGTATATCTGACCAGTTCAATAAAATCAAATTGACCGCTCATTTCAAAAATGACTAACAATCTCTTGTTAACTAAGGCAAGAAATGTCTTGTAAATTTTAATGCCTTCAAAAAGGAAACTGCTCTTTTAATCATCTTAGAGAATCATTTTTGCATTCCATCAGCATGGCTGATGCTAATCTTCAGAACAAGTTGGTTCACTGTGTTGTGCTAGATGAATTTTTTTGCCCAAAACTATCTTACACATTTATAAATCTACCATTTGTCCATGCATTGAATATTGCTGCCACATCTGGTTTGGTACTTCAATATATTTAGAGATTCTTGATAAAATGCAAAGAAGAATCTGCAACACTATTGGTCCTGACCTGGCATCTCAATTTCAGCCACTTTTCCACTGCCATAACATACCTTTTGCACTGCCATAACATTTACCTTTTCTGTAAATACCTTTATGTTAATTGTTCTGATAAATCTCAACTTTACAAATTTATGTGCAGTATTAGATTGACAGCAAGGTCCCATCATTTTATAGTTGAAATTGATAGATGTAATCATAAGTTCTATGCTAACAACTTTTTCTTTGTTCTTCTTGATTCTTCTTTGTTTCCCAGCCAGATTTGATCTTCAAAAATGTAAATGTAATATCAATCGTTATCTTTTGTCTTCTTAATTCCTGTTCTTATATTGTTCTCTCTCCTTGATAATGTTTGTCTTTTTTCTCATATTCTTTCACACTCTAGTAACCCCTTGTGTCTTAGTGGTTTTGACTTGCTTGGGGTGAAATGATAATAAAAAAAAAAAAAAAGATAAAATCCTGATGAGATTTGAACTTGAAACTTCTTATTCGTGAAACTGCCTTTACTGGTTTAGCTATGAAAGTTTTATCAGTAAGCATTAAGCTCTATATGAGCTATCAATATCTCCTTCTGTATTCATTACTCTGTTGCTATCTTGTTTTATCGTTTACACTGATAGCTTACAGGATTTTTATTATTTGAGTGATGCCTACCAGTAAAGCATTGGTAATGGCACCATCAAAGAAAGACAGGTTCCTATGAATAAGAGGTACAAATTCAGATTTTAACAAAGGCTTATGTTTTATCCAAATACTTGTAGATCTGAGAGCTGTGATAAAAAAGAAATAAGAAAGAAAAACACGTTAAAAATGAATAATAGTTAAAATTTTTCTTATAAAAAATTTGTAGACTATTGCCTCTACTGCCAATGTAAATAAACAATATGGCAGTGTGGTAGTGATTGAAGAATTTTTATTTTTTTTTAACAGCTTCTCAGCTCCCAGTGGGTTATTTAAAGATGAATCATATTACATATTGTAGGAGATTGCTTACAGTACAAGTTATACACAAACAGAAAACCATCTAAGTACTGACCAGGGTCAACATTGGTTGACTTTGGTGATTGTTGTAGCATACCTATGGACGATAATGGGTATACATACCCCTATTTCCAATAAATACAGTAGTGAATACTGTATGTGTTGGTCTGCGGTCTGCAGTTGGAGATTCATTGTGGAATCCACTTGACTGACCACAGACCAACACATGCAGTATTCACTACTGTATTTATGGGAATGGGGGTATACCCATTATCAACCATAGGTATGTTACAACAGTGATCAAACAGAAACTGGTGTTTTCAGCATGATTTGAATGGAGGCAATTGAAGATGCAAAGAATATAGTTATATAGTTTTCCAGGGATACTTTCCAGAAAAGCCTTCATTGCCAAACTGGTCCTAGAACAATTATAGAAAACAGATGGTAGTTGAAAGCTTACTGAAAACTTTTTTTTTTTTTAAATTATTTCCACTGCATGCTTCCTCAATGATCCAAGAATTACAATAAAAAAAATATTATTTCATCATACCCAAACCTAACAATGGTTCATCTAAGAAATTCAAACAACTACCAAGTGTAAACAAGCAAAAGAAATAAGATGAGGACCCCCCCCCAAAAAAACAATTCTAAAATAATTAATAACAGTTTTGTAACATTTTCACTTTTGTCAAAGATCAAAATGTGACATTTGTAGAACAACTATGATAACAAAGTTTAAGATGACATTAAAAGAAACCCCTTCATCTTAAAATAAATTTCTACATATCAGAAAAATCAAGTTCATGCATCTGAAATTCACATCTATAACAAAGAACACTGGTATTGGGAATTTGTCAAAGTTTTTATTTATTCATTTACAGAAAAACAATAAAAAATGATTTTTCTGAAAAATTGCTTTGTGATCGAGTGCTGCATATTTCCTTTTCATTAATGGCAGAGATGCACATTTGAGCTAACATAAAAAACAATTCAAATGCTGATTTTCAAAGCAACAAGACATTCCTCATCTAAAAGACTGGCATAATACAATCTTTCTACTATTATTGCTCAACATTTAGCTTGCTAGAAACATTAAATTCTTACAGGTGATGACAACTAAAATTAACCATCATGCATCTGTTGCTCTCTTATTGTCTGCTCGTCTCTTCTCATTCTCTCCCATATCCTTTCCAATCTCCATTTCCTATCAATGTTTTTTTTCTGTAAATGTTATCAAAACATGAACTAGTTTTATGAGAATAAGGGAGGCACAAATATTTTTTTTTTACTTCATCCTCTCTTATTTGACCTTTCCACAATGTCTCAATAAAAATTTAATCTATCATGATTTTTATGTTTCCATCCTATGTGTGTGTGTGTGTGTGTGTGTGTATACACGTGTATGAAACAAGATGAAGCTACATAATAATATACTGAATTCCTCATTCAAGAAATTCAAATAAAAATTACTATTTTTTAAAAAAAATATAGATCAAATTTCACCATCTCCAAGTGACATTTTTCTAATACCAAGTTTATGTTGATCTGTTGTCTTACATTGTGAATTAGAACTGTTTTTTTATGGATTGTCCCCACTCTTTTGGGGAAGTTTTTTGAGAAGTGTACACGCATTCAAATTTCTGGGGTTTTTTTTTTACTCCTAAACGATATCAACTTTGTTTAATAAGAAGATTTGTTGCCCCCCCACACACACACACACACACTTTACAGAAAGAAATGTGCCAGTTTATTTGATTATTTTCTGACCAGGACCACATCTCAATATTCTCCATACAAAAATCAAATTAAGGCAGATCAAATAGTAATATATCTTTTTTTATTGTTTCACTCTAAGCAAGGTGACAATGCCACTAGGACACAGGAATTACATGGAGTGAAAGTGAATGAGAAGACTTTATTGAGGAGGAGGGAAAAAGGGGCAATAAAAGAACAGGGTTCAGGAAGACAAAAATGGCAATTGGAATTGCATTTAAATTTTTGAAGATTGGAAATAGTAAGGAATTAGCTAGTAAGGTAAATGTGTAACTGGATAATTTGTTAGCACAAACCAGAATCAAATTTTGTATTTATTCATATCCACACACACACACACAACATTAAGAATTACCTTTCTTTTTTTAAATTAAGTATTAGTAATTTCTAATCAGTTACTCTTGTATTCTCAGATTTTGCATTGGCATAAAAATGTCTCAAAAAATGAAAAAGCATTTACCTAATTTCAAGGTAGATGCAGGTAAGTTTTAGTTTTACTTGGCTATATCAAGTAGACATACAATTGAATTAGCCCCAAATTAATAAGTATAGAAAATTCACTATCAGACAGTGTATTAATTTTGGGAATATACTTTTCCCATTGTAATATCAGGTTAAGCAAAGAGTGGTCAGAGTGAACCATATCAAAATCTATACAATATGAAAGCTTTTTCCATCACTACCACTGATAATGGAAGAATTCATCCAACCCAAGAAAAACAGATTTCTATGATTTGCACTTGTCTGTCTTGTGAACTATAAGCCCAAAGGATGGTTTCATCCTTTGGGCTTATTAATTGGGAAAATTTCAAATTACTTAGTAGTTACCTAAACACCAAGAGAGATTAAAAAGAAAGAATCTTGCACTTTTAACTATTCAGAAATAGAAAAACATGTTCCAATCAAACATCATTAATCCTCAACTCACAATCAGAACATTCTCTATTTACATCTCAAGTGTGTTTCTTTACAATTCAGAACTCTGAGGACTTCTGAGTACAGATGAGAAAAATATTGACGCTTTCCAGAGAAAATTACTTAGAACTGCTCTCAATATCTGCTGGCCTTGTAAGATTTTGAACAAAGACATACAATAAGGCAAGATATCAAATCTTTGAGCAAAACCATTGAAAGAAGAGCCACCTTTCTGGGACATGCAATGGGATTGCCTAAAGAAACAACAGTGAAATAAGTCTTAGAACAATGCGCTTCAGACCATGCAATAAGAAAAGGGGTTTGACCAGAAATGTAATGGTGAAGGAAAATTAATGTAGGAATTGCAAATAAAAAATATTCTGATATTGGAAATCCAGCATTTCTGAACTGGAGAATTTAACCATGGACAGGTGCCATTGAGAAGAGATTTGTTCATGCAATATTTTGCAGAGGAGTTAAAAAAAAAAAAAATTTAAATATCAGTTTTTGTCAATTTTCCCATCCATACTTCAGCTGTCCAACATAATTTCATTATAAAGAAAGGTAAAGAAATATAACTTAATACCAACTGACTTGACACTCAATGCATGTTTTGCACATTATTTTGCCATTGTGAGTACCATCCAGTTTTGTCACATTTGGTCATCCATACTTCAGTTGTTCCAATCATTAATTTAAGCATTAGAAAGAGTTGACAGGAAAATGGGAAGTCAGTGGATAGTGTGTAGGTTACCCAGTAATGGACACTGGCTTTTATATAATGTTTTTTGATGAGAAATGAGAAAACTGAAAGAGAAAAATAGTTTAATCTGAGCCATATAGAGTGGTAATTGAGGGAGAGAGAGAGAGAGAAGCTGTCAAGGCTGACAATAGATATAATAGCATTTTTATTTTACTGTTATTACTGACTGGGTAGTTGGCTAATTTATTCAAATGCTTAGATACCACATTCTCTTTTCTGCCAACCAGAGAGTGATATACCAGTGACAAGTACTTTTTGTCAAAATTTCTTATATATATATATATATATATATATATATATATATATATATATAATGAAGACAAATTGAAAGACAATTGAAATGTCTCAACTTTGATCTGAAAACATGGGAAGCCCAAGCATCAAACCACAAGCAGTGGCATAAGGTTTCATTAAGTTAAAGGGTTTTGAAGACAGTAGATTGAAGCACCATGATCAGCTTTGCCAAGCTCTGAAGCAGAGACACCATCAAAATCCTGCTTTAACAAATTTCATCTGTCAGTGCAGCTTTGTTGGCTGCAACATGGCTAGGCTAGTATCACACTTAAGAAAACACTCATAAAATATGTCTTTCCCATATCTGATTTTTCTCCACAATAGCCCCTGCTAGCATGCATAAGTATAAAACAAAAGGCACCCTCCAATGCTGACCCTCATTTATCATTCACGATAGGAGAATCCACCATACCATATATATAATACATTTCCACCTGACATTAAATGATTTATTCAGCCATGGATGAAATCCACTAAAAGATCTATTTTATTCTATTTAATTGAACATGTTTAAACAAAAGATTGCTGCCTAAATAGAAATGTTTCAAATATCTATAATTCCTTGCCCTTGATATTAGATTTCCAGTAAATCATGGAATGGTGACATCAATGACAAGTAGAGACCTCATTAGCCAAGCTAAGTTTTTTTTCATCATATCCAAAACTTAAATTTAAATTTAATAAAAAAAAAAATAAATAAATAAAAACTTGCAAAGATAAAATTTTGCAAATGACCTACATGATCAAGATCAACGGATTGTAGATTGTAGATTTTCTTTAAATGTAATTAAACAGAACGATTGAAAACAAGAAAGTCTTGATAACACTGTACGAATATGCATGCATACACAACTATCCCCGATCAACACATACATGCAGAACTTAAGCAATAAATTATTGATTAACTGCCAAATCAGTTTGAGAAAGTAACAACAAATTCACACTTGAGACTAGTGTTTATTCTGCATAAGTAAAGATAAAAAAACAAAATCATACACTGAATTATGCAAAGGACTACAATTACCCACAGGCAATCCAACCATATTTATATCTATTAAATAAGAGGAAAAATAAATACAAGTCCTCTAATTCAACTTTCTTTTAATCCGACCTAAATTCAATCAGGTTTTATTCACATCCGTGCTATCTCATATATGTGTGAGTGTGTGTGTGAGTTTTTATTATTTCAAGTGTTATTATAGTTGATACTCTGTATTTGAAATAGGCACACCATTGTCTTATTTTATTAAACGGTGTGTATTCTGACTCTTGGCCTGCACATTCATAAAATCTTAAGAAAAATGGATTTCCCCAGCAGTGATTGAACCTGAACCCCCCTTTGTAGAAGTAACCACTGTTTGATCCAGTATGCTACAGCAAACAAGGTTCTATTTTCCCTTTTTAAAGAAAGCACATCTTCACCCAGTTTAGTTTATCAAAAGCTTCATATCTGCTCAGTTTCGTATTGAAAACCAACAAAGCAATTTCTTAAGAATTAATGGATTTATTTTAATTCAACATTTTTATTACTTGAAATGTTATTATAGTGGATACTCAGTATTTAAAATAAACTACCCATAAATAAAAATAGGTTGTCCATTTCAAATACTGAAAAAAAAAAAGAAATTTGGATATTCCATTAACATAATTGTTCAACAGATTCAAATTCAGTCTAAACTAAAAAAAAAAAAAAAAAAAAAATTAAAAAATCTCAATTCAAGAGACTAGAGAAAACTGAATAAAATGGCTTCTCTTGACAGGAAGTAGACAATCACTTCAGCCAAGAATTTTAGTTCAAGTGGGAAAAAAAAAAAAAAAAAGTGTCTCCAGGTATACTCTCAAAGAATTTACCATTTCCAATTGGATAGGTACGAGAAAGCCCTAACAAAGAACAAAAGATAGTTCTGTGAATATTTAGTAAAAAAAAAAAAAAAAAAACTATATATAAAAAAAATGATTACGATAATTATATTAGTGCTAAAATCCAGAGTTCTTTGATTTCAAAATTTTGTAGGTATTTAAGTTTTTTGTTCAAAAGTGTATGTGCATACATAAATGTATATACAAAGCACAAAAGGTAACACATATTAGATTTTCAAAGAATATATTTAATTTTATAAATATTTCAATGAATATTCAGATAACTGACATGCACAAAAAAGAAGTAATAAGACCTTGAAAACTGCCCTGAACATTAAGAAGACGCATATTATAGACAGAATTACCTAACAATAAGAAAAAATTTCACATTAAGATATAATAATGGTCTGATCAAAACACCACAGAAAACAATCATCTATAATAGATCAACAGTGTAACTTTTTCTGTTGGTTTCTTTGTTCCTCTATAAATCAAAATATGAATCTTGCGCTGATTTGAAGATCCAACCTGGTTTTTCATGTACAGTGGCCAAACTAAAAAAAAAAAAACTGATGCAACACAATCTTTTGGGCAGCTACTGGATATTATGTACATTACAAAGCAATGGGCACTGGCTTTTATATAATGTTTTTTTGGGTGAGAAATGAGAAAAGTGAAATAGGAAAGTGAAAGAGAAAAGTGAAAAACAGTTTAATCTGAGCAGGTTTTTTGCCGTGTTGAGTCTGAATCATTATCCTTATAAGTGATTTTTTTATATTATGATAGATCGAGACACACAAGGGGGTGCTAAAATGTTATTCATGGCCAGACTGAAAACTTTTCAGTATCCCCTTAATATATATTATTTATGTAAGCCTTTCCCTCAGTCTGCTATGAGATGCAAACCTTCCTCATAGATTGATTGCCAACACACACAATGTAATGATAAAAGAATTACTGCCAATACAAATTATTACAAAAATTACATGCTGAACTTTAACAATATCTTTTCTGTGGAGAGACTGTTCTTTTGTTGACTTATCTCTTGTAGGTCCAGCCAAAGATGCCTTGCCAGTAACAACAAATGCCAACTTTTCTGTGACCCAATATGAATCAGAAATCAAAGGAAACAAATAAAAAGGATTATAAAAGTCTTTTTCAATCAATAACTCCAAGTAACACATAGAAAAGTAGTATTTCAAACACATCGAAATGGATGGTGTCTATCTATGTAAACTGAAAAACCATCAAAGTATATCTGGACAACTTCACACAGAACAAAGTGTCATGTTATTGAAGACAATAATTCAGACTGTGTACTCAGCCCCACTTGAAATTACTTGCTTAATAAGTAACAAAACTTATTTTCTAGAGATCATCAAGTGCATAAACAAGCAAAAGAAAATATACTTTTGTTGCTTAAGATCTAAGTAAATAGAGAATTCTTGTGCAGAAAGCATTCTTGTTGTGCATCAATATAAAATAGGTCAACTTCATCAAAAGCCAGAATCCTAAAAAAAAAAAAATGGCATAGACAAGAGCCAGAAAAATTAACAGAAACACTAAAATAATATACAAATACAGATTATTAGAATCAAGAACTACAAATATCTTCAATTTATAGAAGATACATTATCAATTGTTCAACACATTTCTTTCATCTTACTTTCAGTTGCTATCACAGGATCCTCATTCTATAATTTTTAGCAAGCAATTAAACCTCTGTATTTTGTTGCCCCCATAACTATTTGTTACTTTAAAGTTAATCAGGAGAATACATCTACTGAATTGTGGCTAATCATTGCTCTATAATAAGGTGCCAAGTGCTACAAACTATACTGATAAAAGGTGATTTCATTTTTAACCATATTCCAAAATTGACATAAGACCCCATTTCATTTGTCCCACAAGAATATCTCCAAGCTTATATGCAAAGTAAAATTGTCTGTTTACCCTGATATTTTAGCAGGATAAAATAAATGGTTCCAACACTCCCTACTCAGTTTGGATTGCCGGAGTTCTGATCAGTAGGATAGGGTTTGCCATTTTGAAACAACCTATGTATACTGAATCTGCTGCAACATTTGACAAAATTAGAATACTCTAACAACAATTATTATTTAACCCCAAACAACATTGTTGCTTATTTTTACAGCCAGATTATCAAATATAAACTGGATTTCTTCTAATAAAATATAGTTAGTTTATTCTGACTGTTCTGTCATAGCAGAATGGTTAAAAAAGTAGACTCAATGCATCATTCCTACATGTTGAAAATTATTTAGTGCTTCATGGCAGTAACTCAATATCAAACTCAGCTACATTAAGTATATAATTATTAAGCCTACTCTGGAACATGTAGGAAAATTGTGCTCATCTCAGTGGGGAGAGCCTATCTTGAGAATCAGCAATTAAAAGCCTGGTTATTACCCAAGCTTAACTCCCACTTCATCATTTCAGCTCTGAGTTTTAACACAGCTCATTTTTTTTAATTAGCAAGTAAAGCCAGTTGTAATGAATAAAAGCCAATTTCAAATTCAAGTTCTTTAGAATTGATGATAAGCTTCCCTATTTCCTAGAAATACATTATGCTGCAAATTTTAAGATACACATAACCATTTTGGTTACTTGTCATGAATCTATAGTGAGTAAGCTAATTTTGGGAACCATTAATAATGCAGGAGTAAGTTCAATCCTCACTGAGTGCCATTCCCCAGACACACTTGTAGTTTTGTAGTCGAATAAGTAAATAGAAATAATATAAAGCTAAATGCTTCTTTTGATAAAAATGGAAACAATCTTCTTAATGCTGATACCAAATCACTATCAATATGGTTATTTCCATTGAGGTGCCATCATTGAGAAGGTTATACTGATGTTCCTATAGTGATTAGCCAGCAGGCACTGTGCACTTACACTATGTCTGTAGGCTTGGCATAAGTGTACAGTGCCTGTGTTTATGTCAAGCCTGCATTGTATGCATATGCTAAATTTGCAGACATTGTGCACATACTTCACAGTCTGCAAGTGAAAATCTGCAATGCTAGTCAGATATAAACATGCTTTCCATAAATTAAGATATCCTTACTTTTAGTTTGGTATCTTTATAGACTGATAACTATCTTTTGATCTGGGAATACCTTAGCTACACTACTGCAACATATTACAGTGAACTGATTAGTGATACCAACAAATCATTGAGTGAGGCATTATGCCAGAAAATACAAAAATCTTATATATATTTAAAGCTATGATCATTACACGGAATAACTAAAAAGGCATATACATTACATAATGCTCATTACATTGAATAACCTGTTTACAAAGCACAATTTTAGAACAAAGGTTAATGACTGCACATTCTTGGGATTCCATGTCCATATTAATGTCAAAAAGTCCTGACCAACTTCCAACTCTACTCAGTAGTAACCAATAGTTAAATATGCTGTTTGAATGGAATTGCATACGTAATAGCTTTATTCAGTCAGTGTAACACTTGTATTAATTCTAGATCACTAAAAACCTCTTCTCAATTTGTCAATGCAACTCTGTAGTGAAATTATAAACAATGTGTTTACGTGATACATGCCCCAATGGTCAGTAATACATATTAAATCCTAATCACTAACAATTACTTTCTTCTTAAATCACATTTTTTTAAAGGCTATTACAAATTTTTTATGAGAGAGAGACAGACAGACAGAGAGAGACAGACAGACAGAGAGAGACAGACAGACAGAGAGAGACAGACAGACAGAGAGAGACAGACAGACAGAGAGAGACAGACAGACAGAGAGAGACAGACAGACAGACAGACAGAGAGAGACAGACAGACAGAGAGAGACAGACAGACAGAGAGAGAGAGACAGACAGACAGAGAGAGACAGACAGACAGAGAGAGAGAGACAGACAGACAGAGAGAGACAGACAGACAGAGAGAGAGAGACAGACAGACAGAGAGAGAGACAGAGAGACAGACAGAGAGAGAGACAGAGACAGAGAGAGAGACAGACAGACAGAGAGAGACAGACAGACAGAGAGAGACAGACAGACAGAGAGAGACAGACAGACAGAGAGAGACAGACAGACAGAGAGAGAGAGACACAGACAGAGAGAGAGACACACAGACAGAGAGAGAGAGACAGACAGACACAGAGAGAGAGACAGAGACAGAGAGAGACCAATGTGCCCAATTTAAAAATACTTTGGAAGTTAATATTCAAAATAACATTTATAAATTATCAAATAATCTGTGTGTGTGTGTGTGTGTGTGTGTGTGTGTGGTGAGACAGTATGTATGTAGGAATCAACAGGGCATGACTGCCAGTTTCACACTTCAACATGATCTTCAGATCAAGTGCTACCATTCTTTTAGCAGGCTAAATACAGCTCACTAAAAGAATAGTAACACTTGGTTTGAAAATAGCACTGAAATGTGAAACTGGCAGTCACCAAGCAGTGTTGATTCCTACATCTACATCATGTCTAAAACACTATCTCTGATATTGAGCACTCTTCCCCTATAAATATAACACATTTTCCCCACAAATCTATCTCCTACTTATAATATTTCTTCATTTGAAACTTACCAGGAACAAATGAAATAATTGCTCATGACAATGTAACTTAATGCACTGAATAATGACAATAACAAATTCGTAATTGTTGACAAAGCTTATAAAATAGACATTTCTTAATTATACATTTAATTTGTTTCCTCTTGATATGAGAATTTACATGGAGTGAATCTAATTAGACTTTATTAAACAGATCAGCTCACCATCGGTTACGAAGGAATTGTTTTATAGTCATTATAGTGTTGAACTCTTACCCAGCATAGGTGGGTACTAGCTAGTAATAATACATTCACTATATCTGTTGACTGCAACGTAATAACAATCCAGCTATATGTCAGTGGATACTGGACAATCTTTTCACAGATGAAGAGAAAACTGGAGGCAACAAAAATGTGGTTCTACAAAAGGATGCTGAGAATACTTTGAATGGAGCATGTAAGCAACAAAGAAGTTTTAATGAAAATGGAGGCAAAAAGGAGACAGAACCAGAAAGAGTCAGCTGAAATTTATTGGACACATAATGTGCAAGAAAGGCTTGGAGAATTTGACACACACAGAACAAGGGAGGAACAAAGAAGTGGACCACCTACATGACAAACTTGTGAGAATAGATGGTGAAATGGAATGGGATAGCAAAAGACAAATTTTACTTAGAACTACAAAGGATAAGAAATTGCGGAAACTATGATCGACAATGTCTTGAAGGACATAACACACAGACGATATCTGTTGAAACACTATAGACATTTTGGCATCAACTTATTCCTCCTCTCTCTCTCTCTCTATATATATATATATATATATATATATATATATATATATATATATATATATATATATATATATATATATATATATATATATAATTTGCATTGTATTGTATTTGTTATATTGTTTTAGGCTATAATTGAGTGAGGGAAGGTTTTGACATAGTTATTTATTAAATAATTTGCAATGCATTTCTATAAATGCTTTTAATATGTGCCATATCATTTAATATGTAATCATTAAAGTTTTGATGTATTTGTTTACAGATCGCGACAGCTATTAGGGAGATGTGATTAAACATACTTTAATGTTTAAAAAAAATTTATTCAGTATTATTATTGTTTAGGTAATAAGCATTATAATATAGCACAAATAGCTATATTGTGTAAAAAGGAATTTGACAATATACGCATTTTTTTTTTTTTACATATTTGATTATTTTTTTTAACTTTTATCAAAAATGACATTCTTGTACATGTAGCTATGGATAATATTATACATTAATTAATAACTTTTTTAATTAATAACTATTTGTGCTCATTTGTTGACATTAATAGCTGTTTGCTGATGTGTTAAACTTTTGGAATAACGCAATAATAAAAATTTAAATTTCATCTCTCTGATAGATGTAGCGATCTGTTAGTACGAGGGTAAGTCAAAAATTATCAGCACTTTCACCATAGCATATCTTTAGGTCTGTCCCACTGCCTTCTGCCCATGTGTGCTTATAGTTGGTACTATAGTAGCCATGTGATCAAAGTTTGAGCTTGATAGCACTAGTTTTCTTGCTGCTGTTACAGTGTAAACATGACCGCTCCACTAGCAGTGTGCACCAAGGAGAAACAAAGAACAGTGATCTAAATCTGCAGAAAACATGGTACCTCTTTGATGATAACTTGCCAGTTCACTATTACCATCTCTTGAGCTTGTTGAATATTGCCAGTGGAAGTTGATTGGCAGCCTGCTCCTTCCTCATGTATCATGCTTGTCCAATCACATTTAAACTTCTTGATCTACTCATACACATTTCTAATTAGTTGCCATATTGTGTTAAACACCTCCAATGTATTTCAGCTTCTGACACACCTTCCAACCAGACAAATCAGATCACTGCTTTTTGTTCCTCCTTGGGACACAATGCTAGCAAAGCAACCATGTTTACACTGTAACAGTAGCAAGAAAACTGGTGCAATCAAGGTCAAAATTCAATCATGTGACCATAATAGTACCAACTATAAACACACATGAGCAGAAGGCAAACAAAGATTTTATATAGTTATAGCAAAATTGTGGATAATTTGACTTAACCTCATAGATTCTACGAATTATATTATCTCGATATATAATACACCAAGAGTATTTATGTTTTTTATCACTTTTTGTGTAATATTTAATTCCTTCCACTAGCAACATCATGTGTCAGTATCTTTCATCTGTACTTTTCAAGGATTTATCATAAGCCGACCTACTGGAATTAGTGCCTTCTTTTTTGGTTGTAATTATCATATCATAATGGCATTGTCCTTATTATGACAATGGCAGATCATTCCAAAATGTTTACAGCACTTGGAAGGATGCAGTGTAAAACAATAATAGAGAAAAATTCATTTAAAATTTGCATTTATATGTGAAAATCTAAAGGCTGAATAAAACATAGCATCACTTTTGATGCCATGAGTACACTACTACTATTTAAATAAGTTGACTAGGGTCTTCAATTTCATCCTTTTAACCAAGCCTCTTACTTATATTACAAATTATTAACTAGAATATTAACAGAGGCATTAATTCTCATTGAATTTGTTAAAAAGCCAATCCCACCAACATGGGCATCCTTGTTTTATACAAATATATCCATATCTGACAGAATTTAATCAGTGTCTCAATCCAATTTTTAATTATTAGGATGCAACCATTAAATTTACCCTATTCCTAATGGTACATAGCATTATGACACTATATTTTAAGTTATTTTATGCATTCTAAAAGTGAAGTACATGCTCTTAACAGTAATCTGCTACTGTCATTAGCATCACATGCCCTTGACAGTAATCAGGTACTGCAAGTAGCATCATATGCCCTTGACAATAATTGGGTACTGTGAGTGGTGGCACATGTTTGTAACAGTAATATGGTACTATGGGCTGAGGTACATACTCTTACTAACAATACAGGTTCAATAGGTTAATATTCTATAATAAAGTAATTTCATAATTTTTTTAAAAATAATTGTCTTAATTTTTGTTTTCTCATAATGATAGGGTCTGATATGTACTTTGACCTTTCTCAAGAGTATATTGCATATGGTGGTCTTTAGCCTAATGTATTTCTGGCCACATCCATTTCCTTCTGATTCCATCTAATCATTTTTCTGATTTTTTGCTGAGAAATTCACTTCCTTTCTTGACATTCTGATGATATATAGACCAAAGCAGTATCCTTGAAAAAAAAAAAACAATGAACACAATAGACTAAAAAATATATAGGAAACAGAACTAGAGTATTTTGATATTCAACTAAAAATCCAAAATCTCTCAAAATTCAATTTTTTTTTCAATCCATTAGGGGAGGGGGTGCTGAATAATAGATTTGAAAAGATAACACAATAAAATCTTTCAACAGTTCAACCGTAACAATGATTGCTATCAACTAGTGTTTATTTGATTCTAAAGATATTTACTGCTTTGTGACTAAGGCTGTTTGGTATTTTCTCACCCATGCTAGTGATCAATATTTTAAAGAGTAAAAATCACAATTTTGGTTTTCAAATCAGTTAATGTCACTAAGAAAATTAGTACAACACACTCTTCATTAACTCAACACACATACACATCATAGGTGCTTGTGTCAGAATAATACAAGCTTAGGTAATAAATATTTAAATTTTTCTTATTTGTGTCTTAAAATCATTGTCTGCATAATTATTCATGAACTAAAATGTATTTAGCAGAAAGCTAAACTTATTATCAGTACCTTGCAAGATTTACATTTTAGTCAATGTATTCAGTGTGTATAAACAAGCGATTTCCGGTAAATGACTGCCATTATAGACTACCAACAATAAGCTATATAAACAAATTTTTACTATGTTAACCAAAAACACCGATCAAAATAAAAGAATAAATAAATAAATATATAAGATAAAAAATAAAAATAAAAATAAAAAAACAAACAAAATAACAAGCAAAATAATTTGACATCAATAAATATACAAATAAGCGACTTCCGGTAAAAGTAACCGCCAAAATATACTACCCATAATGCACCACTGACCCTTATATAAACAGCCGAGAAAAATAACAGCACTAGTCGCCTGACGATTGCACTAGCATGAAACAGACTGTCGCTTCTAAGTGCTGACTTCCATGTCCACTTTTATATATATATATATATATATATATATATATGCCCAAATACTTTTTTTTTTTTAATGCCTAAATATCAATCTCATTTATGCAGACATGTATCTCCATGAGATTTCAGATAAGATTTTGGGTCATTGCTCCAAAAAGATTAAAACCCATATGTGATAGGTGAGTATATATATGGAGGCACTGCAAAATTCAACTTTAAAAAGCCCTTAAAATATAAATTTAAATATAAGATTTGCACAAAAATCATTCATGTAATAAAACAAATGAAAGTGTTCACTTTAATCTATATATAAAATTCTGTGACTTCCATCAGTCTGCCCATCCATCCAGGGAGAAGTGCAAACAGGTAAGGTGGTACAAAGTACAGTTGGTTTTACTAGGGTGCATAGCTTAGTACAATAAATTTTCATTCATTTTTTTGGAAAAACTTAATATTTTATTATTTAACATACAAAATACTCACCCTATTTTAAAAACAATTTAATGATTAAAATAACAAATACTTATTTAATAAAAATACAATATTGCTTTCTTGCCTATTTTTAAGATTTTATATATAAGAATCCATTTTTCAGTTCACCCTACATTTGAGAACGATAAACGAATCACATGGCCAAAGGCTTCAAAAAGGTTGGGATTTGGCTCCAGAAAGAAAATGCATGGCCAGTTGTATGTTGCATGCTCAAGAGAAAGAAATCCTAAGAATTTAGTCTTCACTGTTAAAAAGGAAAAAAATAAATTTTCTTTAAAAATATTGTTTACCATAAAGTCCTATAAAATTAAATTAAAGAAATTATTAAACTGCAAAGTAGGGTTTTTATCAAAATATTTAAAAAAAAAAAAAATCATCTTATTCAAATTTCACTGACTGGTTTGCAAAATTGAACAATACTAAATACTGTAAGGATTTCAACAGCGTCAACATGTTGCAGAAAAAAATTCTAGTATAATAAAGCTGAAATATGTCTATATTTGGGAACGAACCTTTCAGCACCGACCTTATAAATGTTCATAATTATAATTTAATAATTTTTGCTGCTGAACTAGATAGTAAATTTTATGTACAAAAAACAAAATTACAAAAAAAATAACCACCAAAATTACCTTCATTTTAATGGACCTTCAAAGACACCACACTACCACCAAGTTAAATCAAAGATTTATTATGCGAAAACATACCAAATTTAATTCCTAATACCAAAGCAAAATATTTTGTTATTGATCTATATGTATTATCAAATTTGACTGCTTCAATAGAATATAACTACCCAGTGACATCATTTGTTTCTAGCATATACAAATTTAAACATTTTTTTTAACGAAGAAGTTACCCAAGTTGAGATTTTACCAAAGTTTATATTTAATACATGCTTTATTTAAAGCATATATTAAATATAAATTTGGCAGGTTAAAAAAAAAAAAAAAAAAAAAAAAAAAATCACAGGTGCACAGGTAACCACACTCACAGGTGATGTAGGTGAGTGACATGGAAATAAACTTGTTAAGAATATATAGGCAGAAAAGTAGGTAAATTAGTTGGATGAATAAATTACTACAATACAGGTAGGCACGTAAGTGAAGAGTTTCTTAAGAAATAACCACGTGAGTATAAAAATCAGTGAAAGGAGATGATTGTGATAATGAT
This sequence comes from Acanthosepion esculentum, assembly GCA_964036315.1. Classification (NCBI taxonomy): domain Eukaryota; kingdom Metazoa; phylum Mollusca; class Cephalopoda; order Sepiida; family Sepiidae; genus Acanthosepion; species Acanthosepion esculentum. Next base: position 120,058,012 of record OZ038485.1, on the reverse strand, counting down.
ATTAATGACAGTGCTCATGAGACAGAAACAAAACACTATAAGCCATTGATGCTTTTTATGTGCAGTTTAATACAAGGAACTGAACAGAAAAGAATTACTATTCATAATTTATAATACATACATTTAGGGTCAAAATTACTATACTTTAACCTTGTTTACTGTCACTCAATGTTTTAACCAGAAGTGATCCCAGTAATTTAATATTAATGAAAAAATAGCCTACCTTGAACAGCAGCATTTTAGTTCCCTTCAGAGTAATCATCTTGGAATCAGTTATCAATTACCTCCTTCATGTTCTTAATCTCACCCACTGTCTGAAATCTCTTGCAACAGAAATTTTAGTTTTGATAAAAGATTGAAGTCACACAGAGCCAAATGTGAACTGTAGTGGGATAATAGACAAGTAAAATGTGACGTTTTATTGAAAGAGCCCAGGATATGAAGGAAGAATGGTAAATTGAAATATTAAAAAAAGGTTGGATAATTTCTGTATTATCCATTGAACCCAAAATTATCTTCAAATTCTTCAACTGTTAATTGCCACTTTCAATGTGTCCAACATTTTCAGGAGTTCTGGTTTTTAAAGACATTCCAGAATATGAATTACTTTCGACAGATCTCTGGCCAAATCTGTAACATCAGTTACACAGCACACATGACCTCTTACGGCTGACCGAGTAATCACATAGGAGAGTGTTCATGTATGCACAGGAGAGTACCTCTGGTTGCTAACATTATATTCACAAAACAAATTCAAAATAACTGGACAATTTCCAGCCAGACAAAACACAAGGGAGTACTGAAAAATTTAACCCCCAACTGAGATTGGATATTAAAAAAAACGAAATCTTTGAAAATACGTAAGAGAATTTTTCAGTAACCCCTAATAATATATATGAACATAAAAATTATAGAACACTGAAGTTTCACCCTTCTGATCAGGGGTTGTTAGGCTAGCATATATTTTTATAATTATGAATTTCTTGTATTCTCCACATTTAACTGTTTAAATACTATCAAGATGAATACATACCAAGAAGTATCTATTGGTAAACATGTCTCCTGAATATTACATATACATGGGTGTGTGTGTGCGTACGTGTGTGCATATATGTTTTGAACAATAAAAAATATTTTAAAAAATTAAAATTTTCAGACACACTGGGTTGTATATTAATATTTTTTTTATTTTATTAATTAGATTCCTCGACTAGTTTTGGCTAGCATGGCCATCATCAGGAGGGAAAAAATTCTTGCTTGTTCGTAGCAGTGAACTACAGGAGTGAATGACTTTTTTTAAAGAAAGTGAACTTTATCTGTAGTTTTCATTTTCTTTTATCGTTAATTTTGGTCAAACAGCCTTTTTCAAGTTGTTTTTAAGATAGAGGATGGGAGGTTCCTGACATTCAGAATTCCCTCCTTGGTCATTTTGACAGTTTTATTGGTTGCTGGGAATGGGATGTGTGTGCAAAGTGTAGTTCTTTGGGAGGGTGTGTGATGTGTCTATGTGTATATATTTGTATAAGTGTGAGACCTCAAAATCTCTGCAAGCATGTCTGTCTTGAGTGGGTGAGAAATGTGGTTAGGGCTTGATTTATGGGTTATATATTAATTCTATCTATGTGGCTAAGTCCATCTGGACAAAGTGTTTTGAGGTGCAAATATATATATATATATATATATATACACACACACACGAGTGTGTGTGTGTGTGTGAGATAGTATATAAAGACGTATGACTAAGTGGCAAAAGTTTTCATAGGACGCATTTTGCCCCTTTAGGACATTATTGAACTAAGTTTAGGTTTATTTCGAAAGGATTATAGATGTGCATGGCCAAGAGAAAGAAAGATAAAGAGGAGAAAAAGAAACTATCTTTAAATTTAAATTTCTCAGCATCTCTTGTTCATGTGCAAGTGGAGTCACATAAGCATCCACTGAGTGAACCGATGAAGTCCCAAAGGACAAAACATGTGAGATGAAAACTTTTACCACGTTGTCACATTTCCTCTCATATATATATATATATATATATATATATATATATATATGTGTGTGTGTGTGTGTGTGTGTGTGTGTGTGTGTGTGTGTGTGTACACACACACAGGTGCGATTGATAAATTGTAGTCTAAATTATGCAAAAATGAAAATAACACTGACATCTCATTTTAACAGATATATTTACCAAAATTACACAAAAATATCTTGAAATAGCAAAAACTAAATTTATTCAGTAAAATTGTTATTGGCTTCATATGACTTCAGACACTCCTCTGGATCGTCTCCTTGTTTAAGTTGGTGAATGCTGCCAGAATCCTTGCCTTCAGTTGATCTTTGGTGTTAACTGCACCCCCACACATAATAATCAAGGGGGTTGCAAGTCTAGGTAGTTAGGTGGCCAGATGTAAAGGGTGATCTGACAGCCATGACTGGGTTCTACTGCTTATGTGGCATGGTGCAAAGTCCTGTTGACAGACTTAGGGTATCCCAGCAGCCACCCTCTTGACCCAGGGCAGTACTACCTCCTCAAGGCACTTGATGTTGGCCTCCATGTTGAGTTAGGCCCTCACCAACAAATTTGGGAGTTCTTCTCTAATCAGAATGATCAGAGTGAGTTTTCTGAGCTGCTGTATTTTTGAAATTACCATTAGACTCATCCAACTCTTTCCAAATTTTCTGGACTGTCCTCTTTTTGACACCAAAACACTAAAATGTTCGTATTGGAGCTACCAGCATGAATGCCAAGTAGTACAACATGACATTTCCAAATTTCTGGCAGAGTGAATTGCATCATGGTGCTCTTTTCTCACAGATGTTGCCCAACTGACCCTACTAAACTGTGCAGTCGACAAAGCAAAAAACAATGTACATGCACAAAATTAAAAATGGCCACAATTTACCCATCGAACCCTCTGTGTGTGTGTGTGTGCGCGCATGTCTTAATATTTGAAATCTGAAAAGTGAAAGTTGCTAAGATATTTATATTTTATAATTGTATGTTTAAGCTCTACACAATATTGAGCACTATCACTGAAAGCATTGTTTAACAGCAAATTTTCATTCATATATATATATATATATATATATATATATATATGGTGTGGCAGAAATACCTCCCACACTTTAAACTGTCACCTGTGTGGTGCTAGTGAACTTAGGCAAGTGACAATGGTGTCTTCATCTAGTTAATGTCTTACAGTTTTTTTTTTCAGATACCATCAGTTACCCTAATGGCTTGGACCAGTGCACACCATGTGTTGAAACATTTTTTTAAGACTAGTGAATCTGTAACTGCAACACAGGGAGTTTTTCCTGCTCATTGCATGTTATGTCAAAATGATTCTGTTCTGAATAGAAAATCAATACCACTCTACGTGTTGTAAATTTCAGGGGCACAGGTTAAGAATTTAAAGAAAGCCAACTGGAAAACTTGAAAGTGCTTGAACTTCCAGGTGATGGAAAACTTTAGAAATCCATAACAAATAGATAATGTCAAAACGTTGATTAATAGAATTGACAATGGTGGGAAAAAATGATTATTATGTCAAGTACCTAAAGCTTTACTAAAATGGCATGATGAAACCAAAATGACAGAAAAGTATGAACTAAGTTTTCCTGAATTTTATAGAAAATGGATACATCAGAACAGTAACTTAAATATTTCCTACCAACTTAATAATAATAACAAATAAAAAGTTTTCCTGTTAACATAGATAATTGCATATCTGGCACCAGCATTCACATAAAATATCAAGATTTTAAATGATAATAGCAAGTAAGCCCTATTCAGAAGATGAGGGCAACAAAATCAGAGGTCAGAGCTGAGATAAAAATCAAACATTTTTCAATGTTCAATTTCAAATAGTTACATTTTGTGCATTTGTAAAATTAGCATAACAATCTTCCTCCTGTTTATTAACCTTCATTTGTCTTAACAATATTAAATAAGCCAAAGTCAAAGTTAATCAATATCAAGTGACCATCTGAGAATACCACTGTAGTTAACTTGTAATCTTATTCTAGTTTAATAAAATTATTTCCAAGCAATATCATCATCATGAACACATAACAGCATAAAGTTTCAATACCGATGTCACTTAGTACAGAAAATGTGCTAGAAGTGTCATCAATGAATTTTATAAAAAACAATAATAAAATAAATACAACTATGCAGTAATGGTAATACTAACCATTGCCTTATAAGGAAACATTTGGCATTCATTGACTGAGCAGCCAATACTGCTTCCTATCGAAATTTATAAAATCTATCTCTTGAAACAATTTTTCAGGAAAATGTTTCTCAAGTTCAATAACTGTTATTGCTCTTTCCAGTATTGATGGGGAGCTTCCTTCCTAACCTTTTGTTTGAAATAGAGTGGAACATCTGGCTATTAAAAAACTAATACTGTTAACCAGATGACTTGAGATTATCTTGACATTAAAGGAGTAAAGTGCTTTTTTTGACAAAAGATCTTTCAATTTGTTTTGTATGAATGAATGAATTAAATGTTCGATACTAAACAAAAAATTGAGGCTTATCAAAAAAGTAAGATTTTTGCAAAAACCAATAAAGTAGAAGAGGAATTTTCTCATGGAAAATTTATTTCAGCAGGAAAAATTTGTGGCTAAAAATACATTTGCCAAATCAACATGGCACCATTTTAAACATGGCACCCTTTTCCCATATATCTAATGTGTAATAATTTTGAAAAATTAAAATTTCACTGAAATATGTTGAAAAAATTTTTTTCATCTAAAATCAAGAAAATATGAACAAAATGGTCAGAAATAAAAGATGGTATCCACTTTAAATGATGGCAGGAGGATATAGGTTAATGTGCAATTTCTAAAACTGAAACAGAAAACAAAACTTAGCATATTTGGTTAAATGAAAAAAAATACTAACAGCAATGAGGAAGTTGGATTGAAGAAGAAAAATTATATATATATATAACTTATACCCAAATTTATTACATACTGTCGATATAGAGAACACATGGATAAAAACAATTTCTTTCATTTATTTTCTACCCATTCTGAAGGATTTTCCATCTCTAAACTTAGACTCTTAAGATAAACAATATAAAATGTTAAACGATTTTTTTTAAAAGTCACTCATTTTCTTTCTCTTTTTTAGTCTCAATCAACAACAGCTTGGGAAAAATAATATGAGATTTAATTATTTTAAACACACACAAATGCATAGACACACAACAGATTTTCTTATGATGAAACCTTTAGAAGTGAAATGTATTATCGGATATTATTTTTTAAAACCCTTTCATGAATATTTTTCAAAATGTCAATAACTTATAACTGTTAGGTCCTAACAGTTAGGACTACATACCCAAATTTATTATATATATATATATATATATATATATATATATATAAAAAATGATAAACATGTACGCCAGTATATCTATATAAATTTTATATGGAATGATAACACACTTATACCTTCAGGAAAAATCAATGAGAATGGTCAATTTCTGGATACACCCAAATGTTTTTGCATGTGAGATCCCCCAAATTACAAACAAGCATAACTCATATTTGCCCTTGTCGATAGGCAAACAGTGCTCAACAATATCATTGATGTTACAGACAATCGAGCTTGATAGCAAAGACCAGATTTAATGAAGAAGTAATAAAATCTTTTCAACTAAATACAGATGAGACTTGTTCGTAAGGACCAAAGTGCAACGTAGCAAGAAACCCCAGGTAAGTTGATTAAAATTACAACAGCTATTAATGTGAGTGACTGTGGTTAATGCCTAACGAGACCTATTTACAAGCAGATTTGATTTGCTGGAACAGATTAGAAATATGCCCAAATACACAACATGATAAGACCTGTTTGGCATCACCAGCCATACCTTTCCTCATTCAACTATATTTGAAAGTTGTGTGTGTGTGTGTGTGTGTGTGTGTGTGTGTGTGTGTGTGTGTGTGTGTGTGTGTGTGTGTGATTTAAACAAGTTTTGTTAAATTCAACTGACAAGGTCTGTTTCATCCTTTATTATACACTTCCTATTTTCAAATAGGTTGTTGAACATCCAAATAAATATGCTAGACAAAATTTCATTGGCTACTTCTTGACATTTTTCGGAGCGCAACAATTCAAATTTAATTTAAATACAGTGGAGGGAAAATAAGTATTTAATCCCTGTTGATTTTCTGAGTTTGCCACCTTACAAAAATGGGAACGATCTATAATTTTCAGGGTAGGTCCATCTTGAAAGTGAGAGATAGAATATTTTTAAAAAATCTAGAAAATCACATTATATTAATTTTTGAACATTTATTTCATTTTTATTGAAAAAAAAAAATATTTCACCCCCCTACCAACCAGCAATAATTTAGGCCCCACAGACTGGTTATGTGACCAGGAGGCATATAGGCTAGTCCTATTACTCAATTATTACTCCTAATTAAATACTCATTACCTGTATAAAAGACACTAGTTCACAGAATCTTTCAATGAATAAGAATCTAATCTCTTCTCAATGGACAAAACAAAAGAATTGTCTAAGGACATCCTGGACAAAATCGTATACCTGAACAAGACTGGAATGGGCTACAAGATGATGGGCAAGCAGCTAGGTGAGAAGGAGTCAACTGTTGGTGTGATAAGAAAATGGAAGAAATATCAATTGACTATCAATCTCCCTTGGCCTGGAGCTCCACGCAAGATCTCCCAACATGGATTGAACCTGATGATGAGAAATATGAGGAAATAACCCAGAACAGCACAGCAAGAGCTTGTTGATGATCTCAAGGCAGCTGAGATCAGGAGGCACCAAGATGACCATTAGTAACACATACGTCGTAGTAGACTAAGATCATGTAGTGCCCGCAAGGTCCCTCTACTCAAGAAGGCACATGTACACGCTCATCAGAAGTATGCAAATGAGCACCAGGAAAACTTAGGGGAGGGTTGGGAGAAAGCACTGTGGTCAGATGAGACTAAAATTGAGTGTTTTGACATCAACTCGACGTGTTTGGAAGAAAGAAAAAAAAAAGAAGCTGACTTGGACCCCAAGAACACCATCCCAACCATTAAGCATGGTGGTGGATACATTATGCTTTGGGGTTGTTTCTCTGCTAAGGGGACAGGACGACTACACTAGGTCGAGGGAAAGATGGATGGCGCCAAGTACAGGGAAATCTTGAGTGAAAACCTCCTTGCCTCAGCCAGGACACTGAAGGTGGGCCATGGATAGGTGTTCCAACACGACAATACCGAGTTATATTTTGCTATGGGTGAAATACTTATTTTTTTCAATAAAAAAACAAATAAATGTTAAAAAATTAATGTGATTTTCTAGAATATTTTTTATATTCTCTCACTTTCAAGACAGACCAACCCTGAAAATTATAGACTGTTCCTAATTTTGTAAGGTGGCAAACACATAAAATCAACAGGGAATGAAATACTTATTTTCCCCAACATATATGCATTTTGTATAAGTGATTTGTCCACCACACTGACAATACCCAGTTCTTGATAATGACAAACTGTGGAAAGGACAAGAACAAAAATGTGGACAGTTTATCCACAATTTTGATGTGCAACAGTTTATTTGAAAATGGCTGGTGGACAAAAAAATTGTTGGTTGAATTCAACAAAACCTGTTTGGATAAATTCTTGCTGCAAAATAGGCATTATTGTAGTGTGTGTGTGTGTGTATATATATATATATATATATATATATATATATATATATATATATATATATATGCACATCTATTTTGATTGTGTATTCATGCAAAGACAAGAAGCTTAACTCGTGCGTGTGTGTGTAATTTTTTAATATAGGAAAAAACAATTTACTCACTACAAAGATGCAAAACAAAGTTGGATCTTTGTAGTGAATAAATTGTTTTTGCCTATATGAAAAATTACAATAAATAATTATTGCTCTACTCTCAGTAGTGAGCCCTCTTTTGAATTAATGCTGTGAACATTAGAATTTATATATTATTTTTGTTCTCATTACATTCGTGTGTGTGTATATATATATATATATATATATATATATATATATATATATATATATATATATATATATATATTATTATTATTATTCAGACTATTGTCCTCATCTTTATTGCCATATTTATGACATTTTGGATGTTGTATGCTCTGGCCTGCTTCAGGTGATTGGAATTTCAAACTGAATTTGAAATTCCAATCACCTTAAGCAGATCCAACTGTACAACAGCAAAAAATTGTGAATATGGCAATAAAAATGAGGGCAACAGTTTAAATAATGTAAATATTTACAATACCTCATCTCCGAAATATAGACAGACACACACATTTTTTTTAACTCTGCATTTTTACATATAAAACTGTGTGTGTGTGTGTGTGTGGTGTGCAGATGTAAAATTTAGATGCTCCTGTCTGCATAAAAATATTTCCTAAATTTAAAAAAAAAAAGAGGAATTAACTGTAAAAGAAAGTGAAAGTGAAAATAAACAAATATGCATGTCTATATGCTGCAATATGAATTGACAATTCTGCCAAGACTTTCCAAAGAAGCACATGCATCTCAAATAGAAAAGAGGATATTTCTATCACAAGTACGTGTACACATGCTCAAATAAAACTATATTAAATATAGAAAAATCAAAGATATACATGTATGTTTTGGCATGGTGTTATAAGACACACAATCCCATTCATCAACAAATACGAATTTTCACATGTACAGATGTGTATTCCTATCCCATCATCAAAGAAACGCCAACAGCTGTTGCAATATGAGAACCCCAACCTGAAGATGTGATTGATTCCATACAAAATACAAAAGCAAGAGGGTGCCAGGGAAAGATGAACTAAACAACATGTCCAATCAAGTTATTTATTTTAAATAAATGATTTTAGAAGATATGATTGAAAGTAAAACATTAGGATGTTGGATGGTCAATGAGTTAAAAATTTAGCTACAAACACAAATTGCATGTCTACATGTAACATTTATAAACATATGTGTACAAACAAGAGGCTGTGAAAACATTCTTGGTCTGACCCATTTCCCAAAACCTGATGTAATAAGCAAACATCAGAATATATATATATATATATATATATATATATATATATATATATATATATATATATATATATATATTTTAATGTTAGATGTTACTGGCTGGTTATCTAGCGTGATCAAGAATCTGAACAAGGCCAGCATGCTCAAACCCTCAATCATGATGGCATCATTCTAGCACAGACATCAATGACCCCCAAGGGTTCCATCTACCCAATTTCACTCACAAGTCTTGAGTCAACCTGTGGCATGGTTTTTCAGGCACTTTTAAAAAGTGCCACATGCTGGGATCGTCTCCTCAGGACAGATAGCATCAAGAAGTCACCTTTCTGACCAATTGACCATCATGCGATTTGAACCCGGGTCTCATGGTGAGAAAATGAATGTTTTAACTACTTGGCGACATGCTCATATATAGGAAAAATATATGTATATTTTTCCCCTCACAGGTAGCACAAATTCATGCACAATGCAACTGCTAGGTGCTGATTGAACAGAGTTTTCAATAAGCACCTGACAATTGCATTTGTGCAACCAGTGAAGAAGAAAATGTATATTTATTATAAATTATAAATTCTAGCTCTATTATTATTCATCAAGCACTATTTTATTAGCACCTGAACACAATGTGTAATAGATATATATATATACATACATACATACATACATATCTACACACACTATTTACATTATCTGTATCACATATATACACATACACTATTATTAACAAGCTTTAAAATATCAATACCGATTAGGGAATAAATGTATGTATGTATATTTGTGTGTGTGTGTGTGTATATATATATATATATATATATATATATATATATATATATATATATATATATATATATATAGTGTGTGTGTGTGAGAGAGCATGAGTGAGATAGAGAGCAATCAATTACATGTCAAGGTTTAGTGCATCAATAATAATTGTGGCTACCTTGGTTTCACTGGAGATTTACAAGCAGCATTGGCAACAGCCATTTTGAAGAGACTCAAAAAATAAAAATAAATCAAAATTCAACAACAAACTGATTTTAGAAGAGATGAAAACAAAGCGTTCAAAGCAGATGAAGATTAGAAAGGAAAACTATCAAATCACAGTGTAGATCCTCTTTTGCTAATACCTGTGAACAATATTCAAGAGAATGAATCTTTCAATTTGGTACCCTCATTCTTTGTCAGAAGTTGAATTAAAAATACAGTGAAAAATAAAAATTTCTACATCTTTTAATTATTAAAATCAAAGAGAAACTCTCTTTTATTATAGCTTTCCGTGAGAGGTTAAGAAATTTTTTATTTTTAATCATTGTACCCTGCAAGCAAAATACAAGAGGTTACTAGGAATGGAACATAATGAAAAGAAAGAATAAAAGATTCAGGAAGACAAAAGATGGTGATTGACGTTGAATTTAAATTTTGGATGATTGTAGGTGGCAGAAGAGAGTTCCAGAGATGAGAAGTTTGAAAAAAGAAACTGCTAAAATAGAATCTCCAGTTGAATCTCGCTATTTCATCAGTAAAATGACAAAACAGAGTAGCAGTTATTTTATAAGATAACATCCAAATCAAATTTGACAGAAACAAAAATTTATTTGCAAATGTTACATTCATAAACAGGTCATTGAAATGTCTTGACCAATTGTAGCATAAACTGCTATCTGCCCAAATTCACTGTGGATGTACATTGCCTGCTGTTGAAATATATATATATATATATATATATATATATATATATATATATATATATATCCTGAGCTGGATCCTGTTCTCTCCAGACTACAACAAATGCTTTGCTGCTTCCCTCAAATCCTCTTCCATAGTTCATGTTTTTAAGAACTCTGGTGAACCCACTGACCTCTCAAATTATCAGCCTCAAATTATCTTACCTCCTATCAGCAAAGTATTATAGAACCTAAACAATGATGAACTGTTAAGCATCTTACTTGCATGACCTCCTTTTGAACAAACAATATGGCTTCCATTTCAACAGGTTTACTGCCAACGTGTTAACGCCATCTCTAAAGTTATCTATCAAGCTTTAGATAAGAATGGCAAAGCTCAGTCGGTGCCTCTAGATATCTCGAAGATGTTCAACAGGGTTTGGCATCCTGGCCTTCTACACAAGCTTGAGGGCATGGTGTCATGGGACATATATTTGGCTTAATCCAATCGTTCCTAATCAATCGAATAATGAAGTTCATATTGCATGGGCATGCTTCCAGATCATTTTATACTAACGTGGGGAGGGGTCTCCCAGGGTTCTATCCTTGGACCTACTCCATTTCTGATCATCAATGATCACTCTGATGTAATCAGTTCCCAACTAGGTATTTATGCAGATGGCACTACCATTTACTCCTGCCTTACTAGCACATCCAACTGATCCGAAAAAGTAAACTTGTCAACTACTCTTGGAAAGGATCTCCAATCAGTGGTTAAAATTGGACAAGAAATGATTTGCAAATTTCAATGCCTCCAAAACAAAACTACTTTCGTTTAATCACCACAGAGAACCTTTTCAGCCTACTATCAGGATGGCTGATACTGAACACCAGGAGAGCAACGCTCTATACCTTCTTGGCCTCATGTTTGCCACTAACATTAAGTGGAGCAACTTCATTGCTACATCTGCTGCAAAGAAGGTTGGTTCATTATGTTGTACCAAGAAACTTTTCTCGGCAGAATCCATCTTGCACGTTTATAAATCTACTATTCATTTGTATAATGAATACCATATCTGGTCAGGTGCTCCTACTGTGCATCTCAAGATTCTAGATAAAATCCAGAGAAGTGTTTGCAATACAATTGATCTTGACCAGGCATCTCATCTCCAGTCACTTTCTCACTGTCTATTCTACAAATATTTTCATGGTAACTGCTTGGATGAGCTTCTTTTCTTCTTTTTTTTTTGGTGCCCAGACTATAGGAATTTAAGCATGCTACTATATTGGTAACTAGGTCTCACCATTTTACTGTTGAACTAGTTAAATGCAACCATTTTTACTCAAACAGTTATTTTCCTCACATTTCCCACTTGCAGAACTTCTTGCTTCCCTGATAACTACAATCTTCAAAAATTAAAATGCAACGTCAATCGCCATCTGTCTTCTTGAAGCCTGTCCCTTTTTGCCCTTTCCTCAATCCTAACCATTTTCAATCTTCTCATTCACTTTCACACCCTGTAACTCCCCACCCCGTTCTAGTGGCACTATCACTTTGCTTGGGTGTGAGACGATAACAAAAAACAATGTACTTAATACACATATAAAAAGATAAAGAATTAATATGTAGAGCTTTTAAGTGCAGAATTTTTTTTTTTTTTAAATATAGCGTTCATAAATTTTTTTATTTAAAAAAAAAAAAAAGTGTCAGGAAATTAATTGACCGAAATTGCCTGAAGATACTGAAAGGGTGAAACCAAGGTAGCAGAATCAGCTGATTTCCTAATTATCCCTCTCTCTATCTCTAAAATATATATATATATATATATATATATATATATATACCAAATTTTAATTGGTAGGTATTATTCCAAAGAGGACTTCTTGTTCATGTGAGCTCAATGTATGATGCAGAGTAATGTATGTATGTGTGTGTGTGTGTGTGTGTGTGCGTATAAAGTGCTCAATAACAGGGATAGAGTGTATGTAAGTATAAAATATAGAAGTGGACAACACCTTGTGGCAACAGTCTATTTCATGCTTGAATGCAATCTTCAGGTCATGAAGATTGTGTTCAAGCCTGAAACAGACTATCACTACTAGTTGATGAATTCAGTGTGTGTGTATATGAAACTTACATTGCTTGCTGTCAATGTATATATACATTTTTAGAACACAGTGAATTTTCAGTCATTATTATTTTTGTTATAATCTAATTAGTGTTTAATGCTATTTCCAAAGCTGTGTAGACATATAGTAGTATACAATATGAAATGTTTTGTAACTTATTTTTATTATAATGCGTTATTTAGATTAGTACTGCAGATTACCTGATAGAAACCAAAAATTGTTGCAACCACGAGAAATTACCATCAGTCTTTATAGTCATTTATTTCTAGTAAAAGCTAATTTCCTATTTTTCCCAAAACAGGCCAACACAGCCAGGAAACAATGCAGCAGTGAAGGTGTAAAACAATTCTAAACAAAAAAATACAAACTCTTTTTTTTTTCATGTTAAATAGACAACTTCCTTTACCAAAAACTACCATTTCCCTGGTTGATTTTAATTTCACTAGATAACACACAAGAATTAAATATAAATAAAATAAAGAATCTTTGAAAACTGAACAGAAAACTGACTCGGACACAATTAGAGCAAGTAAGGTGAAAAAGCTACCTGTTTCTGGTGAGGGTCAGGTTTCTGTGTTCACTTCCACAGGCAATACAAAATGCAACTATAAACAAACCTTTACAGATATTTTAAGAACTACTCATTTCATTGTTGCCTTGAATTGTGCTTTTTTTCCTTGATTTTAATGCTGACCTCTGTACATTTTGTTGAGTCATTCCGCAAAGAGAGAATGACCTTTAGACCAAAATCAGTAAATACCTAAAATGTGTTATAAACAGCAGGAACTTACAAAAAGTGGTATGTGGGCGATGGAAGGTCATAAGTTGTCATCGTCCAGCTCTTGAACCCCCACCATATCCTACCAATAAGCCTCTTACCCACTGACTCATCATACATCTGTTACATAATACTAAATATTGAAAGAAAAAAAATGCATTTCTCTTGGCTGTGTTCTTCCTAGCTGACAATGGTAAAAAAAAAAAAAAAGTCAAAAATTGGTGAAAAGACAAAAGCAAATATCATAATTTGTTTTGTTTTTTTTTAGGGGGAGGGTAGGCTTTAGATTTCATGTCTAGTTAGGTTACTGCTTTGTGACAAAAAATGCACTGATAAAAATAAAAAATAATTTTTTAAAAAAATCCTGCTCAGATATAACAAGAGCAGAGAAAAAAAAATGTTTCACTGTAAATAAGAATGGATCAATAAGTTTGTAACCATAACACTGTTATTAACTGAATCTGAAATTTTCACTGTTTGATCTCTGATTAGCTTTCATTGCTGAATTAAGCTCATTGACAAGGAAGTAGATTATACGAGGAAAAAAAAAAATTCTAAAACAAATGCTTTTGTTTTCATCATGTGGCTGTAGACTTATAGATTTACCTACATATTCGTCACTGAATTACATGCATTGATAAAGGAGATTGTGCTGAAAAATATATTCTTTTTTATCAAGTTTTATATATATATATATATATATATATATATATATATAAATAAAAGGGAACATAGAAGTCAACACTCAGGGGCGACAGTATGTTTCATGCTAGATGCAATCGGTGGACTGACGATTGCGTCTAGCATGAAACAGACTGTCACCTCTAAGTGTTGACTTCTATGTTCACTTTTATATTTACACACACTATCTCTGATATTGAGCACTTTATCCCATAAATATAGCACATATTAAAACTCTGTGTGTGTGTGTGTGTGTGTGTGTGTGTGTATGTATGTATTAATTTATTTTAAGTATGTGAATTGTAATTCCAACTATTGTACCAATCTCAATGAAACCTTTTCTTTATTTCTGATCTGTGCTATTTATGTAAACATACATGACCCTCCGCCATGCTTTCAACTAAGTAGTCAATTATTTCTCCATGATTCATTCCATTTCTATTCCCATTGGTGTGCACTAAAAACTGGTAATGTGTCACTGCATCTCCACAAGATAACAAAGATGAAAAGCAAATGCCATATCCAGAAATGAGAATGTGATCCCCATTTTCAATATTATATTTAGATGTTTTATTCAGGTAGGTGACACTTCGGGTCACTTTTATGTAAATCTCATAGATCAGCTCTTCACCATATCAGCTCTTCACCGTACAAACTCTTCACCCATCTATATGTGTGGCTTGTAATATGAATGGGTGACATTGGAACCATGTAACAAACAAGTCCACCTCCTGCCAGAACCTGACTCCACCAATCCTAGACACGATCATTAATATATAGACCAGCACCCAGAAATAATCAAATGTCAAACTTGTTGTTGCCTAGTCTTAAAAAACAAAAACTTATCCACCCATTTACTTCTCCATTCCCCTTCAGTCAAAGTAGATATCTCTTAGAAGACCAAACTTCAAAAAGAACCATCCACTGGCTAGAAAACAGAAACACTTGAGATCAACATAAACCACATCTTCCTCTTCTATGTGTCACATTTACACACTGCTGTAGAATATCAGTCTGAGAGGTTATAAAATCCAATTGAAATTAAAGAAATACCAGTCAATAATTAAAAATATCACTATTACTCTGAGTATCTAAACAAATATGGGGGAAGGATCCAGTGTTTAGGGAACATTTTGAGTTGTTGTAACTGCTTGGGCAGCTGTTTCAAACAAGCAGGCTGAGAAAAAAAGAGAAGTTCAAATCTTACTAGACACATTTTTTTTATTTTCAATCTGGACTGCTTACAAATGACTATAGAATAACAAAACTGATGAAAGAAACATAGGTAAATAATTACATTGAAATTTATTTAACCTATTGGAATTGCAGAAACCAAATTTTGTCCATTTTCATATTAAGTTATTTATTCTCAACTACAATTAAATAAAATCATATTTCATTTTGATTGCAACAGACATTTCTTCACTCACTACAGTATGGTTTTCTGAATAGGTAGGAGAGGAGCTCTATAACAAATGAAATAAGAGGCTAGGGTGGTTCCATTTTTATGTTGATATAGATACTTCTTTATTCAAAATCATGAAATACTGCAACTAATTTCTAGGTTTCTGAAAGCCAAATTTATCAAAATTTTTAAAAACATTTTTCTTTATTTATTCTCAATTACAAAACAAGAAAACATTTTCTTTCCTGCATTCACTGTCATGTAGGGTTTTACTTTATGACAAGGAATTATGATATTAAAAAACAACAAAAAAAACAAAGAGGGCCTACAAGAGTTCCATTGTACTTAATTGAAGCAGTACCTATCTTAAAATTAATCATGTTAACCTGAATTTCTGGTGGCTTAATTTGACCATTTTTTACATAAGTTTAATCTCTGACCAAGAAGAAGAGGAGGAGGTGTTGCTGATTCTAGTATAGTTATGAATGGGGCACAAAACTGCATCTCTCCTATAATACCTGTGGGTATGTGCATAGTGTAACAGTTATTAACACAGAAATTGAAATTGGTGTATTGAGTTCAAATTCCAGCCAATGCCATTCACATTCACACAAATACCCTTGGTAAAAGCATGAATCCCTCTATTCTCCCTAACCACCATCTATGGGTTCAATAGCAAAGCAAGCCATGCTCTCTAGCCTTGGTTGGCAACTAGTCTAAGGGAAGGATAATTCTGAATTCAAAACCCACTGAATATGGAGGCCTGTAACTCTGCTCTATAAACCCCACTTGCTACTGAAACCCCAGCAGCAGTATAATGAACTATGACCTTATACTTCATGAAGAGTCTACAGGACTAACCTGTAATAGCTGGTGAGTCCTCAAACAAATAACCAAAACATTTTCAGATAAAGGCACCGAAAATGACTATCCTTAGATGCTGAGAATCTTTGCCAAGCCACTGATCAGAACTGCAAAATAAATTCTTTTGATTATGCTATTGTTTTCTGCATTCTCTACAAGGTACTGACATGTGTAAGGGTTAATAATGCAAAAAAGAAAAATCACATTTAACTTTCTGTTGAGACAACTTATGCTTTGCACTAATACTCTAAAACATCACGAATCCACTTTTCCCTATACTCTGTCTCATCACCTGATATATTAATAAAAATATCTTATCAATACAAAATTTTCACCTGTGAGGAGAGTGGGGGAGGGAACAATTCTGTAAACCACTCTCCCATAACTACATTACCTGGACAGACAACAGCAACAAAAATTATTACTTCTATAATCAACATTGAAAAAGAACAATCAAAATAACTAGTGAATTAGAAGGTAGTTACTTGGTAGCTGGTTTAGAGTCTTTTTCTATGTACTGTATCCCTTCAAGATGTAGGTGATCATGGCTCTCCACAATTTCCTATCCTTTTTACCTTTATCACTATTTGTTTTTTGTTTTTTTACTATTCCTCCTAATCCTTGTTCTGCTATCCATTTACATAAGCAGGTTACTAGCAGTTTTCCTCTCTTGCCTTCAACAAGTCTTGTGAGTGTCAAATTTTCTAAGCCCTCTTTCCTCACTATGCATCCTAGAAATTTCAAGTGTCTCTTTTTGATTCTAAGTATAAATGTCCTTATACTGGTTTAGAGTAATAGTTAGTAAATGAATCCCACAAGGTGTTAAACATCCCTCACCTTGCATAGTTCATTACCCCTCAAAATATCAAAGGAAAGGGACTTATCATGAGAGTGGTCCTCTCATGAAGAGGAGATCATGAAACATTTTGACTTGTGTAAACTGAACCTATCAATACAAAAATTTAAAATTAACTCAACCTTTAAACTACACCTGAAATATCCCCCATTAAACAAATCATGGCATTAAATAACCCTAAAAGAGATAAAATGTCATTAAAAAATATGTAGCAAATTCAGTGGTCATAGATTGTTCCATGCTTGTGACCAAATTCTGTTGAGCTTAGTAAATATCTGAAGTTCTTATGTGTCATCTCCCTTCAATCGTAGGTCTCCACAACTTCCTGTTTTTTATTTCTCTAAGTGACTTTTGACCATTTACCATTTTATTTTTGTCATCCATTTACACAAACTCATTAATTTGTTTACTTGCTGTTTCTTTTGCTCTCAATATTTTGTGAGTGTTAAATTCTCTAGGCCCTCTTTCCTTTTTGTGTCCCAGAAATTTCAGCTCTTTCTGATTCTTAGTATAAGTTACCTCATAGTTCCTATTTTCATTTGAACTTCTTTATTGCTCACATGTTCTGTCTATGATATTCTCAGCATTCATCAGTAGAACTACATCTGTCAGTTCACATCTCTTCAGCCATGAGGTGATTGCCCATCATTCACTAACCATATAAGAGATATTATATAGCAGTTCAGCACACTTTTCTTTGTTTTTCATTTTTAATATCTCTCAATATTTTGCTTAGTTTCAGGAAGGCACTTTTCCTATTTTTATGTGCTTTTAGGTTTCGTTGTCAAATTTTCTGTCATCTGTAACTACACTACTCAGATATTTCAATTTCTGTACCTGTCTGATTTTGACATTCACAATTTGGAAAGTCTCTTTTGCTGACAACCATGCAGTATATCTTCTCACAGCTAATAGTCTTTTGTCCCGGCTTTCCTTCAGTGTTTTCTAATAGTTCTTTCACTTTCCTTTCTGAATCGGCTATCAATACATTGTTATCTGCATATCTTATGTTGTTTAGATATGTCTGCCGATGATACTTCCTTGTAGGACTTCTAGTTCTTTTGGAATCATCTCACTGTATATGTTAAATAAATCCAATGAAAAAATGCATCCTTGTCTTAAACCTCATTCTATTTTTTGCATATTCACTATCTACATGCACGTTGTTTATTCCCAATTGAGGTTTACTGAAATAAGAGGCTGTGGTGGTCACAGCCTATCTGAAGAGGAAAGTTCTGCTTCAATGCATACTGTAGTACATATCTCTTGAAACTATTTTCTCTTTTAATATTTATAAAATTTAATACTGTACAGGTGAAAAGTATAGGTAACAATCATGATTAAATTCACTACAGTAATAAGATTAACCTAAGATCAATACATGGTAAGGCTCACTTATTTACAAAACTTAACGAACCCTGTTGTAGTGTCATAATGAGTAAGAATCAATCTCAAAATACTTGCTAACTGGCCTATAAAACAAACTTGCTAATCATCACATTACAAGAAGTGACTCAATAAAGTTCTTGCCTTGTTACATTAACAAATGTCTTTAAATACTTGTTTTTAAGAGTTGTCAAAGGTCAATTTCTGTACAGCTTAACAGGTTAAATTTAAATAGAACTTTCAAAAAACACAGAAATTAGCAAATTAATGATTTTAGTCAATTGTTTTTCAAGTTGACATCAATATAAAAAAAAAAAGATATGAAAAGCAGTTTCTATACAAAAAAAAAGTGTAACTACTAAGTTTAGGTTCACATGGTCAGATGAGTAGTGGGATAATTGTGTTGTACCAACAGAGCAGATCTGCCCACCTATGTTGGAAAACAGCATTAAATTTTTTTTTAAATTCTAGGTTCAAAAATACTAACACTAGTGATATACTCACAACTATCTCACCCAGCAAGTAGAAACTGACCATTAACACCAATGACAGATCCACAACTATATCACCAACCAAGTAGGCTTAAAATATTTATTCACTAAGCTTAGATTAGTGTGACACAAGAAACACAAATATAAATCTTTAAATGAGGATCAAATTGAAAAATAACTCCTGCAAGATATGAGCCTATTAAACAATGTTTAGCCTATAAAAAAAGCTAATCTAAAATGGCCGCTTTGTATAGCATATGAAAGGATTCAAGTATCAATGGCCACAATACATTCTTTAATTTTGTAGTAATTCATTATCATTCCTACACTTGTTCACAATCAAAGTCTGTCATTCTTTTTGTTGCTTTTGTTGTTACTACATTCTATAGTTTTCATTATGTTTACAAACAGCCAAGAAAGAAGTTGCATATCTTTTTCTTACTCCTTTCTTTTTCCAAATAATATCCACCAATACTGTAAAACAATATTGTCACCATTATGTATTTTCCAATATTGGGGCACAGTATCTGGAAAAATAAAACAAAGAATTAAAACTTTTCTATACAGACTGGACACCCCAAAAAGGGTGCAGAATAGATCAACCAAAAATGAAGTCATCAGTCTGAACAACTCTTGGAATGTGAAACGTCAATTTCTTTACCATTCTATTTTGAATAAACTTTCAAATACAAATACAAAATTTTAAAAAATTAATTGAAATCTTACACAATTTTTCTTTTATTTCCCCAGAATAGATGTCAGTGAAAAGTATAAAAAGTTTATAAATTAAAAAAAAAAAAAAAAAACTGATATGCCTAAAGCTAAAGAAAAACAAAATTTTTACTGTTTATCTTTCTGTAAGGAATTTTTAATACAGTAACCTAGAAGCAATATTTGAGAAAGCCAGAGTGAAAATGGTGGTTGTGTAAAATTACATTTTTTTTCTTTTTAAATAAAATGTCAAAATGATAAAAGTTCTGAGAATGAAATGTGGCAGTACATAAATCTTAGTGTTTAAAAAATGTATTTTTAATTAAAAGCTGAGAATATATGGTAATTACATTTTTTATTTTTAAATCAGTGTTCAAGTCAGTGTAAAAAAAAAAAACAGAAGTTGATTTTCTAGGAAGGCACTTGAAAGATGCAAGTAACACAACAGTCTTCCTAACCCTCATTTATTTATGGTCAGCATGAAATGTAGAATTTTGTTTTTTATTTGAGTTTAAACATTAACCTGAAGCATCAGTAGAAAAGACAACTATCCCAACCACAAGCCAAATGACTTTTGGTACCTTATTCAATATTGATGTAACTTCACATAGTTTAACTCTTGTTTCAAGTATATTTTGCTGTAAAAAATTGTATTTTTGTTCCAATATTATGCCTCTTTGTTCATAGGCAACTTGTTTCATCTTTAAAGCAAAAATGAAATTTTACTTAAGTTATCAATATTTGCTTCAGATGAATACAAATGAATTAAAAGAGTTTCTGAAATCTGTGGTAGTTGCAAAGTCTAAGATATTTCTGTTTAAAGTCTAACACTGTAAAGGAATAAAAAAAAAAAATATAGTAAAAAAGAAAAATGTGAAACTGTTTATTCCTATGGTTCAACAAAAACTAGGAATAACATTAGTTTTGTGATTTATTTACACAAAAAAGATGCAGAGAACAAAATTTCCTATTGTGGGAAGCATTTTTTTTTTTTTTTAAATATCCATATTTATGCAGCAAATTCTCTTTCAAATAAGTCATTTAAAGTGTAAAACTTAAACTGCTACTTTTCATATTCACAGACAGCTTTCCAAAGGGTTTTAGTCAGACTGTATTATAAACTTTTTTTTGAATGCTGAGCACTTTCAATAAACTCTATTATTACCATTAAGTGTTTTTCTTATTTTTATTACTGAATATAGAGAGACACGAAGGTGAATAAGCATTAAAATGGAAACTGGAATCCTTAGGACAAGTGTAAATTCTGAGTGATTTCATTTGTGTTCACTTGAGACTAATACCTTTTGGAAAGGTATGAATTCATTTTTCCCTCCAGTTGCAGGTTAACCATGGAAGAGGTAATAGTAAACTAATTCCACTATCTTTCTCAAAGACAATTATGACAATGCAAATTACAGATATACATAAAAGGAAGTTATGAAGAGCCATAACCACCTACATTCTAACAGGATATGATGCTGACAACATAAACCTTAGCAAGTTCAAAGAATGTTTTGATCAAAATTGTGTTAAAAACATTACAGATAAAGACAAAGGTTTAGAATAGTGAAGATAATTTTAGGACATCAGAAAAGATTTTTTTTTAACATTTCACTCCAAGCAAGACAATAAAGCCACTAAGACACAAGAGGTTATTGGGTATAAGGAAATATGAGAAAAAGAAAAACATTATCAAGGAGAGAGAACAAATTAACAGGAATTAAGACAAAAGATAATAATTGATATTGATCTTCAAAAATGTAAATACAAAGTTAATTGGAAATAAAGGGACAGAAGAGAGTTTCACAAGCAAGAGAAAAAAACTGTTAACATAGAACTTATGGTTACATCGAGTCATTTCAACTAGAAAATGAAGAGACCTAACTGCCAATCTTGTATTGCACTTAAATTTGTAAAATTGGGGTACCAAAGCGGAAAGCTCATTGGAACAATTATCATGAAAGTATTTATAGAAAAGGTGAAGGGAAGTTACATTATAGCTGTGGGAAAGTGACTCAAAGCAAGATGCCAAATCACAACCAATAACATTGTCGATTCTGCTTTAGATTTTATCAAGAACCTTTACATATCAGAATCACCAAACCAGATGTGGTAGCAATATTCAATGCATAAATGAATAGTAGACTTATGTGTATGATAGATTATAAGAAAAAAAATTAATTAATAATTAATATTGTTAATATAAATTAATTAATGTTAATAGTTGTTGTATCCTTAAAGAAGGTTACGAACAGACAAAGGTGGTACTTGAGTGAAAGGAACAGTAACACGGGTGTAGATGAAAGAAAGAGAAGTTTATTGTAAAAGAGAATACACTACTGAAAGACAGGGAGTCAGTTAGCAAGCTAGTAATTCTCAAAGCAAGCTCCTGTGCTCACTATATATAGCTACTAATATAGTCAGTCCCCATATGCGATAGGGAGTGTGGGACATTACAACAATAGTAATATTGAGTGAAGCTCAAAGAAGAATCAAGCAATGGTAGGGATATTCTACAAAAATGCTTATGGCATGATATCACAATCCTGAATAATAGAATAGCTGAAGGTGTTAAAAATTTCAAGAGAAATAGTAAACTTAACAAAGGCAATAAAAAATAGAAAATGTTTCTAACTGTAAGAGGATAGTATGTAGCAGAAGCCAAAATCAAAATAAATGTCTTCAAAAGATAGTCACTAACCCCACTTCTATTCATCATAATAATAATACTGTGGAACAATATATTAAAGAAATACAGTCCAGATTACAAATTTACAAAGTTGTATGAAGAAAAGGTGAATCACTTCATGTAAAAAGATAAACTTAACATTTTTGTCAAGAATAAAAAGGAACCAAAAACTTTTATACATATGGTCAGAATTTTTAGGAATGGAATTTGGCTCTGAGGAAGATACAATGCAGATAATGAACAAAGAAAAAAAAGGAACAACAGAAGTAGTTGATCAAGCCATACAGAAAAATCCTCAGGATGTTAAATGAAAAAGATGGCTAGAAATACCTATTCATTCTGGAAGGAATTATCATCAAGCAGAAAAAGATTAAAGTTAGCAAATAATATCTCAAAAGAACAAGAAAAATAAAAGAAGCCAAACATGTCAGCAGAAACTTAAAGGAATACATTTCTGGGAAGTTTTTATTGTAAGGTACTCTGGGGCATTCTTCAGCTGGATAAAATAGAAATTCAAAACGCTGCACCACAGATCAATTTGAAAAAAAAAAGACTAAAAAAAAACAAACTTACCTATCAGGAACCAACAGACAAGGTGAATCAATTGAGAAACTGAGAAAGTATAGGGCGGGGGATTAAATACTGGTAGCCACAACTGATAGGTATTAAAGTATTGTGGGTAAGGGTTCTTTAACCTTGGTTGGCAACCAGTCTACCATAGAAAGAACTGGCAACCTATTGCAGGAAAAATCTGCCTCATTAGTCATGCATCAAAAGATACATGATCGCCCAAGTGTGTATCACATGTGGCACTTAACTGACTGGGTAAGGGTGGTGATTATAAAAGAATAATCAAGACAGAGCGGTGCAACTTTTTATGGTTGTAAGTATTCATGTAAATGTGTAGTTAACCTAAAGGAAGAAAGTATAGGAGGAAGTCAGACAGAATGTGAAGAAATAGAAGACAAAAACTAGATGTGGACAAAGATGGAAATTTGCTATGTTCCCACTAAGACCAAAGTTGAGAGAAACCTGAGTGAGTCTAAGCTTTATTCTTCTGTCTTCAAGAATAATGATGACAATTCATAAGGCACTCCAACCAAGATATGTATATTAAAAGTGGACTAATCATCATCAAGGATTCTGTCGTCTTCACAATCAAGGGATTTGTAACGTAAATCAGAAAGGAAAGACTACTTATGGTAACCAAAAACCTGTGCTACAATGAATAGAAGAATAAAGAGAAACTCGAGAAAGGCAAAAACAAGAAATCAAAAGTAGGAAGAAAAACAATTAAACTGATACTTCAGAAGACAAAGTGAAGGTATGGCAGAAAAATGGACATGAAAATGGCTATGTAGAGGAAATCTTTAAAAAAAAAAAAAGAAATTGAATTGCTCTTAATCAGAGCCCAAAAGAATGCTGTAAGAATCAAAATAAATAAAACACAAGAAAAAAAAAGCAAATATAGATTGTATAGAGATAAAGATGAAACAGTGAACAGCATAATCAGCAAATTTAGCAAATTAACCCAGAAAGAAAACAAGAACAGACATGACTGAGTGAGGAAAATGATCCACTGCCAACTGTGCTACATTTTGACAGCACAATGGTATGTACATAGTTCAGAACCTCTCACAGAGAATGGTACACAATAAAATCCATTGAGGGTTTTATATTCAAAATGATCACCCAGAAGATCAGATTCAGTCGTTATAAACAAGAAAACATGCCAAATCATAGATTTTGCTGCACCAGTAGAGCACAGAGGAAATCTAAGAAACAAATTGAAAAGATAGATAAATATCTCAACCTTGCCAGAGAACTGAGGAAGTTGTGGAATGTAAAAGTGACTGTTGTACCAGTTGTTATCTGAGCACAGGTACAGTCCCCAAGGGCTTAATAAAGTGGCTGCAGGAACCAGAAATTAGATAACAGTTGGAATCATCTAGGCCAGCTTTTTTCAAATTTTTTTGCTTTTTTTTGTTTTTACTGCTACCCACAGCAAGAACCACATTTTGCATTGTGACCCATTATACCTACATGTAATAAATCAAAAACAAATTTAGGTTCATTTATTTAGCATTGACAAATTATATTTCTTATGATCTGCACATATTTGAATTGCATGTATCTATATGAATAGAAAAGTATTACTTTTTAGAAAAACAAATTTAAAGGAAATTCTGACAAAGGTAACAAATAATCCACAAAGAGTTTGATGAACAAGACAAAGTCAATGAGGACACACACACACATAATAAATATATATATATATATATATATATGAAGAAATATAGTCTTAAAGTGTGCTATATTTATGGGATAAAGTGGGCAATATCAGAGATAGAGCGTGTGTAAATATAAAAGTGAACATAGAAGTCAACACTTAGAGGCGACAGTCCGTTTCATGCCAGATGCAATCGTCAGGTGATGGCCTGACGATTGCATCTAGAATGAAACAGATTGTCGCCTCTAAGTGTTAACTTCTATGTTCACTTATATATATATATATATATATATATATATATATATATATATATATATTACACACAGACACACACATATATAAACATAGACACACACAGACACACATATATAAATATAGACACACACACACACACACGTGTATATATATATATATATATATATATATATATATATATATATATATACACGCACACACATACATACATTTAAAAAAATAAAATATAATATGAGCTTACTTGATGAAAATCTAGCAATGAGTACTGTGCAACATTTAGAGTTGTTTATATTATGCACTTTGCTCTCGCTTGAATATTTTTTCTTTCTTTCTTTTTTTTTTATCATGTCCCATTTTATTTATCTCAGGGACCCACAGTTTCAAAAACCCTGACCTAGGCAATAGCATTATTGAAAAGAGCTACAATACTGAAGAGACATGCTGTCACTCTCTCTAGGTGTAAGCTAATGTGTATTACTGGGTGTGAAATACTCAATGGAGAAATAATAATAATGCAGATATAATAAACCTCTCATAATTTTACTCTTTTCTAATATTGAAAAATAACATTTCACTTCTTTAGAATTAATCATTAATCTGTTGTTAAAAACTTTCATTGGTTGTTTTAGTATCTGGTACTGTTATTTTTATGCTAATTTGCAATGAAAATGCTTATTTAACTTTCTCTAATAAGACAAGTGACAAAATTCATAACCTGTAACCTATTTAAATATGTTTATTAATAATACAATCAACAAGAATATAAGAGAATTCACCTATTATAGTTATTCTTTATAAAGTTTGTTTTTAGCCTGTGGAGTTACACGTAATAAAAAGAACACCTGTAGTTATGCATTTATTTTTCATCATATTTTTATATGGTTAGATTCATTGGAGAGTATATTTTTCTGAATGATAATTTATAACCAAAATATCTAGATATTTGGGAAGGAATATTTCTTTTTGAACAAAAAGGTCTATTTGTATTTTTGGTCCACTTTTTGGTAGGTAGATGGCATCATTGTTAATAATGTTTCTAATGTTTGAATGTTAAAAGTGCATCAGATACCATGTTTGTTTCAGTCTGAATTTCTCGGATGAGGAATTGTTATTTACATACAGACTATTGTGGGGAGGGCACAATAACTAAAATGTGATAACAGCAACAAGGTAAGGTCAATAGTCTGCATAAATAATGTCAACCCTGTTTTCTTCTCTTTATCTGTTTTTTTTTTGTTTGTTTTTTTTAAATAAAATTCAGTTAGGACTTTTTCTTTCCATCAGTCAATAAATTACAACACTGCACTAGCAATGTCTTCATTGAAACTATATCAGATCGTACACCTATGTTATCTGATATGGGGCTTTGTGAAACAAACAATATAAGTAAACAAAGATATTAGTTATCTTCTTGCACATCTAGATATTCTTTTTAATTAAATATTCTTAAATATATTAACAAGATTAATCATTCATTATTATTCAATATATTTTTAAAACTCAAAATCTGAATGCAGTTGATATCATGGCATAACTTAATGATTAAAAAGTAATGTTGATATATCAAATAAACATCAAGGCAAACTATTTTAAAAATGTTTTTAACCCCCCCACCACTACCAACTCAAGAAAAAAAAAGAAAAAAGTGCACCAATACCTAAGAGTCTGATGATGACCAAAAAACTTGATTTAAAATACTTAATCACCATCCCCAAATTTAGGTTATTTTTTATATATACTGCTAAATCAATTAATGTAAAATGTTTATTATTATCTGCCTAGCTATTTTCATCATCATGCTCATCTTATTTATCATACACATATTTCAGCCATTGTACTTTCCAGCCTTCTTCAGGTGCCTTGATACTCATACTTGATAACCTTCTCTGAATTTTGAAAAAAAATAAAAAAATAAAAAAAATAAAATATCTATAGGGGAAATTGTTCTCATTACACTTTCCCTGCTTAAAGGATATTTTTATATCTGTTAATAATCAACAGTTTTGTTCCCCTTTTATATCATTTGTTTGTTTCTTCCAATGGACTGAATAAATTGATTTATCTTTTTATAATTTATCAACCATTATATGGTTATTTAAAGCCCAAACATTTTTGGATTGTAAGAATTTCTTTGGAGATAATGATTTTCTGATAAAAGTCTTAATATTTAATACATAGCTCGGAGGATGGAATATTACTTTTTGTTAACTAAATTCTAGTGTTTTTATCAATTACTACCTTTGGCTGAATTGAAATCAGTACTTATTCAAATGTATCATCTTGTACTCAAGAAAACATGAACTGTAGAAGATTTTCTTCCAACCCCCCCCTATATAGAACATCATTATCTTTGGGTAAAATGGTCAATGATAATCGATTTCACCATGTTTTCTTGCATTACACAATTGTAAGCTATATGCCTTTTATCACAATTTCTTTTAAAAGTTTAAAAACCACAATTCAAAGAAAGTAATTGTGATACCATCATCCATCAAGAAATCTCCTGTACCAAACTTTGCAAACAACTTTTGATAAGTTTGATTATTTAAAGGACCTTCTCCATAAACTGCATATTCTGCACTTGAGCTTTACTTTTACCTTTAAGATAGAAATACTGAAAATGTTTATTTTCTTCCATATCTGTTAGAATCAAAGAAACAAAAGGTTTGATAATTTTTATAAAAATACAGACTGATATGACAGTTCTCAGAAAACACTACAAGTGATGTTTTTGAATGAAAGTGATTATTCCTAATGCCATCTCATGACAAAAACAGAAACTTTCATATTCACCCTGTTAATGGTCTAGTTATTGCCCTTGCCTTTTGGTTGTTGTTTAGCACCACCAGGTGGTGGCATCTATAAGATGATTCATGAGGATTAACATACCCAATACTTAATTTCAAAAGCATGATTGATAATCGTTGACCCTCTTTAATGACATATACAAATGATTATATATGCATATACATTTATAAATATATACACAGGAGCATTAATCTTATGAGGAAAAAAAAAAGACAAATTTTAATTATTTAGATATGAGTTTAATAGATACATGGAAATGTGGGTTGTCGCCATGGGAAACAATTAGTAAAGTTTGTTTGAATTTTGAGGTTGTTTATGGTAACTTCACTCTTATGCTAATGAGGGGGAAAAAAGCATGAACACACTTCAAACCAGAATTTAAAGAAAGTAATCCATATAGCATCATTCATATTCTTGGGGGGGAAGGCATGAACACACTGTCCCATCTTAACAAAATGTTATAATGAAGGTAACTTTTCTGAATCAGTAATACCAATTAAAAACTTAACTACCATTTTAAACTTGACAAAGACTAATCATATTAGAAAAGCATATAGGTGTGTCTATAGAGTTTTAGTAAGTTATAAAATTTGTTCCTATTTAAAGACCCAGTAAAAGATAGTAAACAATACCAGCTTCCAAAGTCTACATATTCTGAAATTAAAAATTCCTACAAATTAAGCATGATTAGATCATTCATCACCATTTTTGACAATTTATTGATTTTTCTTTTTTGCCGCTTATTAATCCTTTTTGGGCCATTTAAATAAACCTGACTGGAATTCGAACGTGGCTCTAGCAATTTCAAATTTCTGTCCATTATACCATGCACACATCTACTTCATTTTGTAAGAAACTTGTGCCAAATTACTGATAATTCCCTTTTCTAAAAATAATTTTAGTTCCAACTTTTAAAGAATATAAAAATTCTAAGGTACTCTCCAAAGGTGTTTGGTTAAAGGGAGATAACTGTAAATTTTAATAGTTTAAAATGATAGATCGTAAGTAGAATTTTCATTATAGCATGTATTTTATTAAGGCTGTTGTTTTCATATTCAACCTTACTCAGATGTGTGTGTATAGTCTTGAGATAATGAAAAATAGTCTTCATCAGAAGATTTTTATTCAATCTTTTGCTAGAAAGCTAGAAACTTAAGCATTTATAGTTCATTATAGGAAAAATGATATCTGAACTCTATAAATGAGATTAATGGTTGCTAATTCAATGACAAAATGGAAACATGTACCACATTTCGCCCTAACCTTTACTTCATCAGACTAGAGTTTATTGTAAGAAAACCAGCTGTTTTGTCAGTAGCAGTTCTTTATTCTTTACTTGCAAACACCTACAATTCTCACAAGTTGGAGAATTTAACAAAAGAAACAACACTGCCTTTTATGAAATGTATAAAAAAATGTGTTAATAACATTATATCAAAAAAAAAAAAAGGAAAAAGAAGATTAACCATCTTAGATGAATAATTACTATGTTAGAGTCCAAGAAGAGGCTATTTTGTTATTGTACTCAACCTTAATAAGCAAGTATGAAGTTCATGCTTTATATATCTGTTACATGGGAAGACAGGAGTCCTGAGTACTGTCAATTTTAAATGTATAAATTGTGTATCACTTTTCTACATCAGAAATGTCGACTACATAGAGATAAGGTACTGCCCTGCTCTTTAAAGTACACACATCTGTCGGCATAATAAATATGCTATGACATGTTTATGTTATAAACTTATAAACATTATGCTATAAACAGTGTTAAAGGAACAAAACAACTGACCCTGTAGATAAATAAAGCTTTAAAATATATTTCAATATACGTATATATTAAAAATTTATTATAATTTCTTTCCTTTATAAAAAAAAGGGGGGGACAAGGTGAAGGTTCGTTAATATTTTGAGTTAATTTATTTTCACTTTAATATTCAGGCAGTACTGAATATAAACAAAAAGTGCAGAGCACCACAAATTTTTTATAAGTACTCTTTTTTTTTTTTATCATTTCACCCAAAGCAAGGCGATAATGCCACTAGGGCACAGGGGGTTATAGGGAGTGAAAGAGAATGAGAAGACTTTAGTGGGAAGAAGTGAGGAAAAGGACAATAAAAGAACAAGATTCAGAAAAACAGAAGATAAAGATTGACGTATTTAAATTGGTGAAAATTGTAGGTGGCAGAGAAGCAAGAAATTGGAATAGAGTTCCACAGGCAAGAAGTGTAAGAAAAAAAAAATTATTAGAAAAAAAAAATGATGGGTGCATCTAGCTAGTTCAACAATAAAATGGTGAGACCTAGTTGCCAATCTAGTAACACACATTTTTAAATTCCATGTAATCGAGACACTAAGGATAACAGATGATCAGAACAATTACCATGAAAATATATGAAGAAAAGACAGAGGGAATCCACAATATGACAGTGAGAAACTGACTGAAGTTGAGATACCAGGTCAGTATCAATTACATTACAAAACATGTGGCATAAAGAATTAATGCATAAGCTCTCTAGTTATGGAATCACTGGAAGAGTCTTCTCAATTATAAAGGTCCCTGAGTGTAGTTGTTAATGGCCAGTTCTCTGAGGCCCATCAATCAACGCAGATGTCCACCAGGGGTCACTTTTTGGACCAAACCTTTTTCTACTTTACATAAATGATATGCCTAAGAGTATACTCCAATCATTTGTGAATATCTACGCTGATAATACAACAGTATATGGGTGCACCTCCAAAAATCTAGACAGCCAGAGATTGACAGCTGATCTCTCCTCTGACCTTTGCCCTAACATCTCAGTAGGGGGAAAACTGGCTGTTTACATTCAATGCCTTGAAAACCAAACTAGTTATATTCCATCCTCGGCAATCAGACCCAGAACTATTTCCAATCACAATGAACAGGTGTTCCCCCAGGGAAGCCTTGTGCTTTGAGCACCTATTCGGACCAAACATCAAGTGGAACTTGTACATACAATCCATTGCTAAAGATGCTGAAAAAATGCTTAGTTCCCTGTACCACTTCAGTAAGCACTTGACTCCACCTGCTATCCTCTACATTTACAAGAGCCAGACCAAACCAGAAATGAAGTACTGTTGCCATACATGGGCAGGAGCTGCCCAGTTTTCACTTTCTAATCTCAAAAAGCATCTCCACGTCTTTGTTGGTGACAAATTATTTTCCACCTGACAACCCCTTTCTCACAGATGAAATGTTGCAAGCCTTTTGCTGCTCTATCGCTATTCCATGGAAAGTGTTCAGATGAACTACAGTCCTTAGTTTCATCAAATATCTCAAGATATATAGTATAAGCACCAGACCAAAGATGGCAGCAATATTCAATGAATGGATGAATGGTAAATTTATAAATGTGCAAAAAGGATTGTGAAGAGAAGAATTGTCAAAAAGTGCAAAATTATTTTAACAATGTCACCATTTTTGATGGCATAATGTGTGTGTGTGTGTAAGTTCCATTGAGGAGGATATTATGCTACAAGTATATCTATGATGCAATTTCCATTCCCTTCTCCACACACCCAACAAAAAGCAAATAATTTAATAAAGACTTTCAGTTTCTTTTTTTTTTTAAAAGGAAACTTGTTTTAGTTACTTACTTTTGAAATGAGTAAATGAGGGTGGATGTGTGAGTGACATAATGTATAGAGGTTTGGAATGAGAAATCAGAGAGCTAAGTTCAAATTCCAGTCAAGTTTGTTACATTTATGCGCAAATACTCTTGGGAAAGGTATGAATCTATATCCTTTCTCCCAGCTATGGATTAAATAGTAGCACTTGTATCTGAAAAAAAAAATCATTATTCTTATCTCTAAAGAATTGTTAATACAGAATTCACTTCAGAAAAAAATAACAATAAATTCTTACAATCGCAAAGATGTTTTGCCTTTAGCCTTCAAACGGTTGATAAGCCATAAAAAACAATCAATCAACAGTTAATTCAGGACACATTTTGAGAATTGATGATTATTATTTTGGGAAATTAAAATTATGTGTAAATTGTGGTATTTTTTAAAGATGTACTTAATAGGAACACAGTTCTGTTTCACTCTAAAATTCTAATTTGAACCGTTATTTCCAACTGACCACATAAAATACGTGAATGATAATCTGTTACATACGAGTTCCTAGTGCTCAAAAATACCAACTGGATTTAATTCAGCTTTGTGAGTCAGTGAAAATTTGGTTGGAACCTGTCCATAAGAGTGTCCACTGCAACCTAGTTGAAAAAAACATTTTCATTTAGGGAGTTGGCAACCCTCGTTGACACAGGGTTTATATAAGAAGAGTATAAAAGCAAACAGTGAGTATTTATCCACATTTCCATGTTGTAACAGAACATGACAAAGTCAGGGTTCAACGTGGAATTTCAAAAAGCCTCACAAATAAAGAGATTACATCAGTGAAATTAAAAAGAAAAAAATTAGGATCATGTACAAAAATGGCTGTAAGAGTTGCAAGGAATTTAGCAGGATTAGACACTTTAAGTATCTGAGTCCCATTTTTATTATTGTTTATAACAACTGTAGACATATCTATATATGAAAATTATCCTCTGTATATGTATTAAATAGTAACAACAATCAAAGTAGTCACCTTGCTTGGAGCAACAACACACTCAGTGTTGATTTTCTTTACAGGTTATGTAAATACAACATTTAAACAACAATTGATACCATGGCCTTATTTTGTTTGTAAGGCTGCCATTGATTCTTAATCACTTTCAAAAATTTTTCCTGACATTCAATCCACAATATACATACAAAGTTCTGAAACTTATAAAAACAAATATTCAGCTTGTTGTGTATTAAAAACAAAAAATAGCAAAACTAAATGTGGGAGTGCAGATATCAAAAATAAAATCAAAATCTTACCTATGTATACAAAGTTCAAATATAGGTGATACTAAAATATAACCATTCTTTCATTTTCCTTTTTATCAATATAAGTAATTATGAGAGCAAATCAGTTTGATATATTTAAAAAAAAAAAAAATCCATCTCATTATATTATGGCTTATATAAACAACTATATATCTCTTCTCTCTCACACACACATTTTATATTTATTTATATATATATATATATATATATATATATATATTTGTATTGAGAACTTTTTTAAAAAATAAACACTAAAGAACTGCGGATTCTTAATCTGACTGTTCTTTCTCTTTATCTATATATTATTTATTTTAGGATATTAAAACAAAAACGTTAAAAATTGCTACACTATTACAATTATGTTTCAACACTACAAATGTGTCTTCTCGGACAGTGGAATTGTACTCCATCTGTTCTCATTTTACCTGGATATTTTATATATATATATATATATATATATATATGTGAAGAAATATAGTCTTAAAGTGTGCTATATTTATGGGATAAAGTGGGCAATATCAGAGATAGAGCGTGTGTAAATATAAAAGTGAACATAGAAGTCAACACTTAGAGGCGACAGGCTGTTTCATGCTAGTGCAATTGTCAGGCAACTAGTGGTGTTATTTCTGTTTATATATATATATATATATATATATATATATATATATATATATAAAACACCAATATCACTTTATCAAATTTCGTTTTTTTCATTTAATATTATTTTCATGACTTTCTCCTCATTTATATAAAGTAAAATTGCAGTAAAGATAACATTTGACAAAAGCTAAAAATTTACATTTTTATGGAATAATTATATTAAGGTGTTGAAAACTTCTTACTTTGACCAAGATTTTTAAAAAAATGTATCTGATATATGGTCATTGGATCAAATTTTGGGAAGTATGTTGCACAGGATTGCTCTTTAAATTTATCTCAGATCTCAAAAGAGACTGATCCCTCAAAGAGAAACGGACTTGAATCTACAATTTGAAATAATTTATATAACATATTTTTTAAAAATATCACTAACCCAAGGAGCCAAGATTGAACTTCAAACCTCTCTGCTGTTGTGCCACTCACCGAGCTATACCTTCAAGTCTACATTCTGAACAGACATTTTCATTCATTTTTAAGGGTCCCATTTAATACTAAATAAATTTTAAGATCATTTTTCAATATACCAAAAAACTAAAAACTTGTAAAATCTATAACAGCCTTGCAAATTAAATGCTAAACTATAATGAACTGAATATTTGGATATAAAAGAAAAGTGAGTTTCATAAATAAGAATATGTGTGTGTGTGTGTGAAAATGTACCTATGTATAAATGTACACATAGATATGTAAAATTATTTACCATGAAATTTTCAGTGAAACCATGATTCAGAAAGCAGTCATCAATATTTTATGACAAAGTAATCATTTCAGTTATTGTTTAGGCTGGTAAAAAGATTTGTTTTTATGCCTGTAAAATGTTTTTAGAAAATAAGACATCCTTTATTTCTATATTGTATTGAATTGCATACTTATTTACATCAACTAAAATTAATTAATTACAAGGTGAAAACACACAGAGGAATCATTTGCTTTTTTTTTTTTTTTTTTTTGCTCAAGGTGAAACTGAAACACACCAATTTGATATTTGGAAAAGGAAGTCATGACTTGCTGTACAAAACATTTAATCACAATATATAAAATACATATTAATTTTTATTTTAAAAAACACCAGATGATGCAATGCATGAATGCATTCCAAGTAAATCATATCCATTAAAAATTATTGTTGTATTTTTAAATTGTACTCTTAATAAATAAACACTTTAATATTTCAAATTTAAAATAAACAAATTTTTTAATAAACTTTAAATTAATTCCATCTTCATTTGTTTTCTATGATATCGAATATTAATAAAAATCAATAAATAGATAAGTTCACAGATTTTTCTAATTTTAACAAAATGGATTCCATTGATAACAGATTTGTGTAAAACTTTGATTTTTCCAATTTATTAAGTGAAAGTGAACAATTCTGTTGAAAAGTTCTGGACAGATCTGAACTGATTTGCAGATATGAGTGAAGTTGGTTTTAAAATAAACAAAATTTACATAATTTTAACTTAGGGATCAAAATCTACCAGTTGATCAATTTTTTTATTTTAATCAATAACTTATACATACACAAACGGGATGCTGAAAATGCCTGTCTAACTTTCCAAAAATACAACCAGACTGGAATTTTCCTAAAGCTGAAAACTTATCAGCACCCAGAGTGTGAGTGTGTGTGTGTGTGTATATATATATATATATACACACACACACACACAAGTATTATTCTGCAACAATATCTATGATGCAATTTCCAAAAACTATAATAAAAAATGTACTAAAAGCTAACTTTTTAACTCATTTCTGAAAAAGAATTTAATACTCTGAAAAAGTAAATATCAAACCGTATATTAAAATAAAAATGTATGTATAATTTTATATATATATATATATATATATATATATATATATATACACACACACACACACATGCAGATTGAGAGAGAGAAATAAAATAGACTGAGATAGATGTCAAAAGAGAGAGAGGGATTATACACCAAAAGAAAATGTAAGCACCAAAAAATAAGTGTAAAACTATAACTAAATATGTAACAACCAAAAGAAAAAAAACAATGTCGAAAAAGTTTAAAAGAATAAAAAAAAATGGCAAAGTAACCATCATCTTCAATTAAATAGTATTATTTATAATCATGAATAATTAATTTAAGATAAAATTGGAGAAATAAGGAATAAAATCCAGCTTATTTCCTTATAGACTTTTCTTGAAAATCATTTTTGTATTTCCATTTTGATTTCTTTGAAAGAAAAACTGCAACATCTTGCCAAGGAAAAGAAAGACAAAAGAAAGTTGTGTAAAATAAGTTTGAAACAACATAATTACATCATGACTAAATCTTTGAACAACAATCATTGACCAATAATGAAAGGAAATTTTTATGATTTTCTATAAATGTAAATAATTTTGCCATGATAAATATTAGTCTGAAGTTTAAAGTTATTCTCTAGTCTAACACATTTTACCTGGATACATTTTTAATAAGTGTTCACTTACCTGGCCTGTCGCAGAGTTGATTAAGCATAAAACACTGTTCAAGAGAAGGTAATTCTTCCCTGACAAAATGCCACACCCAGAGGACTTAGGACAAACTGTTGAGCAATTTTTTTTTTTTTTTTTTTGCTTTTAACCGAGAAATATTTTAGCTTATCGGATTTAAATAGGCAAGAACAGAAATCTGAGAGATTTGGTCTTTAAGTTCATAACTTGAGGTGAGTAGAGGAAAAATATGTATAAATAAATTTTGTGGGGCTGGCAAAATGCAAATGAGACCATCACTATCTGCACATCATGCAATGACATCACTTTCCTTTTGGAAAAGATTTTCAGTTCAATTTTCACACTGGCTATCGACCACATACTCAGACACAACAATGATAAGTGTGACGACCCAGTCAGACAATCACAAATCATATAGCAAATATATTTCACAAAAGGTTTTTTTTTTTTTTTTTTAAATTTGTGTCATATAATCCTAAACACCAAAAACATTAATATTAAAAGATTATGTAACTGCCTTTTACTGTTGATGAGGTGAACAGAGAGATGAATAAGCGTTACCATTTTGGCCAGAGTTCTAAATTGTACTAGGAAGGAATGCTCAAAAATAACATTTTCTTTTAAAACTACCTCAATACTTGTCTCCTGTCGAGTAAATCAGTCTTCCATTTTTTGGAATGGAGAGATAGAGGGATGGAGATATCTACTTAAAAAAAAAAAAAAAAAAAAAAAAAAATCATTCTTAGAACTTTCATTTTGAATTATATTAAATGAAAGGGAAAAAAAAAAATTACTTCTAAAACATGATTTTCAGGAAACTACATGGGTCATTTGAGATTGAGAGAATATTTTTTTTTCTCACTGACAAATATTTGCAAGTCTGCTCTTTTATAGTACCTTCAAAATTACATAAAAAATTCAGGCAGGAGTAGAGTGACAGAAAATATTTATACTTCGATAAATTAACAGGTGTGTGTGTGTGTGTGTGTGTGTGTGTGTGTGTGTGTGTGTATTTTTTTCATATAAAAACTTGCAATACATTTCAACAAGTATAAAAACATACTTAAATATCTAGACATACATACCTGTGTGTGTGTGTGTGCGTGTGTGTGTGTAAAGATAAGCCCAGCTGGGCAAAAATGTATAATCTAGTTACTAGTAAGTAAAATATTAAAGTAAATATTTATGGACTAATAAGCATTAATAAAAAAGAGAGTTGTAAAATTAACACAAACTAATAATTTCTCCTCCAACAACTAATTATTTTTTTGATGAGAAAGTTTGTTTTTTTGTTTTTATTTTTTTTTTGTTTTTTACTTTTTTAATTTGTTATTGTTAAGACAAGAAAAAATATTCAACAGATGAAAATAATGTTCATGCCATTTAGTAAGAGTAAAGAATAAATACATAGAGTTGATAACCCCTAAAAATCAATCAATACAAGTTAGTATTGATCAAATACAAGACAAGATAAACTGTCTCCTCCTGTACCGGCACTGCCACCTTGCCTCTCGACACAACCTACTACCCCTCCAAACACTATATTTGGTAACAGAATGGCATTACGTCAGCTGTGCAGTAGTTCGTGTTTAACTGGCACTAACCATTATTGGTAAACTGATGGACAGTATCATCATTGCTTTTACTGTTACTGCCAGAATCAGTGTTGCCACCGTCATTGTAAGGTACTGCATTGAATATTATAGTAAAAACAAAGACACTTTTTTTAAAAATACACAAGCAAACCAGAAGAAATAAGCAAAAAATATACAGCAGTAGAATCTATTCTTTCAATGCAGTAATGATAGTCTTTTCCTGGTATAAACAGACATCACCATCAACAACAACTACTATATATATATATATATATATATAAAAGCCTTATTTCATGTACATTTCACTAATGAACATTTTTCTGTTATTTTTTTTTCTTTGTTTTCTTTTTAATTAATTGAGGCCTGTTTTATTAATATTATTATTACTATTATTATTATTATAATAGACCAATTTCACTTACCCCAAATACTGAAACCCAACCCCCAATGCCCTGTCCAAGATCCATTCAAGTGCCTCCGGTCAAATTGTCCTAAGTAATAGCAGCAGTACTTGTCATCACCATCACAAATACGATGACAATAATGTCTGCAAAGAACCAAACCTACCAGCAGCAGCTGCTGCTCCAAACATTAGCAGTGCCTTCTCTACCAGCACAACCGCTGCACACCCACCTCAAGCTCCACAATGGTAAGTCGGCTGATTGCCAGCCAGTACTGGTCTGGCCCAACTGTAGCAACGAGCAGACAGGGCGGGGCATACTAAAAGGAAGGGCGGGGCAAGCTCACTTGCTTGTCCCTGGCCATGACCAACGTAGATTGACCACAACCGCTGAAGAAAGACAACCCTTCCAGGCTATACTAGCGTTTTCAACGCAGAGTTATTACATCTTCAGACATGATACAATGTCAGTCTGTCTGCCTGTCTCTCTTTCTTTATTTCTGTTGCAATAATTACATTAGTCGATATTGCAGAGCATCTGCGTATTTCCTTACAAGATCCAAACAGCTCCAAGAGATATGAGGAGAATGGAAAGAAACAAGTGCTGACCATTTCAGCACCTCTGGCTGAGGGCAGAGGTCATTGTTAGTGGATGGCTTGTGATGAGAGAAGAATCATGCAACAACAATTTGTTTTAAAGACTTCACCTAAACCTGATTTCTCTGGGCACTTCTCTTTGTAAACTCTAATAGGATTTCAATTCAATCCCATACAAGTGCATTATATATATATATATATATATATATATATATATATATATATATATATATATATACATACACACACACATACATACATACATACATACATACATACAGAGGTTCATGCATATATAGATATTGTTCCAATATAGGAATTGAAATTGTAACATCTATATGAATGAACAAACTCAAAGAGTGAAGAGATTGTAGTGCACCAATCTTCCCAGCAAGGAATGCTTATCTGTCTTAAAATGACGCAATTGAAATTTTGGCTTTTAAACAGCATTAAAGCAGTAACAACAAACAGGCAACATACTAAGAAATCAAGCATACTTCACAAGAATATGTCTTTAAAGTGATTTACTAAGCATAACTTTGTTGTGTCACAAAGGCAGAGATTAAGGAGTACCCAATGAGGATCAAACACACAATTAAAAAAAAAAAAAGTTATATACAAACTTTTTTTGAAAAATCAATTTCAGTCCAACAAACAAAAAAATAATTCTTTTTTTTTTTTTAAATATCACAGATATAGAAAACACACTACCTTCTCCTTCAGATTTTACTATATTTATGAGACACAAGTATCAAAGATATATCACATGATGTTGTAAATGATGTTGTAAATGATGTCATAGAAATAAACACTGCATCATGACTGGCTATTTCATGCCTTGAGCAATCAGCAGACCATATCATATGGTTATTTAAGGAGTGTTGGTTTCTATATCCACACAGTTTTCATATATATTTATATACACACACCTATATTGCAAATTATCATACAGCTATAGACGGTAAACGTTGTATCAGATTGATTAGTGTACCATCATTGTCAAAATGATTCCCCACAAATGTACCATAACTATTGTTTTCTACTAATTAGGCTTACCTTCACAATGACACAAACCAATCTGCATATGTGCCAGTACATGTTAAAGTCAATTTCATCTGACACAATGCAATAATCGATGAACATCTAGTAAAGTTCAAAAAGTCTAGCAAATTGGTTAAGAACCTTGGCTCTCTATTCAATTTACTAATTTTGTGAATTCAAGCCTCACTGGGTACCCTACTTCTGTAGCCTTGTGACAGAGTAACCAAAGTTGAGCAAATGATCAGTGATGATCAAACTCACCTGGAAGGTAGTGGAAGAGTAACTTGTTAACCATAACTATGGCAGGTGTCTAGATATGTATTAAGATGTGTCTGTTTTAGGTTTTTAATAGTGGAATCACTCAATGAGGAATAGGCACACTATATGAACAAAATTCTTGAAGACCATCTATTTAACCATTTTCCTAACCAAGATGTGTGTGCGTGTGTGTGTGTGTGTGTGTGTGTGTGTGTGTGTGTGTAGTCACACGTACAGGATGCGATGGGTAAATTGTCGTCATTCTGTATTTTTTTATTTTATACATACATATTGTTTGTTTT
Source organism: Acanthosepion esculentum (assembly GCA_964036315.1). Taxonomy (NCBI): domain Eukaryota; kingdom Metazoa; phylum Mollusca; class Cephalopoda; order Sepiida; family Sepiidae; genus Acanthosepion; species Acanthosepion esculentum. The sequence goes on along the minus strand of OZ038485.1, from coordinate 120,017,786 downwards.
TGATTTTGTCAACAGCACAGTATAGTAGGGCCAGTTGGGCACCATCTGTGAGAAAAAGTGCACCAGACACAATTCCCTCCACCAGAAATTTGGAAACAACATGCTTGGCATTCTCACCAGAGGCTCCAATACAAACATTTCAGGTGTCAATCTGAGGACAGTGCAGAAGATTTGAAAAGAGTTGAAGGAGTCTAATGGTGATTACAAAGGTACAACATCTCAGAAAACACACTCTAAACATTCTAATAAGAAAAGAACTCCCAAATTCGTTGGTGGTGGCCTCAGACTCAACATGGAGGCCTATATCAAGTGTCTTGTAGAGGTAGTGCTGCCCTGGGTCAAGAGGGTGACTGCTGGAAAACCCTATGTCTGGCAACAGGACACTGCACAATGCCACACAAGCAGAATCCAGTCATGGTTGTCAGGCAATTTCTGAAAACACACCACTCCTCTCTACATGTGGCCACCTAACTCCCCAGAGTGCAACCCCTTTATTATTATGTGTGAGGCACAATTGAGTGAGAGACCAACAAAATTCCAAAGGTGAACTGAAGGCAAGGATTATGACAGCATTTACTAACTTAAACAAGAAGACTGTCCAGAAGAGTTGCAGGAGATTCCGAAGTTGTCTGGAGGCCATGGTTGAAGTAAATGGCGATTTCATTGAATAAATTTACTCTTATTATTTGAAGATATTTTGGTGTAATTTTGGTAAATACATGTTAAAATGAGAAGTCAGTGTTATTTTCATTTTTGCATAATTTAGACGGCAATTTATCCATCGCACCCTGTATCTATCACAATGTGCCTTATTCCTGAATGACATAACGAAACAGGCTTAAAAGAAAAGAAAATTAAAAACATTTTTACTAAGTGTCATCTATGATGAACTAATTGTTAATATATAATTATAGATACCTTTATAAATAAGGAACAGGCATAACAGAGAATGGTGTTTTAGAATAGGCTTTCAGGACATTGGTGATTATGGGCCACTCCAACTTCCTTTCTTTTGCTGCTCTAAGTAACCTTTGACCTATTACCACACCTCTGTCCCTGTTTTACCATGTTCCTCACTATTTTCTTTCAATGTCTTGAGAGTACTAAATGCTCTAGGCCATCTTTCTTTATTATATATCCCAGAAATGTCAACTATCTTTTTCTGATAGTAAGTTTATTTAGGGTAGAGTACAAGACTGAAAAACATGAGCCATGAAATAACATTGTAAAATAGCAAGAAAGAAAAACTTAATTTCCAATTGAAGTAAACCGTTTACTTTATCGAATGAAAAATAAAAAGATAAAAATAGTTTTGTACTACAAACACAACTACGTGTGTGTGAGAGTGTGTAACATGTCACGGAACACACAGATACTACACTGATCCTAGGCAGAAGGGCCAATATATACATAAATAATCCTGTTATTTTTGTGTGTATGCTTGAAAAGCAGTGTTGAAAAAATTTTGACCCAGCCAAGAAGCCATTCTAAAAACCCCAAAATATAATGTTTGATCATTTGGACAAATTTTACAAAGTGGGTCAGGCAAAGAATTTTTTGGCACCTCTTCATATATATATATATATATATATATATATATATATATATGCGCACACAAGTGTGTATACACAGGAAGAAAATACTAATTCTAATTTATCCCAATATACTAAAAACTTAAACATACAAATAGTTAGCTAAGTTAGAGTAAATGATTTCAATATACACAGGTTTCAAAACGTGGAGTCGATTAACAGTACTCAGATCCCATATTAATACACTACATACTTTTTATGTCTTACACACAGGCCTGTACTCTTGCATACATACAATCATACAGATGGCGAACACTATCTTACAATGCATTATTCTATTTCTCTTGTACCTGTTGACACAAACAGCAAGAGTTGTAGGTGGTCTAACTGAAAGTGTAAGGTGTTGTTCCATCATACTCCATACATATTCAATGGATAACAGGTCTGATATTGATACTGGCTAGAAAATTTGTCAAACATCTTGCAGATCATGTTGAGTAATATGGGCATTAAGTGGGCAGGCTTGAACAGTACATCACTGGTAAGATTCACCATTAAAAAGACAGGTGTTCAAATACAGGTAAAAAGTCAGGTAGTCCAATCTTCCTTTCATCTATATTTATTTGCATTTTTTTTTATCAATTTGATAGTTAAAAGAGATGGTAAGTGTATAATGAATGACAGAAGTATTGAGCTGCTTTTGTATAATGAACTGTCAAAACATAAGATATCTGATAATTTGATCAAACAGCTTGTCTGGCCAAATTCTGGAATCACAGAAATATGACAATAGGATTAGGTTTCATATCAATAGATTCATGTTCATCATTGATAACTTTAATAGTGGCTATTATTAATAAAGATTAGAAAAGAGCAATATTAAAAATTTAACCAGATTATTTGATATTTTAGACAATATTGAGTTGCCCTGGCTTAATTTGATCTACCTCCCTTGCATCTATCAGCAAATTATAATAGATGGGTCCACAAAACTTTTCACAGCAATATAATTCTTAGGTTAAGAATCAGTTTAATAAGAAATACTCTATATACTTGCATATCATGCAACTTGAAGACCTAATTTTGAAGCTAATTTTAAGTTGGTTACATAATACATGAGATATAAAAATTAGCTTATGTACTGCTGGCCATGGTTACACCATTGACCAAACTCTATATCCATTTACTGTAGTCAAAAAGTACAGCTGTATTTAAAATAAACATCATTTTTGTTAAAACTTATGTTTTACTTAACTGTATCCAATAATAATGCATGTAATATTCACATATTAATATCATATTATAAAATAAAAACATAGCAAATATGCATCTTTTCCATTGTTTACGTTTGGCTGTTTATGGCTGTATGTGTTTATGTAACAAGTGTTTCGGCCATATCATGAAATTTATGAGAAAAAGAAACAAACAATTTTGTGAAAAGAGATTATCAGAAGGTTCATCTCTATTGAATAAACTCCTTGCACATTTTGAAGGAATGGGCCCAAACATTGGACATAATTTGCAATGACTGAACAGATGTTGCACAATGTGTTTCGTCCATATCATGAAATTTATGAGAAAAAGAAACAATTCAGACAATTTGGGTGGGGGGACTCCACTGGCTACCTCGAGCACGGCCCCATCTGACATCAAAAACAATCCACAACCAAGCACCAGCAGCTAATAAGTTTTATATTTGTATGCATTTTGGTATGTTTTTTGCACCTGTATTTTATTTTTATTTTTTTGTACATTTAGCAAATATTAAACCAACTGTATTGTAGTATACTGTGTTTGACTTAAACCTGATGGATGTAAAAAATAAAAAACATGTGTAGAGAGAGACACTAAAAATGATATAAAATGTAAAGAAACCATAAAATTATAAAAAAAAATGCAATAATGCCTAAAGAAAGATAAAAAGAATGCAAAGTTAATTACAGGCTGACTTATGACCAGATTGATTTACAACCTGTCAGTCATTACTAATCATGGTCCTAAGTTGACAATAACCATATTATTTTATTATGACTTTTATTATAGTTGCTTTTTAAATAATAATAAACCCAGAGAATTGTAATAAAGGAAATAAAAACAATAAAAATAAAACTAATAACAGTATTAACAATAAAACTAAAACTAATAACAGTATTAACAATAAAAATAAAACTACTTTGTTTAATAATTTCCAAAAATAAGTATTACCAGGTCATAAGAGATGGTATGAGAAATGGAGTAGAGAATGATTATAAATTGTGTTCTGTCTAATCACCAGTCTTCCATAGTTAAAATAGTTAAGGCAATGTCCATGAATGAATGGTCTCCTGAAGTATGAGATACAAGTTCAAGTCTTGCCAGAGGCAGTTTCTTTATTTCTGATTGCTCTATCAAAGATTATAATCAACCCAGAGAATTGTAATAAAAACTAAGAATATGACAGGAGGGAGGACTAGTAATACTAGCAAAAATACTTTATGTAGAGATTTCAAGAAATACCACTGATAAAATAATTGATGATATCGACCAATAGCAATGAGGTGTTGCCGAGAGAGCAGCCAAGAGTTTAAGCAAAATGCATAAATTGTGAGAATTGGCAAAGATTTCAAAATTGCCAATTGACCAATTTTAACATATTTCTTGGCATTGTTCTCTTTTGATTCAATGAGAAATATTTTTAATAGTTTCATTTAGGAGGCAATCTCTCACCTGTTATGAACAGTAACTAATTTACAAACATGATATCATTTTTTTTTTATTTTGTTGTTGACATGCGAGAGAAGAGGAGAGAGTAGGGGTTGGTTTATAGTATTTTGAACAGCCTCCTCCTCCTCATCGATTGTTTAGTTTTGTTTTTTAGCTGACAAATTAATGTGTCACACTCATGATCAAGAATACAAATGGTATAAAACACAGGGAGAGCTGAATTCATGACTTTCTAATGAATATTAACACAAAACTTATATGAACATTTAAGGGATTAGACATTATGCAGCAGTCAACAATCTTTGTATCTACTGTTATTTTCTGGTCTTAATACTTTGCTCAGTTTCTTAAAAGCATCTTTTGATATTCCTATACATATCTGAATTTCATAAAACAATGGACAAAGAAATAAAAAGAATTATCATCAATTTCATAAAGAAATATATAACAAGTGAAAGATTCTGCCCTGTATTCTTTTAACTAGTGAATTTTACTATGTTCTGTAGAAAAAAATAGCATAAAATTATAGATAGTGAAATACTGGTTGTTGAAAAATGTGTATAGTTGCTGGTTGTTAAATACGGTTTGTGATAAGTAGATTCTAATCTTATCAAAAGATTTGGCATTTGATTTGTTTATTATCATTGAATAACCAGCCTCTGTTCTTAGATGTGAATAAATTTAGTGAGACTCATTCATTATATATATATATATATATATATATATATATATATATATATATATATAGGGTGTGAGTGCTATTTGAGGACATATTGTTTTAAGTTCACTACACACTCAAATCATTTATAATATTTTTTTAATACAGATAACCCAGTCAGAGGAAGATGTTAACCCAAGAAATGAAAAGACATGCAGTTATTGTTGCTTTAACTGCAAAACATAGTGATTTCAAAATCAGTGACTTTTTACATGTTGCCAGATTATTTGTTCATAAGGTTCGGTTGGAGCTAGAGGGATGTGACGGCAATGTTTCCCCTGTAGCAAAAAGAAAAAAGCATTCACAGCGCTCTGATACCGTGAGAACATCAGAATTTATACACAATGTTCAAAACATCATCGATGAGAACTGCAGAAGATCAATGAAGTACATCACCAAAGAACTCCAGGTATCAGAGTGGACTATCAGAACCGTGGTATATCAGGACATTCGATATAAGTGATATGTAATGAGGAAAGGCCAATTCATATCAGTGAAGACTCAGGAAAACCGTCTCATGCCTTCAAAACGGCTGCTGAACAAAGTGAAAAATCCCCACAAATATTGCATGCTTTGTTTTTTCTCTGGCAAAAAAACTTTGACCAAGATCAGAAAACAAACGGACGGAATGGCAGGTGGCTATGTGCATCTCCTTCTGAAGTACCCAGGGTGATGCACACCAAATATCCGGCTACTGTGATGGTTTTAGGAGTTGTGAGCAATGAAGGTCGTGTCGTGCCACCTTACATTTTCCCCACAAGGTCTTAGGGTCAATGCTGCTGGGTACATTAATGTTCTTAAAATGGTTGTTAAGCCCTGGATAAATAAAGTATGCAATGGAAGGCCATATATCTTTCAACAAGACTCTGCATCTTCTCACAAAGCCATTGTAACCTAGGATTGGTTATCAGAGAATTTTTATGATCATGTGACCCCCAACATGTGGCCCTCTAATTCTCCAGATTTAAATCCTATGGACTATTACGTGTGGAGCGTCGTTGAAAGGGAGACTAATTGACATCCTCATAGTACCACAGCTGCACTGAAGGCCGCCATTGTCCAGGTGATGACCAAAATGAATAGGGACCACTTAATTGCAGCTTGTGGACGGTTTCGAGCCCGAACAGAAGCAGTTATTGAGGCCACAGGTGGTTTCATATTATGATTAGATAAAGAAGTATCATGAAGGATAGTTGTGTAAATTTGAATTAAATATATACATTGTTTGCTAAAGATATTGCTGTTTATTTAACATACAAAAAATGTTCTCAAATAGCACTTGCACCCTCTCTCTCTATAAATATATATCTATCTATATATCTATCTATCTATCTATCTATCTATCTATCTATCTATCTATCTATCTATCTATCTATCTATCTATCTATCTATATATATATATATATATATATATATATATATATATATATATATTATATATATATATATATATTATATATATATATTTTCATGTGTGCTTTTTATGATTTCTCATGACTGTAAAAAAGGCCTGACCATGCATATTAGCAGCCTGTTTTGCTTGTGCAGTTAATTCACTGAATTGTAAAAGTAACATTTGTAACTTTCAAAAATGGAAATCCATCTTTACAAGGTGGATTAATGGAAATTCTATTGAGAATTTTTTCAAAGTTAGAAATAGAATACAAAAATAAAGTTATATTTAAATGCAGAAAACAAAAATGAAATCTTACATTTATAAATCGCTACTGACCTTTTTTAGAAATCTATTGATATTTAATAAGGAAAACATTTTTAAAAAGTAATATTCTTAATTTTTAATAACTTCACAAAAAAATCTCTCAATTTAGCTCTTGCAATGGCAAAAGATGTCCCCCAAAAGCTAAACATAGTATTAAGAAATAGGAAAATTTTGTTAGAAATAAATAAAAGAGCACTGAACTGTTACATAATATTAGTTATATATGCTGAATCATACCACAAATAAAGAAATTTAAGGCAACAGAAATGTGATTCTACAGAAGGATACTGAGGATACCATGGACTGAATTAACATGTGAATAATGAGGAAGTTTTAAGGAAAATGCAAAAAAAAAAAAAAAAGACACTTATATTTAGAATCAGAAAGAGTTGAAATTTCTAGGACTCATGACAAGGAAAGAGTGCTTAGAGAATTTGACAGTCATAGGAGATATTGAAGGGAAGAGAGACAGAAGAAAGTGGTGAGTAACCTACATAATGAGCTTGTGTAAACAGATGGCAGAATAGGTACCAAGAGAGATAGTGAAAAGACAAAACTTACTAAGAGCTACAAAGGATAAGAAGTTGTGGAGAGCTATGCCCGTCTATGTCCTGTAGGGACACAGCATATAGAAGAATTCTGTATAGCAGAAAAAGAAGTTTTATGTGATTGTACCATGATGATTTTAATTTTTTTTCTTAAGGATTTGGGTCCTCTTTATTATTATTAAATAGCCAAGACAATTTTTGTGCCTCAACAGGAGATTAGACTTTCATGCCTACACTTTATTTCACATAGTAATCCCACAAGTATAATTAAAAAATAGGCATGATCCTCACTAGGTCTTCAAAACTTATAACCTTTTTATAAGGTTTATAGATATAACCTTTTATAAGGTTTTTATATATAACCTTTATAACCTATATTTTACCATAAGATTTAATAATTATCTCAGAATATTAAATAACTATATATATATATATATATACATATATATATATATATATATATATATATATAAGTAAAAACAATTAATAAATCTAGAGATAAGAATAGAGCTTTTGACAAGTTCTTTTTGGAGAGTAAGTACCTTATTGAGTAAATGAATTTTAATATTAATTTTACATATGTAATTTAATCAAATCTACCAACAAAGATATTACTTATTTAGTATACCTAACTTTTTTCTTTTATCAAGAATTTCTCATATTCCCAAAAATATATCTTGTTATACTTCAAGAGTCAAATAAATTTCTCCCTAATAACCACAAAGTCAAAAGTTAATCAGACATTGCCATCAAATTCACAAAATCAGAACACCTAGGATTTTTCTATTTCTGGAGCCAGTAGTTAGTTCAACTGGACAGTAAGAGAAGGTTATATCTATTTCCAGTTTCTTTTTTCTATGCGTATTGTAGTATATGCCGAACCACTTGGCTATTCTTGATTAGGCTAGAGAGAGTGAGGCCCTAATCAAGTGGAGAAGAATTTCATTTTCAGCCATCTTGTTTCCCAAAGGTCAGCAGTCTTTCTTGAAAAGGTTCAGATTTTTCTTGTCGTTACAATAATACCGAAACATTTTCAAGGAGAAGCAAAATATCCACAAACTTCATGTAAATCCTCCATATTTCTTAAAGATGCTAGTTGATTTTAACAAGACTCTATAGACAAATTATATATATATATATATATATATATATATATATATATATATATATATATATATATATATATATATATATATAGTTAGTTAGTTAGTTATATACTATTATGGAGCAAATATCTAGAAAGAATAATAATAAATGATCAACATCAAATAAATATTCAAGAGAGACACTTCTTCATATTATCAATATTTGTAAAAACCTAGATTTAAAGAATGTAAGATTTAAATATTTGCAAACTAGTATTACACACTGACACCAACATGTATCATATTTATCATACAATTAAAATGCACTAATAAACCCAATTTAAAACAACTAAATTTTATATTTTATTCCTTTGTAAAACCACTATTTGACAAAGCACCATGTTGATAATGAAGTCCTAAGTGACAAAACCTGTCAACAAAATTTTTTCCCCACTTTGTCAAACACATGTACATATGTATGTATGTATGTATGTATGTATGTATATGATACATTTTCTATCTTTGATTCCATCAGTGATGCTACGTACTTTCATACTCAACTTAATTCCCTTCATCCATCCTTGCAATTTACAATGGAAGTGGAGAATGATTGTACTTTGCCTTTTTGGGACATTTGTGTTGAATGTAGAGATGATTTCTCTGTTACCTCTGTTTATTGTAAACTTATGTTCACAAGTCTGTACTTTAACTGGAATTCCTTTGTTACAAAAACATGTTAACTTCATTTTTTAAAATGAAGTTATCACAAACATTTTCATGTTCAATAAAATAAAAAGTATTTTTATGCCAATTTTAAAAAATACCAATTGTATGTATTCATGTACACAACTCCTTATTTCTGTAAGGTGAAAAGATTACATAATTTTTGTTTATAATACCCATCTCATCACATACACACTTCATAGTAAAAATTTGTTTCTTGTAATGAAAAAACAGTAAATTAAAAAAAAAATACTGATTTATTTTGGTGTGTATCAGTAGTCCTAAACTTTTTGTACCATGGATCAGTGTCATGCAAGACAATTTTTCCACGGATGGATAGATCTGGTGTTGGTCATACACATAACAAAGTACAAGAAACAAGACTGTGTTAGTCAATAAAATGGTAAAAAATGTTTTTATTCTTTCTGTGCAACCCTGTACCAGTCTGCAGCACAGTGATTGGGGACCACTGGTATATATGATGTTAACCTTCAATACATTATAATAAAACTTGTATAATATTGGGAGAATTCTACATGCCAAATATACTAAGTAAATTGAAAAGAATGAACAGAAAACCAACATCCTCTACCAAGTGTTCCAAGAAATAGGACTCAAGATAAACCTCTCCAAAACAGAAACTATGACCTGGAATTGGAATGAAAGCAGTGATGGCACTGATACCCTGAATCCATCATAAAAATTCAGGATGTGGAATTAGTAAATACTAAATACTTCAAATACCTCGGCATAGGGATCAATTATAACAAATTTAGTATAGTCAATAGGGTAATTGAACATAGAATTTTCTGCATCAGAGGTTGTTTCTCCCAATACCACAAATTGCTACAAAACCAAAACATTAACCTGAAAACTTGAGTAATGTTCTTAAATAATTTTGACAGATCAAGACTTTGATATGGATGTCATGTATGTTGCAAATTCAGAAATATCTGTCACTTGTATACAAACACTTTCTAAGCACACTAGTTAGAATACTGAGAGTCTTGGCAAAGACCATCCTTCTTTGAACATTGTGAATTGGCAATACAGAATCACAGAGAACTGCACCAAATAACAGAAACCATATCAACTGAGGATTTCCAACAGCACCAACAAAAATGGATATCACATTCAACTTAGAAAATAATGCCATAAACAAGATGTTGGCATCCCAAAGGAAACCCCCATCAATACTGGAAAGAACATTAACAGCTACTAGACTTAAGAAACCTATTTTCCTGAAAAATTGTTTTAAGACAAAAATTTTATAAATTTCAACTGAAAACAGTACTGGCTGCTCAGTCAATGAATGCCAAATTTTTCCTTGTAGGAAAACTGCTAATATTACTATATATATATATATATATATATATATATATATATATATATATATATATATAACTTTGCATACTGCTTTTGTGCAATGGCACCTTCATTGTTTTCTGGGGAAATAGAATACTGCAATGTAATTTATTTTTGTAGATGAAATGACTACCTCCACCAAATTCATGAATTTATTTAAAAGAATATTTCAGAGAGACCTTTGACAAAATCTTTTATACATCAAAATGGATAGCATCATTATTCAGCCATCCAAGTATTTTCCATAGCTTTCTTTGATCTTATATAATCTTTTGGCTAAATTGTGTATTCCATCAAACAAAGGACAATACCAGTCTTGATTCAATGAATTCTATTGCCTAAAGGGAAACAAGTGATAGTCTGAAGGTGACATGTTTGGAGAATATGTTGCATGCAGAAGAACTTCCCATCCCATCTTTATGATCATTTGCTGTATCATATTTACAACATGAAAACAAGTGATGTCATACAACAAAATAACTGGTCAATGTTTTTGTCCACAATAATGTGTCTATTCAAATAACCAATTCAGTTTTGTCTTGAATTTTACCTACTTCTTACTTAGCTCTTATTGTACCCTCCTACCGCAAAATTAAACAGGACAAAAAAAATAACAAGTAAAATGTGCTGAATATATATTTTCTATTTTATGATTTTCACCAAAATATAGTAAAATTATCACTTTTCAGCACACAATTTTTATAAAAAGTATGTACACACAAAAGTAAAAACCAGATTAAATTTTAAAGACATTTCTATGATTTCCCTAACATTTTATAAAAGCTGCTACTGCTGACAACAACATCAACTTAATCACACTGACAAGGCACATAAACTTTAGTTTTATATGAAATTTTATGTCTACATATTTTCAGTCAGCCAGAAGACTGACAACCACTGACCTCCTTTAAACCCATCTAAAGTTTGCTTTATTTTAACACAGTACAAGAAATATTGATCTTCAATATATATTTTCTTAGTCTATGTATTATATTTTTTGTAACTTTTTATCTGCCAAGAGGCATAAAGTGAAAGAGAATATTTTATTGACAGGCTTCTGTCGTGACAAATATGAAAGCAATTGCTAAATCAAAAAACTTGGAGTTAGAAAAATATCCAATAATTGGTCCAGTGTATATAATCCTTCTTCACTGACATATACAGATAAAACAACCACAATGTAGAAATTTTTACTTTAGTTTAAATAGTAACAAAAATACTTAAAAGATGAAAAGCCAGAGATTTTGTCCTCAGAATCTTTCATTTTTAAGCTAATGTTACAATTTACAGGTCATCTGTTTCCTTCCAGGTCAGTGTAGTCCGAGATGGAACAGATATTGATTGCATATATATAATAAATTCTTTTTAATACATTTCTAAACTAACAATGCCATTCTTCAGGCATAAAAAATCTCTCATTGTTGGAAAACAACTGCGAGAGCTTTCTCTAATTCAAAAACTGATCTTTTCAATATCCTAGCAGTGGGAGAAGTAGCGTGCGTTCATGTACTTCTTTTTTCCATTTCACCACAAGCAAGGTGATAAAGCCACTAAAAATGCAAGGGTCACTGAGAGTGAAAGAAACAGAAAACGTTAAAGAAAGAGAGAATATTCAAGGATGACAACTGACACTGCATTTAAACTTCTGAAGATCAGAGTTGACTGGAAAACAGCAAGCTGGAAGACAGTTCCAAAAGTGAAAAGTGCAACAGAAGAAACTATCAGCATAGAACTTACACTTAACAATTTTAACAATAAAATGGTGAGATCTAGCTGCCAATCTAGTAATGAAATCAAGGTACCAATTATCATTAAATTATTTATAGAAAATTCATAGTGAAGATGAGAAAGTGACGGATACCGAGATGCCATGTCAGGATGGATGACATTGCAGCAGTAAAAGCTAGATATTGTCTAGGTTTGGTTTGTTATGTTTTACGGCACATTAACCGCAATGAGTTATTTAATGCCAACACAATATTTATTGCTGGTAATACTTTTTTTTCAAAAATGTATTACTGGTAATAAAACCTATTTTTACACTCTCATAGTGTTTTGAACCCAGTTTGGCGCTTTAACAAGTTGCCCATAGCTGGGACCCAAACAGGTGCTACCACCCCCAGGTCAAGGTGAACCTGGGAACACCAGCAAATAAGATGTGGTTTCACATTTCTCAAAACCTCCTGATCAGAGGCCTTGCTGTTGGATGTAGTTTATTGTCATACCCAGGACGGAGATATTGTCTAGACTGAATACAATATTACTGTTTACTTGGCACTTAAATTTAAACCCATAGATGAGAGATAAAAAAATAAAATAAGGTCAAAGAATGCATCAGCAAAAATACTAAAATAAAACATCTAAGATGAGGATGTTAGTCTGAATAAATTATGGAATAATAACAGTAACTCAGTACAGAATTTAAAAATGTACAAACAACTTTTAAGTGATCCCGACCACAATTTCTTTTCTTAGAGACCTTTTCAGTTATACATTTCAAAGATGTTAACCAACAATTTTGTCTAATGGATTTTTGGTTACTATTTACAACATAGACAATCATCTCTAAAAGTATATTCATTTTTTGTCTTCATATTTGTTTTGTAAAGTTTCAAAAAGACTATGTATGAAAAGTCTGAAAAAGGTTCCCCACCCCCAAGATACTCATAATGTTCTTTTTGTTTTTTTCTAATTAATTCAGTCCTGACACAGTCACTTCGAATATACACAACAATAAGAAATAAATCGAGCGCACTTTATAGTAGAAGATTAAAAGTTAATCAACTCATTTTCAAATATCAATCTTATTGTGAATGTATCATAATAATTAGATTAATTAAGAACTACAAATTAGCTCAGAGCAATTTTCACAGAAACCTTTCGATTAATGTGGCTCCTGCAGCAATAAAAGTTGAAATTGTCAGATATTTTGTTTCATTTTTGATTTTTATTCAGTCATATTTGATATTTTCTTATAGGCACTCACTGAAGATTATCTTTCTTACAGAAACAGAATAAATTTTAAAAACTATGTATTTGATTTCCATTAAAATTTTATATAAAAGGTACATTTGTAACCTATACATTTAAATACATATTTACACACAATTAAATTTTGGGTTATTATAAAACACAAAACCAGTCTTGTGCACACATGATAAAGAATGCAGAAAGCACAGAAAAACAAAGCGTGTATGCATGTGTATATGACCAGCAAAGTGACAGAGAGGAAAAAAAAGGACAAGAAGAGAGAAATAGAAAAAAATACAAGACTAGCTGTCTGAGAGAAAGGGCAAGACCAGCTGTGTGACAGAGAAAGTGTAAAATTGGTTGTGTGAAACAGAAAGAGAGTACACAGTCAGCTATGTGATACACACACACACACACACACAAGAGAGTTTACACAACAATCTATATGACAGAGTCAGCCCTGCAACAGAGAGAGTGTCTCGGCCATGCCACAAAGAGAGAGAGAGTGTGTCTCGGCCGTGCCACAAAGAGAGAGAGAGAGAGAGAGAGAGTCTCGGCCGTGCCACAAAGAGAGAGAGAGAGAGAGAGTCTCGGCCGTGCCACAAAGAGAGAGAGAGAGAGAGAGAGTCTCGGCCGTGCCACAAAGAGAGAGAGAGAGTCTCGGCCGTGCCACAAAGAGAGAGAGAGAGAGTCTCAGCCGTGCCACAAAGAGAGAGAGAGAGAGAGAGAGTCTTGGCCGTGCCACAAAGAGAGAGAGAGAGAGAGAGTCTCGGCCATGACACAAAGAGAGAGAGAGTCTCGGCCATGCCACAAAGAGAGAGAGAGAGAGAGAGAGAGTCTCGGCCGTGCCACAAAGAGTGAGAGAGAGAGAGAGTCTCGGTTGCGCCACAAAGAGAGAGAGAGAGTCTCGGTTGCGCCACAAAGAGAGAGAGAGAGTCTCGGTTGCGCCACAAAGAGAGAGAGAGAGTCTCGGTTGCGCCACAAAGAGAGAGAGAGAGTCTCGGTTGCGCCACAAAGAGAGAGAGAGAGTCTCGGTTGCGCCACAAAGAGAGAGAGAGAGTCTCGGTTGCGCCACAAAGAGAGCGAGAGTGAGAGACAGTCTCTGCCATGCCACAAAGAGAGAGAGAAATACAGTCTCTGCCGTGCCACAAAGAGAGAAAGAGAGAGAGAGAGAGAGTCAGCCGTGACACAAAGGGAGAGAGAGAGTGTCGGCCGTGACACAAAGAGAGAGAGAGTGTCGGCCGTGACACAAAGAGAGAGAGAGAGTGTCGGCCGTGACACAAAGAGAGAGAGAGAGTCTCGACCGTGCCACAAAGAGAGAGAGAGAGTCTTGCCCGTGCCATACAGAGAGAATGAGAGAGAGAGAGAGAGTCTCGGCCGTGCCACAAAGAGTGAGAGAGAGAGAGAGTCTCGGTTGCGCCACAAAGAGAGAGAGAGAGAGAGTCTCGGTTGCGCCACAAAGAGAGCGAGAGAGAGAGACAGTCTCTGCCGTGCCACAAAGAGAGAGAGAAAGACAGTCTCCGCCGTGACACAAAGAGAGAGAGAGAGAGAGAGAGTCGGCCGTGACACAAAGAGAGAGAGAGAGAGTCTCGACCGTGCCACAAAGAGAGAGAGAGAGTCTTGCCCGTGCCATACAGAGAGAATGAGAGAGAGAGAGAGTCTTGCCCGTGCCATACAGAGAGAATGAGAGAGAGAGAGAGTCTCGGCCGTGCCACACAGAGAGAATGAGGGAGAGAGTCTCGGCCGTGCCACACAGAGAGAATGAGGGAGAGAGTCTCGGCCGTGCCACACAGAGAGAATGAGGGAGAGAGTCTCGGCCGTGCCACACAGAGAGAATGAGGGAGAGAGTCTCGGCCGTGCCACACAGAGAGAATGAGGGAGAGAGTCTCGGCCGTGCCACACAGAGAGAATGAGGGAGAGAGTCTCGGCCGTGCCACACAGAGAGAATGAGGGAGAGAGTCTCGGCCGTGCCACACAGAGAGAATGAGGGAGAGAGTCTCGGCCGTGCCACACAGAGAGAATGAGGGAGAGAGTCTCGGCCGTGCCACACAGAGAGAATGAGGGAGAGAGTCTCGGCCGTGCCACACAGAGAGAATGAGGGAGAGAGTCTCGGCCGTGCCACACAGAGAGAATGAGGGAGAGAGTCTCGGCCGTGCCACACAGAGAGAATGAGGGAGAGAGTCTCGGCCGTGCCACACAGAGAGAATGAGGGAGAGAGTCTCGGCCGTGCCCCACAGAGAGAATGAGAGAGAGAGAGAGATAGTCTTGGCCATGCCAGAGAGTGAGAGAGCAAGCATCTCAGCCTTTCCACACAGAGAGAGAGAGAGTCTCGGTTGCGCCACAGAGAGAGAGAGAGAGTTTCGGTCGTGCCACAAAGAGAGAGAGAGACATAGTCTTGGCCGCGCCACAAACAGAGAAGAGAGTGAGAGAGTGTCTCAGCCGAGCCACAAACAGGGAGAGTCTCAGCCATGCAACAATCCGAGAGAGAGAGTGTGTGTGTGTGTGTGTGTGGGCCCTGCTACAGACAGAGAGAGTGTGCGTCGGCCGTGCTACATAGAGAGAAGACTAAAACACTAAAACCTACCAGAAGTTCCGATAGAATTTTTATGTTGCTGCTACAATATAAAACTAAGATGAACAAGAATGTAAAACTAAAAATCTTTGGAAACCATTTCTGCTTAATTTTGAACCTGCTGAAATAATGAAATACAGTAATTAATATTATCCAACATTGTTCAAATGCACAAATCCTTTTATAAATTTGCTGTTTGCACACTGGTATACCCAATGGACTAGTCAATTTGCACACAGCATCACCTCGACCAAGTGCCAGGGTGATTTCAAATTACACTAACAAAATGGTACTTCCCAAATACCAACTTTGCTCAGCAAAGAAAACCAGTGTTGAAATCCATACTAGCTAAATTCACATACCTGGTTGACAGGTTGATATATGCAGCTTTCTTCAGTTTCCTCACCCCACAATACTCTCCGTCAATTATCTGGACTTTATCCCAGAGAAGGTAATGTGTACCCTTCTCTCCAAATATAGCACATCATATGAGATTTTTCCACCTCACCTACAGTTATAGCTTTCTTATTTTCATCAAGTATACATTACCACATATGCATGGTATGTTGTAAATGCAGTATATTGTCTGAAATCCTGAGTTGTCATTATTCCATTAGCTATCTGGACTGATATCCTCATCTTTGCTGTTTTTATCCCTACCTTCTGACCAATGTGTGCTTTAAACATCTTTCTTCCTCATGTAGATGGTTCAAGATCTGAGCATCAAAAATTCCTGTAGACAGGATATTTTTTTTTTTTTTTTGACTGACTACTGGATTGCCATTGACTGCAAGGATACATGACACTGATTTTGAAACATCTATAGCAAGTGGAGACTCTACTAGATGAATTATACATCTGAGAAAGGCTGAAAAATGTAACTGATAAGACTAAATGAAGAAATAAAAAAATTAAAACAATACTAAATATAGTATACACTTCATCTGAATTTCTGAGAGATGTCATTACTATTATACATTGATTCTTTTAGAGTTTTTTCCTCCTATTATATTGTTTTTTTTTCTCCTATTGTTTTTATGCAACACCCACTAACCTTCCTCAGGTATGTCACATTTGGTAACCTCCCAGGTATAGTGAATGAAATTCATGATTTCATCTAGGGGTTATGTTATTCTAATTTTGTCAAACATTTTACACATTTCGAGATTCTCAAGGAGGAACACCAAATGTGACAAGTAAAGAAAGGAAACTAATTTCTCTTGAACTTGAATTCACTATTAGGCAGAAACACAAGGGCTCAACTTGGCATTATTTTCTGCCTGCCAACATAAAAACCACTAGTGCTGGGAAAGAGAAATATTTAATGATTTAAAAAAAAAAAAAAAACGTATTCATTTTGAAGCTAAAATTTGGGTAAGCAAACCATTATACTCAATTTGTATATTGTCAATTTCAAATAAAGTGAAAAAAATGCTAATAGTTAATATTTACATAACTATTATAAACACCCAAATTAACCTCTTCATTGTGTAAATTGATATTTTTATGCCTTATAGAAAATAACAAATCATCAAAGATAGTAGTGTACTACAAAATGTATCTATATTTTTTTTAAATATCTAAATCTTGAATAATCATTTGGAAATCATACCGAAGTATAAAATAAAAATTATAGATACATCTACATTGCCATTATTTGCTAATAGCTTCCATAGCAAAGATATCCAGATTGTTAATGTGTTCTATTTGTATAATCAATGATAAAAATTGAAGTTGGTAACAGGTGTCCAAATTCAACTACCCAGTGCTACTGCCAACATATATAATCACAGATTTAAATACACAAATTAAGAAAAGACAAATTATGAACAAGAATATTATTCATTAATAGATTAATTTTTCTTTGTATCAAAGTCATACCATGAAATCCTGACAGGATCTCCAAGAAATGGTTTCATAGCAATAACCCTGGATTATTTCTTTTCTCTTTTCTCCTATTTCAGCCTTGAAAATACATCTTCACTCTCATTATATCCTTTGGATATGTAATCTGACCAGTTTGCTGTAATGCTATTTTATTTTTAATCATATTAAATTTGTTAAAGATTGGAGCCATTTAAGCTTTTCAAGGTAGAATTGTCCATATGTGCTAGATTATTGAAGGGAAACCACTCTTACAGTTACTGTGATGTCACTTCCTGCCACTGCTGTTCAGTTGAGGACCAGGATGTATATATGGCTGACAGTTATACTAATAGTGAACAATTTAAGAGTGATGTGTGACACAGTGGAAGGTAGGTGTTACAGTTCATGTAACTGCAACAAGTTACTTGTCATCGTATCAATCAAATACAAATAGATTTATGAAAAACAATTGTTGTCTACTCTATGGTGAAAACCATTCATTACAACCTCCTCTCTCTCATTATATATTTATTTACAGGGTGTGATGGATAACTTGCCATCTAAATTACGCAAAAATGAAAATAACACTGACATCACATTTTAACACATATATTTACCAAAATTACACAAAATATCTTGAAACACTAAAGAATAAATTTATTCAATAAAATCACCATTTACTTCAACCACAGCCTCCAGATGACTTCGGAATCTCCTGCAACTCTACTGAACAGTCTCATTGTTTAAGTTGGTGAATGCTGCCATAATCTTTGTCTTCAGTTCATCTTTGGTATTATAAGGAGTTTTGTTGGCCTCTCACTCAACTGCACCTCACACATAATAATCAAGGGAGCTGCAGTCTGGGGAGTCAGGTGGCCAGATTTAAGGGGGTGATGTCGTTGCAGAAATTGTTTAACAGCCATGACTGGGTTCTCCTGCTTATGTGGCATAGTGCAGAGTACTGTTGCTAGACATAGGGGCTTACAGCAGTCACCCTCTTGACCCAGGGCAGCACTACCTCTACAAGGCACTTGATGTAGGCCTCCATGTTGAGTGAGGTCATCACCAACAAATTTGAGAGTTCTTTTCTTATCAGAATGATCTGAGTGAGTTTTCTGAGCTGCTGTACCTTCGTAATCACCATTAGACTCATCCAACTCTTTCTGAATCCTCTGCACTGTCCTCAGGTTGACACCCAAACACTCTGAAATGTGCATATTGGAGCTTCTGGTGAGAACGCCAAGCAGTGCAGCATGCAGTTTCCAAATTTCTGGCAGAGTGAATTATGTCATGGTACTTCTTTTCTCACAGTGCTCAACTGACCCTAACATACTTTGCAGTTGATAAAAATCAAAAACAAACAACATGCATGTGCAAAATTAAAAATATAAAATGGCGACAATTTACCTATCGCACCTTGTAGATAGAGAAGAAAGGACGGTGAGAGGGGGGAGGGTGGGGGAGGGTGAAAGACGGATGAATGGATGGAGAGGGATGGGGGAGAGAATGAGGATCAAAAGACTGTGGGATATAGATTATTAAAAGGGTAGTGAATTATGTTGCAGCAAAATATTAAAATTTATAAAACTTTTCCTTTTTAGAATAAATTTTGAAAAACAAAAAAAACAAAAAACAAATGTGAGGAAGGCTTTAGAACATACTGTTAAATGTGACTGACCAAAATTTATTAAAACAAATTGGTAACCACTTCTTAATCTTGGGTGTTCAAATGTTTTTTCTCTAAAATTACATCTATCACATTCATAAGTCTCTACTGCTGGAATTTAAGATTTTTTTTTTTTAAGAATTTACCTTACTTCAAGCTGCCAAATTTACATATAGAATCAAAAGGGTAGTAGCAATTTGAAATAAACGACAGGATTGTAAGTTTTGATTTCATTGGCAAAAGCATAGAATGTAAAGACAGAATTAGTGCAAGAGGAGAAAAAGTTTTGGCTAGTCACAATCAATTAAATATTTGAAAGAACTTGCTGCTCTAGTGTGTATGTGTTTGTGTACTTGTACATGCATATTATATAATTGTAGCCTAACGGTGAGTGCACGGGGGTGGGGGGGTGGAGAGAGACATTGAGACACCTGCAGACACTTACTCATATACACACTTAATCACGCACACATATTAAGAGAAAGAGAGAGCATCAATGTTTAAAACAAAGAAAACCTTGAGAAATCACATTCTATCAGCAAGTTCTCTGGCAGTCAGATATTTACATCATCGGCACAAATAAAAAACAGTGAAAAGAATGCAAGTTAGCCAATAGATTTTCTTCCATTCTCCCTGTTAGAAGACGAGGAAAGGCAGAACAGAAAGATAAACATTCCTAAACATCTTTTTCCTTCCTTCAAGTTTTGTGAGCAATAAATGTTATAGAGTTTGGCAGAATTTCAGCACAGCCAGTTTGAAGGGTTATTTTAAGATAACACAATATTTGGGACAGAAGAGAGTAACTTAATGATTATTAAACAACTCACTGTGGATCTCAGTGAATTAATACCAAATATTATAATATTCTCATAATTGATATATTTTTTCTATATCATCAAGTCATAATTCCCAGTCATAGATTATCCAGTGCTTAGAATTAAAGCAGAAATTGAGGAAGAGTGTTAAATGTCCTTTAGTTGATTTAATCCAAATCCAAATCCTTCTCACTCCTGTTGGAGGAACAAATCTCTGAATGACTGTGTTCAGTGGTGTAGCTGTACTCACCATACTTAGTCAATTGTCATTTGGATAGGCTATTTAACCCAAAGTTGGGGTAGATGCCCACTAACTCAGAGTTCATTTGCCCTTTAACAGCTCTTGTTTATTGTGCTGCTGGAGTTCCACTTACCCTCCTAACCAGGATCTAGTGGAGAAGCCAGTTTAGTTGCTGATGACTCAGGTTTTGAATTCAGATTTGCCCTTCTCTTAGAGCAGGTGCCAACCATGGCTATAGGACCTAGTCTGTCCTGCTTTTATTTACATGCAGATTATTATCTTCATTTTTGATATGATCATCACAACATTTTGGTTGTTTTACCACCCAGTCTTCATCAGGTAGTGGAAACTGGGAAAGCAATAACTGAGAAAAAACTAGACAAGATATCCTTAGATATTCAGTGGAAAAAGAATAATTTACCCCTGTAGATTAAATAAAAGATTCAGCTTTAAATTTCCTAAAGGTTATCAGGATCAACAAGCACCTGATGAAGGGTACAATGTTGTGATAACAATAACAATTTTATATATTTTCCTTTTTAGAAAACAATATATGACAGGTGTGCCTAAGAGGTAATTATAGACATTTCCAATATAGCAATAATATTACTAATTAAATATTTTTTCTTTGTTTTCTAAGATTTCAGCTGGTTACTGTTCTGGTCATCTTCAACTGAAAGTCTACCAGGTAATCAAATGACACTGCAGCAGCAGGTGAGAATAGTTTCTATTCAACTAGACCCCCAAAAAGTTTAAAACTTCAATTTATTTCCAGCTGATTCACAGGAGATAAAATGAATGTCATCAGAGTGAAATCAGGATTCACTTGGTTGTAAAAATGTTTATGGAAGTAGTGTAGTCGTAATGCTTTAGACTGGGCATTTCATTTAATATATAGAGATTTTCCAAGCATAGCTTAGATGTGGCACAAGGCCGAAATTATGGGGCACCCAGTGAGGATCGAACTCACTAGTCGTAATTGTTCTAGCAAGACAAGCTTGCTAACCATTACACCGCCTCAAGGTGCCCCTTCATTTAATATATATGTACACACATATGATCTTTTAAAACCATTCAGAAAACTCTGCTTATTAAAATTATATACTCATTTATATAAGAAAGTGCACTAAATAATGAAATACTAACATAAAAACAAAAAATAAACTTTATGATGACTTTTCACCCTTATTCAATTTCTCCAGCCGTCAGTGTTGATGAAACATTCCATTTTCATAATTATTTCCTCTATCTTAGCCTCATAAAAGGCCCATTGTGTTACATGGAAAATAATAATCACTAGAGGTTAACAGCCTTTTCAGAATAAGTTAAAGTAACTGTTAAGAGATTTTTGTCAGTTAATTCTTCAGTCATTCCTAAATAAAGTTCTTTATTTGATAATTTTCATTTATTGTCTTCAGCTGAAAGTCTAAGTAATCTTATAAATCAAAAGAGAAAACTAAAATACCAGTTGAACCTAATAAAAATATTTCAACGATAATGTTATAACGGAAATGCAAAAAAGAAAATATATAAAATTATTTGAATAGATGTACATGCATTTGTAATATGGTTTGTTTAATAAATATATTTCAAATAAAATAAATTTTAATACTTAAAGTATTAAAGAAGAAATTACTCTTTAAAATTTCCAAAGGGGGTACGAATATTTTAAAAAGAATTTCAAAGAAAATTAGTTAATTCAAATAAAAAAATATTCTTCAAAATGAAATGTATATGGTGTTTAGAAAAAAAATTAAAAACAAAAGAATTAGAAATGAAGGATTTAAAAACAAATTTTTTGTCTGCCATATTGAAATATTTTTGTCCCGTTCTCTGATCTACCACAGAAATATTTAGCACTACAAATATTATGACGCAGTTACATCAACTATCACACTATGTAATTCATAAGGTCTTAAGTAAATAAACAAGTCAGTTAAAAAAAATAAAAAAAAATAATCAAGGCTTATCTGCAATGTGGGTCTGACAATGCTGTATTTAAAAAAAAAAAAAAAAATAACAGTTATGATTATAATGTTGGCACTGGATGGTAGCTAGCAGCAAAACCATCCAAGACAACACTGTTTTCTGTAAGAGATTTCACCATTCCCTACTAAACTATTAACAGTTCCTATCATTCCTCGGCCGGCCATCTGTGGTTGGTCTTAAAAGATAAGTTTATATTTCCATGTGTGAATCATGAAAATACATGTATAGGTAAATAAAGCAATAAATCTATAACTTAATGAAAAAAAGCATTTATTTTATTAACACAAATATTTGTTTTCAATATAATTTGGCAGTGAGTATTACTCACACAGATCAAATAAACAGAAAAAAAATACCAGCTTATGGTTACATAGCATAACATGGTTACTAATATAATAGTGAAATATAAAGTTGTATCTAAGACTAAAATCATTAATAGTGCATTTATATTGTATATAAAGATTCCCATCCCTCTTTTTTGAAAACTACAGACTGAATACACTAGTGGAAACTTTTACGCACACTTAATACATTAAATAAGTAATAGTCCTATTCTATAACATTTACCTTAATGCCTGGCTACTGAGAATCCTTTTATTCATAATTTTCAATGTACAGCACACAAACTGAATGTTGAAATTGTTTAAAACATTTCAGCTCAAAATTTAGAAAATTATTTAATTATTCCTTTTTCCTTGCCTACAAAATAAACATTAAAACCAGTTGTCAGTGATATGTAATCACTATATTGTTGGAAGGTTTTCCAAGTCTCAAATTAATAAATCCTACTCACATATATTACATAAATAGATTAGCTAACTTATTGAGAATGTGTCAGCTCTACAAATGTATGATTTTTTTCATTGGATTGTAAATTGCTTAGTCTAATATGACAGGCTTATAAAGAAGCTTGTAAACTTATTTCCATATACAATTAGCAATTCAAGTATTTTTTAATGTTGTCACATTTGGTTCTTAATATATTCATAAATTCTGCAATATTATCCAAATAAAACAATTTCTCCTTCATTTTGAAAATACTTTAATGAAAAATAGAATTTTTGGAAAACACACAAATTTGGCACTATATTTGTATTTATCAGCAGCCTCACTGAAATTGAATATGGCACAAGGCCATTTTAACAATGGGAACCTCACAAGTATGTATAAATAGAGATAAAATTGGTTAATTCTTTCACCATTTAACCTAGAGAAGCCTCAGACATCAGAAATTGACCCTTATTCTATCAGAGAGATGCTTCCTGAAAGATGGAATCATTGCAACTATCATCATCATCATCATCATCATTATCATCATTATTATTATTATTCCACCAAAAATAAGCAGGGTCATGATTTAAAGCAGAGTTCGCATTCCAGTCCAGTCCATTACTTTCACTTATGTGCTAATACCCTTGGGAAAGGTATGAATCCTCTTTTTCTCCCCCCAGCTATGGGTAAATAGCAGGACAGACTGGGTTCTATAGCTTTGGATGGCAACTGGTCTATCGCTGAAAGAAATGGCAGCCTACTGCAGGAAAAAATCTGCCTTGTTAGTCATGTATCAAATGATCGCATAAGCGTGAATCACGTATGGCACATAACTGAACATGTGCCAGTTATAACTGGATCTATGATATCCTACAAAATGATATAAATTTGAAACTGACAATAACTGCAGAAAGAGTCTAACAAGTTCTTGATAAAAATGGTGAAGCGCAAGCTGTTCCTTTGGACATCTCAAAAGTTTTCAACAGGATTTAGCATACAGGTCTTCACAAGCTGAAAAGTTACAGTGGTGCCTCCAGAGAAATTTCTGAGCTGATCCAGTCTTTCTTGTGAGATCGTGAAATGAAAGTTATCCTGACCAGTAACTCTTCTAGATCCTTTTGTCCTAAGGCATCTGTCCCCCAGGACTAACTTTGGTCCTACTTTGATTTTAATTTTCATTAATGATCTTCTCGATGACGTCATCTCTCAATTTGGTATATATGCTGATGACACAACCATTTACTCCTGTTTCAACAGTAAGTCTGATCAGTCAAATATGGTCAAATTGGCTACTGATGTCAAAAATGACCTTCAGTCTGTTATTAACTCAGGCTTGTCAATTTTAATGTCTCCAAAACTCAACTGCTCTCTATTCATCATCTGAGAGACCCCTTTCTGCTTACCATCAACATGGTTGATGCTAACCCCCAGGTGAGTGACTCGTTGAGCCTTCTTGGGTTCTCAGCTGACATGAAGTGGAAAGACTATATTGAATCCATTGCTAGGTCAGCTGCTAAGAAAGTTGGTTTACTGTGTTGTGCTAGACAATTTTTCTCTCCAGAATCCATCTTACATACCTATAAGTCTACCATTTATCCAAGCTTAGAATATTGCTGCCACATATGGTCTGGTGCTCCTGCTATTTATCTAGAAATCCTTGATAAAATCCAAAGAAGAATCAGCAATATTGTTGGTCCTGATCTGGCATCTCAATTTCAGTCACTTTCCCACTGCTATAAAGTTCCATCCCTGTGCCATTTCTATAAATACTTCCATGGTAATTATTCTGATATTCTTCTTTTGTTCTCCTTAGTAATATTTCTGTTTTCTAATTCTTCCACACCCAGTAACCACTTATGTCTTAGTGGCTTTACTGCCTTGCTTGGAAGGAACTTGTTTAACAAAAACAAAAAAAAAAACAGCTATCAACTTGTTCCTATTTCTGTACTCATGTTTAACATTTATTGCTAAAATATATTTCCGAGGTGGTTTTGTGAAGACCAATTTCACCCCATTCAAGGTGGTAAAGCCACTAAGACACAAGGGGTTACTGAGTATAAAGAAGTGTAAAAGAATTAGAAAACAAACATTATTAAGGAGCTAGAAGGGTAATCAGAAAGACAGTAGAAATAGAATATACAAAATTCATATGGCACAAAGTAGAGTGTACTCTATTTTTTACTTTTATCATTGGATAAATCATCTAAAAGCCATAAGATTATACTAAGACTGTTGAGCAATTTGTAACAGAAAGGACAACTAGCAGTGAAATATGACATGCATATTTATATCAAAATGGTGATCCATTGAATTTTTTTCTTTCTTCTTTTACAGCTTAACCCTTCGTGAGTTATTTAAAGGCAAAACATTTTTGGATTGTAAAAAGAATTTTTTTTTTTTTGCAAGTGAATATTACAAATCCAACTGGAATTTGAACTTGACTCTCCAACTTCTCATTCCAAGCCACTATCTATTACATTACCTACACATCTACATGATCCACTGAAAATCAGATACCATTGACCACATGTAGATAATGTGACAAACACTGCAATACCTATAAACACATTCAGACAAGATAAAAATATTAGAGTATATTTTTATTTTTTGTATTTCTAACAGTTCATGGGGAAACTTTTGAAACATCATGTAGGTGTCTTATTTTCTACATATGGTATCTTTCAATAATCTTGATTCTTCTACAAGATTTTAAATGCTGGTGTTCAGAGTCTCCTCTATCATATCAACTGATGGCTGTACATTTCTGTGTTTCATTTCAAGGGAGGTTTCATTTTGTTCCACCTGTGAGCAGTTCCAACAACTATAAAGCCCAGTTTAAAATAATGCCTCAAAATTGCCAGAATCTCAATAATTGTATCTGCTATTATAACATCTGAAATAAAAGGTACAGATGAATAGTACTGATGATGATAAAACACATGAAGATAATTACATATACAAATTACTAATGTAAGAACAAAATGACAGGAGAGTTCCATAGGATTTATAATATTTGATTAATTGCCCTTACTAACTAATCAGCTGATAGAAAATTTCAAGATGAGCATGATCACCATCAGGTTACTCGCATTTCAGTTGTATGATTCACTTTGACATGTAGATTGCCAGTGCAATTATTTTACTCAAGACAGGTGATGTTTGTACAAAGACTTGTATATTTTTATACCTGTATACATTTTTTTAAACACAACTTGAAGACAGACATATTGTTAAACACCACCTTTTCTTTTCTTAAATAGTGCACTTCTCAAAATGTTGTAATAATAATAACTGATCTTCAAAGATACCTAGAAACTACGGAAGACTAGATGATGATTTGTATCAAAGAACATGAAATAAATAAGAAACTTTATTCTGTGATAAAGGAAGTCAACAAATTCAAAAGGAAATTTCAAGTGATTCAGAGAAAAAGAAATAAGCCATAATCCACCTACTGCAACGGCAAAGACCCTAAAAAAAGAAGACAATAGCAAATGCAACGGACCAAATGCAGAAATGAAGGCAAGATAAACTTCATGGTCAATATCCTGCCTGTGCCAAATAAGCTGATTTAGACAAACCCAGTATCCATCAGTGGTTGCATAGTGCAGGATTAAACGCTAAAACTGAAGGCTTTATTCTTGCTGCACAGGACCAATGCTTACTAACTAGAAATTATCAAGCAAACATACTGAAAAATAGTGTCAACCCAAAATGCAGGTCTGTGATGAATATCCAGAAACAATTGAGCATCTCGTGTCAGGTTGCAAAGTATATATTAGCATCCCAAACTATAAAACTTGGCATGACAGGGTGGTCCAATATTTGTACTGGAAAATCTGTAACTTTTAGAAGAAGGAAACTACAACCAGGACAACCCAGATCCAGTTGCAGATATAGGACCTGTGACAGTTTTATGGGACTCTCTACAATGCACACATAACAATCAAAGCTAATTGCTTAGACATAGTGATTAAAGACCACAAAAACAGAATGTGCTTTCTTATAGATATGGCAGTTCCTTCAGACTGTAATGTAGCTTTGAAGATCTTAAAGTGGAAATTTCAAAAATGTGGTACATGAGGACATCAATAATTCCAGTTGTGATTGGAGCCATTGCTTTGATTGGGAAATTTTCTGATAGATTAATTGAAGGGATCCCTGGCAGTTCATGCCTTAAAGAAATACAAAAAAAATGTTCTCACAAGTACAGCTTACACCCTACAAAGGACTTTATCTATGTAAAATGTGTGCTTTCAGATTGTTTTTTGTTTTTTTTTTTTACACAAATATTCAGTGGAAAATGTCATGATGCCATCTCTGACCTTAGGGCTGTGGTTAGGCCCCAGAAGTAAATGAGTATATAATAGAAATAAAAAAGAAATAATAATAATATAGTGGTGTTATATAGATGTGTAGCATTAAATAAGTTTTGGAGAATGAGCCTGTAAAAAATTAAATACTTTTGATACACACCAATATATAATATAAATGATATAGTGGAGTCATGGCCTTTAAATATATACATAAAATCATTTGGATTAAAGGCCAATAAAAAATAAAAATGCAAGAGCATATGGAAAAGGTCTCAGCCCAACCATGAATTCCTTTCTCTACAAAGAAATTTACTGTTTTGTCATTTGGTTAGATTTGAAAAGGTGGGTTGGGTTAAGAACTTTGTATTTCCTTGTACTTTTTTAGATGCTCTGATAAAGAAATTTAAGAAATTGTGACATTACAAACAATGCAGCTTGAAAATTTAATTAAGTCCATAAGCAATGCAATTTAATATACAACTTATAAGAAAACAGAAAGAGTGTTTTAAAATTGTACTCAGAGACTTGCTTATAAGACAGATAAATGTAAATTTAAACTTTCAATTCAATATATATAACATTAACATGAAAAAAGATTTTTAATTTTACAAGTCAATTATTTATGGTCTTAATTTTACAAGTCAATTATTTATGGTCTTAATTTTACAAGTCAATTATTTATGGTCTTAATTTTACAAGTCAATTATTTATGGTCTTAATTTTACAAGTCAATTATTTATGGTCTTAATTTTACAAGTCAATTATTTATGGTCTTAATTTTACAAGTCAATTATTTATGGTCTTAATTTTACAAGTCAATTATTTATGGTCTTAATTTTACAAGTCAATTATTTATGGTCTTAATTTTACAAGTCAATTATTTATGGTCTTACCAGTTTTGTTTTTCCCCCATTTCAATATTTCATGAATCAAGTAAAATCAAATCTTGTTCAAATTTAATACAATTGTTCAGAGTTTGCCATTTTTTTTTTAAATGAATCACGTGAAAGTGTCTATTCCAAGAAATCCAGTAAATACACTACCTTGTTGAAATAGGCTCAAAAATAAAATGAAGATTCACTGCTTTATAGGAGTGATATATAGCAAATTGAAGTGCTGCTTAAAAGATGTCTCTTCTACATATGGTGTCCTTTCAAGACATGGGCAGTTATGGCTTTCTACAACACCCTATCCCTTGCATTCCTTAGCAACATTCATCCTTTTGTCAAGCCTTCCACCCAACCATTCACATTCACAGTGACTCACTGCCTCCTCATGTCCCTCAATAAGTCCTGTGAGTGCCAGATTCTCTAAGCCCTCTTTATGCGTCCGAGAAATTTCAGCTGCCTCTTTCTGATTTCATTTCCAT
The DNA here is from genome assembly GCA_964036315.1 of Acanthosepion esculentum. Taxonomy (NCBI): domain Eukaryota; kingdom Metazoa; phylum Mollusca; class Cephalopoda; order Sepiida; family Sepiidae; genus Acanthosepion; species Acanthosepion esculentum. Next base: position 119,988,817 of record OZ038485.1, on the reverse strand, counting down.
TTTCCTTAGGATTTTGTTGCTTATATGTTCCATCTGTAGTATTCTTAGCATCCTCCTGGAGAACCACATTTCTGTTGCCTCCAGTTTTCTCTTCATCTATGACAAGATTGTCCAGCATACACTGCCATTTAATTAACCAAAGAAAACAGGCTTATACAAGAGAGTGCTGAAAGGTTCTTGGCCCAATTTCCAAAACTGATCAAATAGCAGAATCTTTTTTTTTAGGTAGATCATCTTGGTGGTACCAAGAACTTTTCAGCATCCCTAACTTATTGATGACAATAGTATCTTCAAGAGTAGCGAATCAATAGCTATGAAATTATTTATTACGCTCCTAAAGACTATTGATTTCAGTATCTTCTTAGCCTTTCAATTGTAACATTCTTATGAATGTCCACTGAGCTAATTGTTTTTCATCTGATTCATTTTTCAGCCTTCTACAGGCATAATCCATGTGAAAAAGCAAAATTTTAACTCTCTAGTCCCCATATCTTCTCATTTCAGGCATTACTGATAAACACTTGATGATTCCTGAGCATACAAAATATAAGCAAATCCACAAGATATTAATCATTTACTTCCATAACCTTGAAAATGTGACAGAGAGTCTGGGAAACACACACACACTTTTTTTTTTATTGAAATTGGAGTAGATCTGAGTAGCAAAATTAGATCAGAGCATTTTGTTTACTGATGGGAAATCTGATCTAGGGCAGAAGTTGTACCCATTGGATGTGGGTCGTTAGAAGACAATGGAAATGGTCAAAATAATTTTTATCAGTTAAAAATTGAAATAGAGCTTAGTAAGCTATAAGGAACTTTGGAATTCACATGATTTTGGTTGAAGCAGCTAGAACCCTGTGATAATCGCATGCGAAGTAGTAGGAACAAGGGTTGGTTATGACCAGCCGGGTTTCTCTATATAAACGTGTAGTTATGCTGAGAAAGTGAGAGATGGGAGAAAATTCTTGGCGAGACTGGAGAAGAGAATTAGCCCAGGCAAGAGTTGGGCTAGAAACAGTGGAGAGTCGAGTTGGAGACTGGAGGAGGAGAGGAAGTGACGTCAGAGATTGGAACGAAGCATCCACTAACTTGTACTGTTGATATAAGTACTGCTGCTTCTGCTACCACAAATATTACTACTACTGTTACTACTGCTGAGGAGGAACGCCACTATAAACTTTAAGCCCCGCACAGAAATCTTATCCCTCTATCGCAAGAGTCGTATATCGTTCTGAGACAATTTAACATACACTCTCTGTGCCTAGAATCCAGTGTATGAGTTTTTACGTCAAATACTTTTATTTTCTGTAACCCGTTTCTTTTCTATACTATTCTTTTATGCTATATAAAAGATGTTAACAATTCAATCATTGAATAGTTGTTTGTCCGGCTTTCTGCAGATATTAATTTTTTTTTTTTTGCTGCATTCTAAATTTCTTAGCACAGACTCTCCAGCCATGTCTACATCTTCAGTCGACCGTGAATGGATGAACATCACTTCTGCTTTCGGGATCAAACAAATCACAACGTGGGGAAGAAGCAGGATTAAACCAGTGGATCGGCCGAATAATCTACGGATGCTCAGGGGACATACGGCCACTCCCTTAAGTTCAGTTAGGACCGAGTAGACACCTCAACCCAGAGAGTAAGATGTCAGTGGTTGAGGGGCTGGGGTGAAAGTGTTAGAATGAACATAATTTTGATGTTATATAAATTAATAAACTGTGGGTGTTGGTTACATTATGAAAAGCCTTAACAGAACAATAGCCTTTTGTATATATAATAACAAATATTTTTATGAAAGGTAAAAAATGAATTTTTTTATTTAAGAAATTTTGTATATTACTGATTAACACTTGATTGTTTAGAAACACAAAAATATGATAAGGAGTAAAGCAAAGCAGATTACATTTTTAATTCATGTCACATTGGGATGAGTCCATGACAAAGAAATTGAATTTTTTTAATGTACAAAATGATGGAAAATTTTTATTTTGTCTCATTTTGATAAATTATCTGAAAGAACTTTACAAATAAAATATTGGATGACACCATTTTTTTTTCCAAACAAAAAAGAAATCTGAAAATGTGTTGATGGTACTTTATTGAATAATGCGCAAGTCCTGTGATCTGTTAAAGTCATCAGGGTACTACATGCATTGCAGCTGTGGAAGCAATGGGCAATGTTTCCTGATGGAGAACATCCCTCCTCAGGCAGATTTTGAATTCAGAGTTGTCGTTCACTTTGCAAGCCACCGTCACGCGACTAAAGAGTGGATGAGGCTAAGGATAATTTTTTAGAAGTTTACCTTACCTCATCAACCATGATCAAAATCTTAGAGTCCAGAGACCACAGTTAATTGTGAACTACATAATCTTTTCCATGGCTGTATAGTATGTGTTTTGCCAGGGCTACACATGGTTTTGAATTCAGTTGTCCTTCCCCTAGACTGATAACCAACTACAGCTAGAGAGCCCAATCTGACCTGTTATTTAACCCATAGCTAGGAGGAGAATAGATGGATTTATACATTTATAAAAGGTATTTGTATAAAAGTGAATATAACAAACTGCCAAAATTTGAACCAAGTTCACTGATTTCTCATTCTGAGCTGTTAACTATTGCACCACCAGCACATCCTATTAAAAATTTAATTGTAACAAAAACCATTCGAGAAAATAAACAATGTACAAAATTATGCAATTTTCAAATCACATATTTTTAGTTTTTTGTTAAATCATAAAACAAGTATGTAATCATTTTACTTTTTCCTTGATTGTTTTTTTTTTTTAATGTGTATCTAACTTTATAATGCCCATTACAGACAATTGCTGAAACTACATGCATAAGAACAGGGGAAGATTTTTATAAATAAATAATATGTAGCTATCTATAGGGAACTGGCTGGTTTCTTGATTAACAACATAAACTGGGATTTGTTCTGCAATTGATAATGAAGCAAAGAACCATAATGCTTATTAGTGACAGCAAAAGAAACAAGGCATGAATAAAAGGCTTTTAAGGAGTTTATTAAATAGAAGAAACCTAAGCCTCATTTTATTGACTAAGGAATCCATTCTTGAGACAATAACATGACATGCATCAGTAGTGAAGAAGAGCAATAATAATGAAGACAATATTAGTAGAAGCGATGCCATTTTCCTGCAAAATCAAAATAAGAAGGGATACGTCCATGGGAATGTAAGAAACATCTGCAGAAAAAAGGAGAAAAATAGGCAAGATACTGAGAGAGAAAAGTAGGAGGAAGAAGAGAAAGCTAGAGACAAAAACAGATAGAAATGAAAATGAGACAAATAGAAAAGAAACTGAGGACAGCGAGAGAGAGAGAAAGACAAAAAGACAGAGAGAGAGAGAGAGAGAAAGACAAAAAGACAGAGAGAGAGAGAGAGAAAGACAAAAAGACAGAGAGAGAGAGAGAGAAAGACAAAAAGACAGAGAGAGAGAGAGAGAAAGACAAAAAGACAGAGAGAGAGAGAGAGAAAGACAAAAAGACAGAGAGAGAGAGAGAGAAAGACAAAAAGACAGAGAGAGAGAGAGAGAAAGACAAAAAGACAGAGAGAGAGAGAGAGAAAGACAAAAAGACAGAGAGAGAGAGAAAGACAGAGAGAGAGAGAGAGAGAGAAAGACAGAGAGAGAGAGAGAGAGAGAAAGACAGAGAGAGAGAGAGAGAGAGAAAGACAGAGAGAGAGAGAGAGAGAGAAAGACAGAGAGAGAGAGAGAGAAAGACAGAGAGAGAGAGAGAGAGAGAGAAAGACAGAGAGAGAGAGAGAAAGACAGAGAGAGAGAGAGAAAGACAGAGAGAGAGAAAGACAGAGAGAGAGAAAGACAGAGAGAGAGAGACAAAAAGACAGAGAGAGAAAGACAAAAAGACAGAGAGAGAAAGACAAAAAGACAGAGAGAGAAAGACAAAAAGACAGAGAGAGAAAGACAAAAACACAGAGAGAGAAAGACAAAAACAGAGAGAGAGAGAAAGACAAAAACAGAGAGAGAGAAAAAAACAGAGAGAGAGAAAAAACAGAGAGAGAGTAAAAACAGAGAGAGAGTAAAAACAGAGAGAGAGTAAAAACAGAGAGAGAGAGAGTAAAAACAGAGAGAGAGAGAGTAAAAACAGAGAGAGAGAGAGTAAAAACAGAGAGAGAGAGAGTAAAAACAGAGAGAGAGAGAGTAAAAACAGAGAGAGAGAGAGTAAAAACAGAGAGAGAGAGAGTAAAAACAGAGAGAGAGAGAGTAAAAACAGAGAGAGAGAGGGAGGGAGGGAGATAGAGAGAAAAGGACAAAAGAAAAATAAAAGCAGAATAAAAATGCAAGAAAGTGGAAGGTAGTGGGGGTGGGGGAAACAAAATGAACAGACCATGGGCAGACAGCAGACAAGAATCAGCAGACAAGTCTGATGTCTTGGAAAGCCACGGTAATGTCTGTTATGACGGCAGCAGAAGCAACGGCGGCAGCAGTAGCAGCAACTACCGGCAGAGCATCAGGTGGAGAGAAGGGAGATGGGGAGGGAATAGGTTGTCAGCTCACAGCTGAGAAAGATGGAAGCCAGTTGAGATGCAAAAGCAAAGATGTGACTGCAGCAGCATCTGCTGCAACCACCACCTTTGCAGACACCTTGGCTTTAAATGAAATGTCACATGCACTGTCACACATACACAGATTGTTGGACATCAACAAAATCAAGTGTGCTCTTAAAAAAAAAAAAAAAAAGACAAAGTCATATAGACTTAATTAAATACAATCACAATAATTTTGACAAATATGAAATTCATACACACTATATAGCAACCTGTATTGAGATTATGTGCATGTATTAAATGTGTATGCATACAGACAGGTGTGCGTAATCAGAATTTGGTGATATCAAACACAAAATTTCATATATATATATATATTGCAGTATAGGAAAGGCAGTGGAGTAATGGATAGCGGCACAGATTGAAGAATCAGAGAGCTGAGTTCGAATTACAGTCAAATCCATTACATTCACTTACGTGTTAATACCCTCAGGAAAGGTATGAATCCTCTTCTCCCTCTAGCTATAGGTAAATAGTAGGACAGACTGGGTTCTATAGCCTTGGATGCAATTGGTCTAGGAGATGGACAACTCTGAATTCAAAATCTGCGGATGGTTGTTTGGGGACTTTGTTGCACATAGTGCACCAGGTCTCTGTATTTGGCCCTTCAAAAAGTGTGGATGGTTCTACACAAAGCCTTCACCACTATAATCAAATTTCATGTGCTGGTGTCTGGTTGTCGGTTCCTAGGAAATGAGTTGCTTGACCCTCATATGTCGAATTCGACAGGAGAGTTGAATATATTGCAATAATCCCTCTTTTATAAAATTTCATTAAAGATGACTAGCAAAGAACTGCAATTAAGCTTTTTGTTCAAGTTTTCTTGTGCTTGTATAAGTGTTTTCTTTTCTGGGCATAAAATGTGTAAAAATTGTCCAAACGTTCTATATATGCAAGTGCTTTTGGGCATTCTATAAGCCATTATCAAGGATGTTATCTTTTTTGTTTGTTCCCGCCACACACACACACACACACACACATCTAAATTTTTATATATGCGTAACTATAGTGACAGTGAAAGAGGAGGCACAGTAAAGTAATAGATAGCAGCTCTGATTGAGGAATCGGGGAGCAGAATTCCAGTCAAATCCATTACATTCACTTAGGTGCTAATATCCTTGGGGAAAGATATTAATCCCCCCCAGCTATGGGTAAATAGCAGGATAGACTGGGTTCTATAGCCTTGGATATGCAACTGGTCTACCACAGAAAGAAATGGCAAGCTACTGCGGGAAAAAAATCTGCCTTGTCAGTCATGTATCAAAAAATACATGTGTCATGCATGGCACCTAAGTGACTGTTCCATAGTTATGAGAATTTTATTTATTTACTTTTCCAGTCAGTTCGTATATAAACAAAAGAACAATTGAATAAAAAATTTAATTGCAGTACGTTGTCAGTCATCATTAATAAGATTATATATATATATATATATATATATATATATATGGGGTCTATCTAAAGCCTTGGATGACAACTGGTCTAGGAGAAGGACCACTCTGAATTCAAAAGCTGTGGAGGATCGTTTGAGGACCTTGCTTGACACTCATATGTTGAATATGACAGAAGAATCCAACATTATATATATATATATATATATATATATATATATATACACACACACACACACACCTGTGCATTACAGTATGTAATCCATGCTTAATTATTATACAAGAGAAGAAATGTAATTAGCTATTTACTTTATCTGTGTTCAATCTGACACAAGGCCAACTTTATATGTGCACTACTGTAAAACAATGCCAATGCAAGAAAATAAATCACTAAAAACAAAAGGACAAGCAAGTATGTAACGTAATATTCAATCTTCTAAATGCACTTTCTGAGTTGCACTTTATACTCTGTTTATTTTTGAAGGGGAGGGTACTTTGGCCATCAACTTAAATCGCAGGAAGTTGCAAATTTCTGCAGTTTTTGAAGGCCAAAGACTACAAGAAAGAAAAAAAATGTCAAAAGCTAAAAATAAATAGTCAATCATGAAAATATTTCAAGTTGGATCTTTGAACAATTTAAGGTGCCACAAAAATAACCTTTTGTAAAAAAAAAAAAAAAAAAAAAAAAAAAAAAAAATAATTTGCTCACCTCAAAAAATTATTTTCAGCTGCTGATTTCAGCAATAACATTGATTAATTGCAATCCATTCTATTTACTTGTTAATTATATTTATAAAACAATATTTTATATCACATGCAGAAATTTCCCTTTCACCTTTTTTAAACTCTTCCCTTTTTTTTTTTGTTTGATAAACAACAACAAAAAAAGAAAATAAAGGCAGGAATGATTTTTGAAGACAAATCTAAAAGAGAAAAAAAGATAAGCAGAGAAAAAAAAATTGTTTTATAAAATAAAATTAAATATTCACTTATATTGTCTTGTTTAATGTTATTTATTACTATTAATGCTCTCTCTCTCTCGATATTGAGCAATAGAATGAGAAAGATGGTTAGCTAGATGGTCCAGAATTACCCAAGTCAACCATTTTTGACAAAATGCAATGATTATATATATATATATATATATATATATATATATATACACACACACACACATGTAATAAATTTGGGTATGTAATCCCGACAGAGTTGTGGAAAATAAATAATGAGATTTAATTATTTTCAACACACACAAATGCATACATACACAACACATCTTTTCATTATCCATCTGATGAAGCCATTAGAGGCAAAACACATTATCCGATATTATTTTTTGAAAAATACTTAATGTTTTTCCAAATGTCTGTCTAAAGATTCACTAAAAAATGAGCATATACAATGAAAAAATGCCCCAAACTTAAAAAATCAAAGTCCTATCCTCAAAATCTTTATATTATTAAGAAAGACTAAAGGATCTTTTGATTATTAAATTACATATTTTTAATCCTTTTTAGAATCTCCAAAATTTTGGTTAAAATTTTTTTTTCTTGCATCAACTTTAATTAGTATTTAAGTATCTTTTTCCAATGAAAAAACATTGATTTGGAAATTCTCACAAAAAAATCAAATAATAGCCAGATTTTAATTAAACTTTAAGGACTTATTCACAAATGAATTAAATTATTTTAAAAACAGGCCTGACGAGTGCATTTAACATGAAACAGTATATCGCCTTTAAGTGTTGACTTCAATGTTCACTTTTATATTTACATATGCTCTATCTCTGATATTGAGCACTTTATCACATAAATATAGCATACCTTAAAACTATATATATATATATATATATATATATATATATATATATATATATAACACACACACACACACACACACACACAGAGGGTGTATCAAAAATACTTTTACTTTGGAGTTGGTTCCTCACATCAAAGTAAGAGAAAAAGTTCATATAAACACATGTCAGCAAATCCTTCATTTTTGAGCTATTAAGTTTAAAGAAAGTTTACAGTTGATGTTGAAGTGTTGACATGTAGACTAGGTAATATTTGTCATTCATGTAAATTTGTGGTTAGTCTGTCTTCAACATTTAACATGTGCAATAGTGAGTTAACTGAGAAGTGTTCCATTTAACAATGGCACAATATTCATATCGTGAGCAGGCTGATATGATTTTTACATAGGCCCACACAAATGGTAATGGATGAGAGGCTGCATGATTGTATCAGAATGTGTTTCCAGACCAAAGGCAGTTTAAGCATCTAACCTTTTCTTATTTTGGCGTGAGGAACCTGCCACCAAAATTTGTAAAAGTATTTTTGATACACTATATATATATATATATATATATATATATATATATATATATATATATATATAAAGAATATGTGAATATTTTATAGTATTTAGTAATCAATAATTCAGTACAAACTCAAAACCTTTAACTATTAAACTATTTTAAGATATAAAGAATGAATGTAACTAAAAGACAAGCTTGGAGACAAACAATAGTTAATATTTCAGTGATTAATTCACAGCATCCTCAGATAATTATGAAAGGAAACAACCAATGAAGAAGTGAAACAAATTTTAAACAAATGGAATAAACATATTGAATCAATATTATGATAAGTGTTACAAAATATGACTAAATTGTACAGAGCTGAACATTTGGGAAAGTAAAGGCAAATAAGAGGTTGCAAGTATTGTAGAGGAATTCAGATTTTGAGGTAGAAAGCTTCTCACTCAAAATTTTATATGACAAGATAGCATAAGGTTATTGTTTTTGAAGGGGAAAAAAAAACAAATGATGTATACTGATTTGATGTATGTTTAGTACCTTTGTAAAAAAGTTATTTTCTATTCTATTAATAAATTAAACAAAAAAATACATGGGCAAACAAGGATAAACATCACCACAATAAGATAGAGTGTCAAAAAGACGTTTTTTTTTCTTCCGTTGACACTACTATTATTTTAACTACTTCCATACCTCGACAATGTTCATTGTTTCAAAAAGTGATAATTAGAATTGTAATAAAACCTTAACATATGACAGTGAATTTATACATTTTCTTTGTTCTTGAGAATTGTCAACAAAAATAATCAACACTATTAGATTGTTTATTTACACTATTATTTATTGGAATGGTTGGCAAAACATTGGTTAATTGCTGATCCAAGCTTTATAAAATCGTAAATAAAGATTTCTTTATAGTTCATTCCCTTTGTTTAATAATTTAGTAAACATTTATAAATGAAAATTGTTTTCACATTTATTTCTTTATAAATTGGTAAGTGATAAATATTGCATTGCATTAGTTCTAATTGTATTAGTTTTCAGAATGTCGTAAAAATAAAATTATTCTTGTAAATAAACAATCTAACAAATAAATAGTGTTTAATATTTTTGTAAATTTTCACAGAACAAAATGTTTATGAATTCACTTGCATCGAATGTTTAAGTTTTATTACAATTTTAATCATTATTTTTTTAAAACAATGAACATTGCTGAAGAGTGTGAAAGTAGTTAAAAAAATGAACTGTCATGGGAAAAAAAAAACCATTGTTTTGACATGTCTTATTGCGGGCATGTTTATCCATGTTTGCCAAAACATGAAAGTTTCTTTTGAAGAGAAAATACATTATAGTTGCACCTTGTTATCCATGATAATTTTTTAAAATTCTTTCTAATGTTTTTTCATTTTTTATGCTAAAAAACAAAGTCCAAAATTTTTTGTCTAAAAAGAAAAAAAAAGAATTAGAAATTTTCTGTTATATTAGCCAAAGTTAAGCATACATATTCAGCCCCTCAGGTATGAGAAGGGGCCACACTCTCCCCATTAATAAATATAAGCAACAGAAAAAAAATTAAATTAAAGAAAAGCATTTCGGGGGGGGGGGGTTAGTTTTTCACCCAGGATTTGATGACTCAGACTATGATAATTTTGAGAATATTTAAATTAATATTTATAATTTCAAAATATTATTATTAAGAGATATATTATGCCTGTCTAGTTTTTATTTTACCCTGCTGAAATATATTTGTCAAAGTAGTTTTAGTTTAATAAAAGTTTTGAACACAAAAGTTTTCCTGATAGTGTAAATAACACCAGAGTTAGCGTTTTTTTTGGATAGTGATATCCTACCATATAATACCATGCAATATATTACCATAACTTCTTATAATATTGCAGTCTCAGTACAATAAAGATTTTCAAGAGAAAGCCAAAACAAATGTTTATGTAAAACTGAACTCATTCATTGTTAACTTGAAATACCAACAGTTCTGAGGTTTGTCTCTATAATTGATGAACGAAGAACAAAACATTGCAGAAGGAAATAGTTCTTAACTTCCTGTAAGAAATTCTTAGACTGTTGATGGAGCCCAGTAAGGATTTCAAAGGGTTCAAAAATTGCTGAACTGCATATACACAAATACATCAATAAGTCCACAACATTATAATGAAAAGTATTTTAGACAACAAATGTTTTAATATAAGCTTCCTTGTTTATGCACTTAATCCAACACTTTTACACAAAAACATGAAAATCTTTGATCAAAATTCAGTTAATAATTTACACTGATCTACAGACTGACAAACCTTCATACTTTGTAATGAATTCAGTTCTTTTTAAGCGTTCCATAATTTGGATTTTGTGCCAAACAAAAGCTAAAATTACTAAAAAGGCACCTTGCAATGGAGTAAAGATTAGTGAGATGATCTAGCAAACCATTATAAAAGGCACATCAATAAATTTTTAGCCTAGCAATGAAAAAAAGCATTTATTCACAAATAAAAAAATATATTTTTCAACATCCTTTGTCAATACACTTAATTCAGTGGTGAACATAAATCATATAGATCAAACATTATATGGAGAAAATTTCAAATCAAAATTCAGTTAATAAATGTTAGGCTATGAACTTATTGATCTGCCCTTTATATTTTACGAGCATAGTATCTATCAAAAATAACATTTATGTATGTAAATTACTCTTTTGCATTTCTAGTTAAAATCTGAGTGTAGTATTTGTGCAATCTGTGAAAAATGTTGCATACAAATACACATATACACACATGTAAATACAAGTCTGATTCTTTAAGGATTTTTTAATTTATTTTTTTCTCACTATTTGCATTCTTCGGACTATTGTCTTCATCTTTGTCACTATATTTATTACAACGTTTCGGCCGTTGTACGCTCCAGCCTTCTTCAGGTGGTTGGAATGTCAAACTGAACCCTTTATTTCGCTCACTGGGGTAGACTGTTCTAGTTCCATGTGCCATGTTTAATGGATGTCCGAGAGAGAATCCAGTACAATCATTGGATAAAACAGAGACGACAAGCTCATATCTCCCAGAGGCCCGAGGATTTCTTCAACAGAATTACAAATGAGAAAGACCGGAGAAGAATCCAAAATGACCTGGATAAATCCTTCAGACATGAATTCAATGTAATCAAGGCTCGCCAAGTACAAAAATTAAACAGATTGAAAGATCAGAAGGTGACGCACAAGGTCCATCAACCATCAGTGAAAGCAGTAATCAACACCAATATCAGCTGCGTGCCTCTGAGGAGTCAGTATTGAATAAGGGTCACAACTTCACCACAACCATCAGGCGAATGCCATACTTGGACATCATTGCCAGAGACGAGGAGGTGGCCTTGAACTTCCCTCAGGTTCAGGAGGGTGAACTGAGATGGAAGGTGAGGCAGACCTTGGAGAAGGCCAAGCCGACCAGGTCAAACAACACAAAACTGGAGAGGCTGGCAATCGGATCCCTACAGAGGAACGAAAACATCATCATACTACTGGCTGACAAAGGCAATGCAACTGTAGTGATGGACAGATCAGATTATACAAGAAAGCTGGAAGACCTCATTAGCAATGGTAGCTACAGCAAAGTAAAAAAAGGGGTCCTACAATGAAAACGGAACACAAACTGTCACAGATACTAATCAAGAACAAGGATCACTTCACACCTAAGAAGTATAGACAGTTATCTCAGTGTTACATCAAGCTACCTCACATATATGGTCTCCAATATTCACAAAGACGGTATTCCGTTCGGGCCGACTGTTAGTTGACAAGGCTCAGTGTGCCACCCTCCGAGTCACTTCCTTGTAGATATAATTGACTCATTGATCGGAAAGTCTACTTCATATGTCCAGAACTCTGCCCACTTCATGGAAATAATCAAAGATGCTCCCATCCTATCCAACCAGATGGTGAGCTTGGACATGGTGAGTTTGTTCACCAAGGTACCCATGGAGGAGGCACTCTCAGTAGTCAGAGACAGATTGGCCTCTGACTCATCCCTAGAAGAATGGACCAGTATTCCAATAGATAATCTGATGGAGATGCTGACTTTCTGTACACAAACAACACACTTCAGAATGGGATCACACATATATCGACAGGATGAAGGCTTAGCAATGGGCTCACCATTATCACCAGCAATGGCGAATATATACATGGAATACTTTGAGGAAATGGCATTAGAATCTATATCTCTAAAGCCAACTATATGGTTATGATACAGAGATGACACCTTCATACTCTGGCCACACCAGGAAGATGTTCAGGTTCTACTGGACCATGTGAACTCAATAAGACCTTTGATACAGTTCACAATGGAGAAAGAGAGTAGCAACACACTCCTATTCCTTGATGTTCTAATATCTCAAACAGAACATAGGTTCAAGACATCTGTATACTGTAAACTGACATTCACTGGACAGTACCTCAATTTCAACTCCCATAATCCATATAGCGTAAAGAAAGGGATCATCTGCTACTTACAACACCGAGCAAAAGTCATAAGTGGCGACCCAGAGACATTAGATAAAGAATTGGTCAGTATAAGTAGTACCCTACAACATAACTACCCTGGGTACATGGCAGCAGCCACAAACAACTGGGATAGACAGGTACAAGAGGAGGACAACAACACTCAGAAAACAGTCTGCCTGCCTTATGTGAAGGGGTTATCAGAGAAAATACAAAGGATCTGCGGTCCATATAACATAAGGACAACCTTCAAAAGCTGGACGACACTTCGCAGAAATCTCTCCTGAGTAAGACCCCTATAGAGGAGAACATGACTAAAGATTGTGTGTACACTATCCCGTGCAGCTGCGGAAAGAAATATGAAGGAGAGACAGGCTGCCCCCTTAAGGTGAGGCTTCAAGAACACAAGAAAGCTGTAACACGAGGAGAAGTAGAAAAATCAGGCATGGCTGACCACATATGGAGAGAAAAGGGAGATCACCATCATCTGTGGGATCAGGTTGAGATCACAGACAAAGAACACCATTGGAAAATTCGTAAACTTAAGGAATCAGCACATATGCTAGGCCACAAAAATCTCCTGAGCCGACCAAGCATAGAAATGAATACAATATGGGAACCAGTAATAAGGAGTGCCAGAGAAAAGTGATAATAACAACAAAAATTGCAATATGAGTAACAACATGAAATGATAACAGCAAAAATTGCAATATGAGCACTGGTAAAAATTGTAGGGCTGAAGACATTAGGTTTATAATACCCAGAAATTCATACACAGATGTCCTCAAGGACATATGGCACAGTAGATAAAGGCGTTGGTTAAATCCGGTGACAGGAACAAACAGTGTGCGTTCAATACCCGGTTAAGGCAGTGGAGCTTGGAGGGGGAATTAACAGGAAATAACTGATAACTGACATCCATTAAACATGGCACGTGGAATTAGAACAGTGAACAAAATAAAGGGTTCAGTCTGACATTCCAACCACCTGAAGAAAGCCAGAATATACAACGGCCGAATATGGCGACAAAGATGAGGACAATAGTCCAAATAATGTAAATAGTGTACATAATACCTCATCTCAGAAATAGTTATTTTTTTTTCTATTCAAACCATCTTTTACTTGACAATTTACATTTAAATATGAACTGGGAACCAGGAAAATAAGCTGGTAAGATAAGAGAAATAAATTAAAAAAAAACCCTCAAGAAAGAACTTCATTAGTCTTTTATCAAACTTGTATAAATGAAAAGTTGCTGAGACATAGGAATCAACAATGCATGGTCAAAATAAGTTTCATACCTCAATGCAATCTTGAGACCAAAAATTGCACTGATATGTGAAACTGACAGTCACCATGCCTATATGCCGTCACTGTCAATATCTATAAATGCACTATTTTCAATATTGAGCCGTCTTCTTTTATAAATATAACTACTTTTAAACATTTAAGTGTACATTTGTTAATATACCTTGTTTCATCCTTGTAAAAGTTTAATTAAGATGCTCAACCCTAGCATATAATTCATTCTGTAATTTGTCTCCATGATAAATGTACTGAAAAAGAAATTCTAAAAAAAATACTCTGGAAAGGTTTCAAGAAATTGTGTTGATCAATTTTACTATTAATCAGTAAATTTTTGCCCTATACCAAACTAAGTATAATAAATATGAGTGAATACAAGTCATCATTGAAGGAGATTTTATCTGATAACATGCAAAATATATAAAGAAATCACTTCAAGTATTAAATGTCAGGAACAGTATAAAAACCTCTTCAAAGAAACTTCAATACTGCTGCCTCACTCCGATAAGGACTTGGATCTAAAAGGGAGAAAAAGGAGGTGTGTAATGCTTGTTTGTATGCAACTAGTTTGGTTTTTTTCCCTTAAACAGAAAGCGATTAAATGCTGAACTACCACCAGTTCTGTGGTGTGCCTACATGATAAATATACTGAGAACAAAGTATGGTATTATGCAACAGAGGCGACTAAGAGATAATCGTTGAGCTTATTTATTTATTTATTTTTTTAATATCGGCTTTTCTTTCATCTTATCAAACCAGAATTTCGTACAAGATAAAAATAAAAAATAAAAATCTAAAATTATGAATTCACCAAGTCCATTCCACTCACTGCCCAAAACAGGTGCCATTTTCTGCACCACATCCACCACACACTATTTTATCTTTCTAGTTTAGTTTTCACCTGAGCCTCTCATTCATAAATAAAAGGCTTTTGAATTTAGTAACAACTAAGGGAGAGGTAGGTATGCAACTGTGTTAGGGTTCATGGACATGCAATTGTTTATGACCAGTACTACAAGTAGAAAATGATGAGAGTCAATGATAGTAGGAACAGTGGGGGGGGGATTAACAGACAACTTCTTCACACAGGCAGATATACACAGTGTGGACTAAAAGTCATTTTCTTATTCATAAAATTAAAAACTTCCTTTTGAAATAGTAAATTATATTGCTTCTTCTTTAAAAAAAATTAATGTCAAGAAATTAGAAAATTACTTTTTGATTGATTCATTCATTCATTCATTTTCTACAGCTCATCAATCATATGCAGGTTATTTAAAGCCAGAAAATATTTTTAGGTTGTAAGAATTTTTTATTGAGATATTAATAAATTAGTGATATAAGTCTTACTAATTAACCCATAGCTATGGGGTGAAGAGTTGGATTAATACCTTTAATACCTTTCCCAAGGATATTTGCGCGTAAGTGAATATAACAAACCCAACAATTCAGAGCCATTATCTATTACACCAAATGCACATCCAAGCTTCAAGCACCCAGTATTTCCAAGCAGTCACCCATCTACGTACTGACCAGGATCGACATTGTTTAACTTTAGTGATTGTACAGGGAACCAGTGTTTCAATGTGATTTTGCCATAAACCCACTTTCTTTTGAGAAAAATAGATATAAATGTATGTGGGTCATATTTCAGGTCATGGTTCGCTCTTGACTTTCTACAACTTCCCATTTTTTGTTGCTCAATATATCTTGTCCCTTTAGTACTGGTCTTTGTCTTTTTTTCTGTCGTTTATTCACCCAAAGTCTGTGTGTGCATTATATATATATCATTAGATACTCCCTTACATAAAAAAATTAAAATATATAAAATATACACATTTTGTTTGGTAATATGAGCCATCATTATTACCTGAAAGTTAAACACTTCCATTGTAATGTCTGAATGAAGTTTAAAATGAAAAATACTTGACGCTTGTTTTCAGTCATCAAAATGTGCAGAGAAAAAAAAAGAGAAAAAAAAAAGAAAAAAAAAAGAAAAAAAAAAAGAAAAAAAAGGCATTAATTCTTTTAAATTCCTAAACTGCATATACAATTTTTTTTATGCAAAGATCTTTTTTCCAAAGAGACATGTGGCATGGTGTTTATCATGACAATTATTCTTTATAGAATTTTAGATAGGTAGAGCTGTTATTAAAAGTGTATGCATGTGTCGAAGAATGAATTCAAAACAAAATTCTGATGTTCAGTCAGATCCTGCTAAGTAGACTGGGCTGAGAACTTTTCAGCAGCCCCATCTCTCTCTCTTATATATATATATATATATATATATATATATATCTCCAGGTAGGATGATAACAAAATACTGGTCTTATGACTATTTATTTGGGATAAACAAGTAAAAGGCTATTTTTTTTTTTTTTTATGTGTTTGTAATGAAACAAGAGATAGACAATCTTGTGTCAAAAACAGACAGAAAAATAGTCACGCAGCTAAAGTTTGACATATTACAAATGAGCAATAGAGAAAATACAAAACTAAGCAATTTGGTGACAAACAGCTGGAGCTAAGAAAGAGAGCTTTAAAAACAAACAGAGAGAACGAAAGAGTAAGGATGAAAAGTGGACGTATTTCTCAAAGTAAAATGCTGTTAAATACACATATAATCTATAAGTGAGAAAGCAAATTGTGCATCAGTATCGAATAGATATTCATTAAGTATAGCCACGATATTGTGAGATCCAATGTGATTTGAACTTGTAATGATGTGGAAAATGAGCTTGCTCGCAACTGTAGGCAGATATAAGCTTGCATCAAACAAAGACTGGGAATCAAGAGGAGTATTACAGGGGGAAAAAAATGGAAAAAAAAAATTAAAAAGAAACCCAGTAAAAAGTGACTTAGAAATAGATTAAAAAATATGAATAAATATAAGAATATTAAATTCAGTTTAGTCAATATTTGCTAAGCTTAACCCAGACTGGTATAGAGTCAAAAAAAAAAAAAAAAAAAAAAGTCCGGTAAATAAGGATCAAAAATGTATTTAATTAAAAAAAAAAAAAAAAAAAAAAAGCCTCTCTCCGCCCCCCCCCTAGTTGTACTCAGTATTGAGACAATAAAAATATACAATATTAAACTTATTTTTCAGTCTTCTACAAAGCCAACAATGATGAGGATGATGACAATCAACAAATATACAAATGATGATCTTTCCATAAAGGCAAAGATTATTTCTTGCAAAACAATTTTTTTTTCTTTAGTAACTCATAAAGCTCACATAAATCTTAAAAATGCATTTAAAAAAGAACAGAAACCCGAGCTTGCAATGCATTCATTGAAGATCTTTTCTTCGTACATCACCTCCCACACCTCCCCATTTTTGTCTGTTAGTCTCAATCACCTGTTTACTCCAGCCTCCGACTGCATCTTCCCAAAACCAACACTTGTATATGCTTACTCTGGGTAATGCCAAATTTCTTGCATACGATGCAGTGTGTTGAATATCCAACAATTACACTTGCCTAAAGGGGGTGGGTGAAGCTGGTGAATATGTAAAATATAGATAGGAAATCATTAAGGAACTCACCCAGTTGCTGCTTCTTTTTCAGACACTTCTCCAAAATGAGAGGGATGGGCAGAGCAAGGGAAGGGAAAGAGTACAAGTCTGGAAGATAGACTTCCCATTTTTCTTGGCCACACAAAACTCATAATAAAAGAGTAAGTGCGCACACACACACACACACACACAATTAGCTTAATCTGACAAGGGTTTACACAAATACAATGTATGTGCGTATTTATGTAAAAACTTAGCATGGCACATGGCCAAAACACGGTAGCACTTGTGAGAATGAAGCTAATGACATAATCCAATGCTTTACCAAACTAGTTAACTAATACATTATATAGATACAAAGTTGAAAGGTTTTCAGTAAAAAACAGTTTCCAACCCTGTATTCTGTCTTTAGTTATCAACTGGAAATTTTGCCATATATGTGTGTGTGTGTGTGTATACACACAATCTCTGTTGTCTTTTGCTACACTTGCATATCATTGTAAATATCTACATATACATTTTGAGAAAGATACACGAACCTTAGATGCTTGAAATGCAAAATATTAACCTTTTCACCAACAAGTACTATATATATATATATATATATATATATATATATATATATATATATATATATATATGTGTCACACATGCACATACAGGTATAAAATTAAGGCCCACTGAATTTTATACACAATCTAATAATAAAAAGTACTCATTGTACTTCATTATTATCTCTCTCATTTTATATATATATATATATATATATATATATCAGTTGTATGAATATGAGTTTGTAACCCGGGGTTTCATGCTTTTGCGATCATCAGGATCACAAATATATATATATATATATATTACACACACAAAAATTATTATATTAAATATGCATCAAGTGTATATGTGTGTGCAAATGCAAATATTTGCAATATATATACCCATATTCAAGAATTACATCATAAATACATACATTAGATCAACTGAGCACATTACATCACACATATATTACTTTAGTAAGAAATGCATTAAAATATATAAATATAATCAAATGCATATATTTAATAGATAATAATCAAAAGCCAAGAAAGGCTAAACTGTTACAAAAAAGCAACCCAGAAAAATAATAGCAACTCCGATTAAGTTGCAGAACCTCCCCATATCGATTCTCAAATTTTTTTAAATTGAATTTTTTTTCTCATATAAACCTACTTAGAAATTTTGTATTATGTGCATTAACAACTTTCTTCAGGTTAACGAACAGATAAATTATATATATATATATATATATATATATATATATATATATATTCTTAAAATGAATCTTGCCTGGATTTCAACACTGTAAATCGCAGCATACATAAGTCACATGATATGAGATTTATAAAGCTGGCTGTGGTGGTAGCAGCAGCAGCCGCCACCATGGTCGCAGTGGCAGTTTGGCAAGAGTATGAGATGCAGCAGCTGCAGCAACATTAATACAAGTGATTCAAATACAAACATGAAAAGAAATTTGCATAAATTACAATCTCAATACAAATATAAACTTCTTCAAGAAACATCTTTTACTATTTAAAAAAAAAAAAAGAAAAAAAATTTTTTTTTTTTTATAAAACTTAAAATGCCGGTCTGTAGGGTCATACCATCAGAGTGGGGAAGAAAATTTGGGCGGAGTCAAAGCCAGAGTCAATACATTTTTACCAACATCAACCCCAGTTTTAAAATGAAACTAAATATTGCTACAATACGACAATGTTTTTTTTTAAATATTAAATCTGAGTTTTCTTCAATATCAACACATTATTTTTCAGAAAAATATTATTGTAAATACTATTGACATATTTTCTAAAAAATTATTTCAGTGCGAAAAAAAAAAAAAAAAAATAACAGCCTTTTATGATGCTGGCTACATTTGGGCATTTTACCAAAACTCAAAGATAAAAAATATTTTGTGTCAGTATCCAGATATAATTACTAATTAATATACATATCTAATTACTATTCAGAGAGTGTGTGCATTATATATATATATATATATATATATATATTATATATATATATATATATATATAAAAGAGTCAGAGTTGAATGTTCGATATGTCATAGCCCTACCGAAGAGTCTAGAAATTAAATAACTGGTGAAAGTAATGTTAAGACGCAACATTGAGATTAAAGTTTAAATCCTTCTTTTCATTAAATAGGTGTTTTCATATAAAAAAGGGTGTTTTAGAGCTTATGCCTTAATATCAGCCAAATCTCCAAATTGTTTTTAATGATTTGTTTCACATTGGCACTATTTGTACTAAACCTCATATAATCAAGCCGCCATTTGTCTGTCTGTCAACACAAACTTTGAATTAAAAATCTAATGTACTGATACAAGTCTGATGCAATTGTTGAAATGATTAGCTGAATTATATTTAGAAAAACATTACAACACCCTAAACTCTTAATTTGAGAAAATATTAACCTTTTCAAAGAACTCGCGCATAAAAAAAAAAAAGAAAAAAAAGTGTGCAACCTCTAATTTTCATAATCAAAGCAACATTGTATAATATGTACTATGTCTACCTTATGATACCTGTTATATTTACATACAATTTTCATATACTAAATGTAACAATTACTATTGAACTGAGGGATGGAGATATGGAGAGAAACGGACTTTGCCAGGTCTATTTTTCCCCAAGACATACTAGGCCTGAATGAATACCTATGGATTGATTTGGAAGGAAATGGTTATGTGCTCAGATGCACAGTAACCCTACAACCACACCCGATCATGGAATTGATGATGATGATGATGAGACAAGTAGTGATTGTTAAAAGATCAAGTCAACTCCAAGACATCATGTGTTAACTATTTTTTTCTAAAAAGATTATATATTAAGCTTAATGTGGAACATTCAATAAAATACTAATACTCTGCTTGTTAATGAGGACTTAAAAATAAAATGTTCTAGATGTGTTGAGAAAACAGATCTTAGTCTGATACAAGGCCACAATTGTGGAGCATCAAATACAGATTAAACTACAACAGTTGTAATGGACTGTCATTTGTGTTACAAACCCCGAGATTTTACATGGAATTTGACTATCTTTCAGCTTCTAAAAGGACCTCATCATACTAACTAATGTTCTTATCAATGGTATTATATATATATATATATATATATATATATATATATATATATATATATATATATATATATATATATATATACATACATACACACACACAAGGAGAGGAAGAGATATAGATGTAAAAGTTGGTTACAATTATAAACTGCAGGGAAACGTTGAATGTTAAATTTTAAAATTTCTGACTTCCAATATAAAATTTTGCTTTCTTACATTTTCAGTGTTTTCTCTTGGTACATAATTATAAACCAACATTTACATTTATATCTACACCCCCTTCCCCTACATATATTTAGTTCCATCAATAAGGAACTATGCAATTATGCTGATGAAGTCTTTTAGACAACAAAATGTATTACATAAAAATTTTTCTACTTTGTCATTCAATTACCTAACATCATTCTGATATATAGAAACTTATGTAGATCATACTCTCCCGTGGAATTTAACATATAAAGATGAAGAAAAAAAAATGATCAAAATTAATTATTTGGTTGGAAAGCTACAACCCTTGAAAGATGCACTATACAAGAACAAAGGGAAAAAAAATATTCAACTCCTCCCACAATAAAGTTTTTTTTAAACAGTACAAAGTTATAGAAAGACTGGTCCCTATTACATCTGTTTAAAAAAACCAAAAAAAAAAACCCATACTGAAACTGTTCAATTTGTATTTATTATTCCACTTCAAACAAATTAAAAAAAAACATTTTCAATTTATTTAAATTGTCCACACCATTACTGGACTTTTAGATTTGGATGCCTACTGCAGCAATGTGATAGTAAGTCTGTCCTTCAAGCTACTTTTTGTAAATTTATAAATTACTGAATGCTCCACTTTTGTGACCTTGTGCACAAGTGTGTGTGTGTGTGTATATATATATATATATATATATATATATATATATATATATATATATATATATATATCTCAGTTAAACATTTTTAAGGTGGATGCAGGTTCAAATCCTACCAGAGAGCACACATTTTTCTTTAACAAGATTTGTTGAATATTCAGGCCAGTATACAAAAATAAATATACTGTTTAATAAATAAATGGAACATCTACTCAATTATGGGTAACCACTAAAATAAATAACATTTAATATCTCTCTCACATTTATATATATATATATATATATATATATATATATATATATATATATATATATATGAGAGAGAGATGTCAAGCAGTGACATGCACACAGTTACAAAATTCTTGATCTGACCCACTTCACAAAATACAAACAAAAGATTTTCTTTATTTGGGAGGTTTCCTCAGTCTAAGAACTTTTCAGCACCCCCATGCATGTGTATCGAGACTTAACTGACCATATTTCATTTGTCAAATGCACAAGCCATCAAATCCAAAAACCTACATAAACTGAACAATCAGAAAAATAGAATATTTTGTTTTTGCAAATGTCTTTTATATTTCTTGCCTCAATTCCTTTACAATTGGACAGTTTACTTAGGGTATATCAATTTGTTATACAAAAATAATGTAGTAGAATTTCGCCAAGAAATCATGCTTTTTCTGAAATGTGTAAAGATAAAAAGTGTTTTTTTATCTATCAAAAAGTGTTCATTGATGAACACAATTTTGAAGAACGGTATCAGTATATTAATACTTTGATGTAGCACTTTTACTACTTCTCACATTCATTGTGGTAATGAACCAGTTAACCTACAACAATCCTCCAGTGTCACCAATACCCACACTTCAGTAATGGTTTGATACTTTCCTTCAAGATATCAGATCTTGAAGGAAAGTAGTACACCATTATAGCATTAATGTCCTGTTCATGATTCATCATAAATTTTCTGGTGAATTTACATCTGGGCTATTTGCAGACCAATCAAGAACTGTTATCCTCTTCTCCCTAAACCATTCTTTTGTAGATTTTGCAGCATGGAGTTGAGCAAGATCATGCTGGAAGATAAATCTCTTGTCCTCAATGTATATTATAAAAAAAAAAAATGATCTATGACATCTTGATAGCAGCATTAACCGATACTTTCAAGAAACAGATCTGTCTGATACCAGTAACAGATATACAACCACAAACCATCATAGATTGAGGGAATTTTACACTTCCCCTCCCCACCCATTTACCATTATATCTCTTGTGACTTTCACCAGACAAAGGAGACGTGATCACCAAATGAAATACAGAATTTTGATTCATCAATGAAAATGACCTGGTTTCATTGATCAACAGACCAACCTTGATAGTCTCTCCAGCCCAGATTAAACACTTCAGTTTCTACTTAAAAGTGAGTAGTAGCATCAAAAGTGTTTTCCTGTTGCCATATACGATTTGATGGAGTCTTTAGAGTATTGTAGATTGAGAAACTGACAGATTGTAGGCTTCAGAAATTTCATCACAATTGGCAAATCATTTGGCAATAAAGATCCTAACAGCGGCAACTACTAAAATAGATAGCATATGTAACTCAAAGAGAAAATAATTACATAATCAAGATGTTGATATTCCACACTACTTCAAACAAAAGTTTAGGAAGGAAACCCCCCATTAATACTGGAAATACTAATAACAGCTACTGAACTTGAAAAATGGTTTTTAGAGAAAGATTTTATAAATTTCAGTACTGGCTGCTCAGTCAGTGAATGACAAATGTTTCCTTGTAGGGAAACGGCTAACATTACTGTTACCATTCAGCTGATATTCCTCTTTAGATGTTGTTTTGACTTTGGAACAACAGTTGGACAATTTTGAACAAGTTCATCTTGTTATCTTTGCAACAGCAGAGCAAGAGCATCCCACTTCAACAGCTATCAGCTTTTGAGTTTTGCCAGCTTTCCACAAAACATGAATGATATCTTTTTGTATCTCCAATACATCCTTAACTCTTGCCATTGATAATACAGGGCCAAACATTGAAGATTCCACTCTTTTTATACCAATACTTTGACACGGAGAATATTCATGAAACAACCTCATATGTAAATGATGAAATTTCAAATGTCAGGAAGGAAATGCCAGATTTACATATATCGGATCAATATACTGTTTAGAGTAAACTATCCAATTTTAAACAATTTCAGGCTAGAAATATGAAAGTCATTCCCAAAAAACAAAATATTCCATTTTTCTGAATCAATGTTGTAGAGTAACTCCCATGTTGTTTATTTGTTCATTCCAGCAGATTGCATGAGGCCACAGCCATGATGATGATGATCTAGTTTCACTGACAAGATTTTTTTTTTAAATAATGAGATAGCATTGCTTGCTTAACCTTCTGGTTTTGAATTGGCCAACCAAAGTTAGAGAGCCAAGTCTGCCCTGTTATTTCACCCATTGCTAGTGGATGTAAAGTAATAATGGATTCATGCCTTTTTCAAAATCATAAGTGCAAAGTAAACATATTTTCTCAATTAGAATTTGAAGTTGGCTTGCCAATTCTATTTTCTATGCTAGAACCCACTGGGCCACAAATATCATCTGTGGTTCTAATGTAATGCAAATGTGACATGCATTAAAATGTAACCTGCTTTACTCCTTATCATTTTTGTGTTTCTAAACAATCAAGTGTTAATCGGTAATATACAAAATTTCTTAAATAGAAAAATTCATTTTTTACCTTTCATAAAAATATTTGTTATTATATATACAAAAGGCTATTGTTCTGTTAAGGCTTTTCATAATGTAACCAACACCCACAATTTTTTAATTTAAGTAACATCAGAATTATGTTCATACATTTTCAAGGTTATGGAAGTAAATGATTAATATCTTGTGGATTTGCTTATTTTTTGTATGCTCAGGAATCATCAAGTGTTTGTCAGTAATGCCTGAAATGAGAAGATATGGGGACTAAAGAATTAAAAGTTTGCTTTTTCCTGTCGAAGGTTGAAGAATGGACCCGACAAAACATTTTGAGAACAGTAAAGATACAAACAAAGTGTCCACATAATGGTGAATATGGAAGAAATGTATCATAACACTCATTATCAGTTGTTACCAACTGATAACGAGTGTTACAAGAAAGAATTCAGATTTTCACAATGAAAGGATTGTTTTTGCTAAATCAAGAAATGATAGAAAAATTAATAGAATTAGCTGAAGTTATGTAATTTAAAAACAAATCCAAATTACGTAAAATACACATATTCCCTTCTTCAATCATGACCTGTGAATTCACTTCTTCAGCCACAGAGGCATAGCATTTCTTATACCCAGCTAGAAACATTTTTATCACCTGTTCATAAAAGAAACCAGTGTATGACATGCAACCAGTTTAAAAAGAAAAAGAAAAAAGAATTGACAAGATATTAAATATCATTATTTAAGATAAAGTTACAAGTTTATAATAATTACTTCTCATCAAGGTTGTCAATGAGTGTAACAGACATTTATTACTACCACTGCACAGCAGATAAATAGAAGACCAGCTGGGTCACTTTTCAAAATATGATGGTATATGATTATCATTGAATTCACTCCCTCACAGATAATGCTTATTTCTGTGTATTGTGAAAAACGGGGAACTATTTGTATTTTTTGAGATTTTTTTATTGACATACAATTATAAGTAAATAAAAGATAGTACTTTATAATTAGAAAACTTTTTTCTCTCAATTGTGAAAACACAAAGCTTACAATATTTAACATTTACTTGAGGGTCACCTAATTTTTTTCCTTTTTTTTTTTTTTTGGTATTCTTTAAAAATCAGACTTTTAGTATTACGTAGATGTAAAGGAAGAGAATATATTGATGATCAATTTCCTTATGCATATTGTGCATCCTTGGAAATGAGATTTAGATTTCTAACCCCAAAATATTTCAGGATAATAAGTTTTAGGGTATTCAGAGTTAAAATAAATTTAAAATAACAAAAATCCACAGAAAAAGGTTTCTAGAGAGAAATTTTGATCTTTTAACTTACCAAGTTCCACAGGGTAGATCTGAGTGTTAACATCAAGAATGAGGTACATCTTGAAAGATTCAGATTCACAAAACAAGCGACTGACTGAAATGGGAAAAAAATAAGGGAATCAAAAAAATTAGAACAAATATTTTATTGTCTTTCATCAAATTAAAAAAAATCTGACATTATAATTTGGAATTTTCAATCTTTCAATTCTGTGAAAGCTTTAGTTTACATTACGTATATTTTATCCTTGCAATAGTTTCAGTATCCCAACATGTCAGTCTATTCTTCATAATTTG